>JASFAT010000467.1:0-325617 GCA_031353405.1 Baronia brevicornis
GCGCGTCGGAACTCATTACCACCAGCGGACGAACCACTGACACCGATCTCACTCGACGAAGTTAAAAACATCATTAAGAACTGTAAAAGCCGCACGGCCCCGGGCGCTGACGGTATTAGCATGCGGGTAGTTAAACTGTTGACCTTACCGCTACTTACGATTATAGTGAACATTTTTAACGTGCTTCTCACGACCAGATCATTCCCGGATGCATGGAAAGAAGCCGACGTCATCGGCATCCCTAAACCAAATAAGCCCCGTAACCTACCAGATAGTTACAGACCGATTAGCCTCCTCAATACCCTGGGGAAAATCTACGAGCGTGTCGTTTTGAGCCGGCTCAAAGCATACGCCGAGTCCAATAACCTCATCCCAAACGAGCAATTCGGGTTTAGAGAACTCCATTCCTGTCCCCAGCAGGTCCTTCGCTTAACTGAACACATTCTTGAAGGTACATCCCAGCGTAGACCAATCAATACAGGAGCGCTTTTCTTCGACGTGGCAAAAGCCTTCGACAAGGTCTGGCACAACGGTTTGTTATATAAACTATACCACATGAGTGTGCCCGATAGACTCGTTCACATCATACGAGAATTCCTTAGGAATCGAACCTTCCGCTTTCGCGTCGAAGGAACGCGCTCCTCTCCCCGCCCCCTTAGGGCGGGGGTTCCGCAGGGATCCTGCCTCTCGCCACTTCTGTTCTCACTTTATACCGCCGACATTCCCAAGCACGCGAACGTGTCGCTCGCCCTATTTGCGGACGACACCGCCCTCTACACTTCTGATAGGGTCAAATACCGCGTGTCCAAACGGCTCCAAACTGCGGCCACTACTCTTGGTGAATGGTTCCGAAAATGGAGAATCAAGGTAAATCCCGAGAAAAGTGAAGCAATTTACTTCTCAAGGGGCACCAGTAGAGACTCCCACAAACGAGGCGGCCGACTCTTAGATATCACTCTCTTTGGCAGACCTATCCCGTGGAAAAAGTCTGTCAAATATTTAGGCGTCACCCTCGACAATCACCTGAATTTTACTAAACACATTCAAAACGCTCGATCCAAAGCGGCCTTCGTCTTAGGTCGTCTTCACCCTTTAATTAACGCCCGCAGCAAACTGTCCCTCAGACACAAGCTGCTTCTTTACAAAACATGCGTCCGGCCAATCATTTCCTACGCAAGTGTCGCCTTCGCGCACGTGCATAAAAGAAAAATAAATAAACTTCAAGTGATACAAAATCGCTTCATTCGTCGAGCCACCGGTGCTCAGTGGTTCCAGCGCAATATTGACCTCCACTGCGACCTTAACTTGCCGAGCGTCAAACAACACTTTAAAACACTCTCTAAGAAACATTTTGAGAGATCCGAATCCCATCCGAATCCACTGGTGGTACAATCGGTAAATTATTCACCCGATTTAAACGCGCGCCCGAAAAGACGACGCCCGCGTAACGTGTTACACGATCCGGACGACGAAACAGCGTCGTTCGGATCCACTCACGACACCAACACTCACACGCACCCCGGCCCTAGCCGAGCACGTAGAGTAGGGAACACTTCTACACCGGCCGCTTACACGAGATTCTCTCACGTACCCGGTCGGTTTTCACCCCTAGACCTTAGGGTCTATGGGACTAATAGGGACTATAGTTACTAAAGTTCAACCTCCCCTACATGTTTAACGTTGAATCATGACGAGTTTAAAATCAGCACACACACATATGTGTACCTCCGACACGGCATCAGGCCGATGGAGTCTGCGATTTGCGCAGATTCCCAATTATATCTTACTAGCCCGCGGGCTTTCAGCCCGCGGGCCCTGAATACGATAAAGCTGTTAAAGCCAATAGGCTACCAGCATTAACATCTTCGAATCAATCATCACCAAAAAGGCTCTGATGTGTTTCATGACCATTCTAATTAAGCCAATAGGCTCACAGGTCATTAATGAGTGTTACCGGTGCGATATTTCTATAATTGGAGTTATTAATCTACCTGTTCATGTTGGTAATTATTGCCAATCATACCTTTGGGAAATACTCATCAATCAATGGACATAAAAACCTGTTAATTATAATACATTAAGGCACACAATATTTATTTAGTGTCCTACCATTAAAAGATAAATTCTTGTAATATGGTTCAATAAATCATTCTATAATTGTAATACCAAACTTATGCAAAGCACTCAAATTGAGCTCTCAATATTGATCTTTTCGCTATCGCTAACTTGAATATTTATTTACGGTTGCTTGCAGATGTTCGCTCATCACATTGCCATGAATTTAAGAATTATCATCAAATAAACGACGTAAGGAAGAAAAATATAAATTTGACAGAAGGAAATGCGAATTTAGAGTTTAAAAATTCCCCTGGAAAAAATATTTTAAGTAGAGAAGATCTTCGCCAATTTGAACAGTTGGTTATTATGAAAAAGTATCCATACTTAGATATCAAAGAATTGGAGATGAAGTATAGTCCAAATTCCAATAAAGATACTAGGCAAAGCATTAAGTTTAATTCCAGAGTCAACATCGGATCTGATTCAGAAATCTGTGAACCTGTTGAAGATATGATTAATGTGGAAATAACAAACAGAGGTCTCTCCGGCTTTGCAATACCAAATCAACTTATAAAGCAAACTGAAGTTGAAGATGATAAGACAAAAATTAGTAATTTAAAATCAAATGTTGAAAGAACTAAACAAACAGGAAGATTAGCAAAGCAAACTGTTGACAATAATGTACTTTCTAAATTAAAAGACGATATAGATACATATTTAAATAAAAAAGACAAAACGTAACGAATTATATCCGTAATTTTATTTAAAAAATATTATAATTATAATTTATATAGTAAATACATAGTAATTATAATAAATATAATTTAAAACGTGTAGGAGGAAGGTTGTTAGCTGGCTGCTGAATTTGAATGAAAAGGATACGGAGAGGCTGTTTCTGCCGCACACAGATACAGTCACAAACACCCAGAGAGACGCTGACTGCGTCTCTCTGGGTGACACAGAGAGAGAGAGACAAGTACATACACATAGCGAGAGTGAGAGAGGGAAAGAGAGAAAAAGACACACACACACACACACACACACAGAGAGAGAGATACAGACACACATTAATAGGTATTGAGTTGGATTCGAAGATGTTAATGCTGGTAGTCTATTGGCTTTAACAGCTTTATCGTATTCAGGGCCCTGAATACGATAGGTATTATTATTATTATATTTCTATAAAACTGAATTTCAATGAATGTAGTCACAATTCTTTACCGAATAGAGTACCTTAAGAGTATATGACTCTAAACGTACTCTATTCGGTTTTACAGAAGTAATATAATAAAAGTATTACTAAAATATTTATTTACAATAGGTTAGGAAGTTAAAAAACTTTTAAGGTATACGTAATTTGATCTTGAATTAATTTCCTTTCTTATTCTTAACGTTGTTCTCATTTCTAAGCAGAAAAGCGACAACTAAGAAATTCTAGTAGCGACATCTGTCGATTATTTCTTTAACCATATATTTTATTATTTTTCTATGGCCGCTTGCCTTAGTGGTTACTATAATAATAATTTATTTATTTCAGATATCTAAACTTTGATCCATATTTATCAGTAACAATAATTTAAAACTGTGTTAATAAAATATGACTTGATGATGATGTTCTGCTAGGTACAGCAATAGGTATTTCTCACGTAACATATCTAGCAAAACCATTTACTCGCCCTATCCAAAAGTGTTGAATGAGGCAATCCCATTTATAATCCATGCCTTCTAATTAATCTCACTATACTTTCTGGCCCAGAAATTATACATCATAAAAATTAGAAAGAAAACTCTACAATAAAATGTAGATACTTATAGATTTCAATTTATCTAAGTTTACTTATAATATTTTAGTTTTTATACAATTTAAAATTTCCACTTAAAACGGTTTTGTTAGTAACTTTCTGAAACCAAATACTGTTTTAATATATAGTAGAATTAATATTTTGTATTTTTTTTATTATTATTTTGTATTAATATTTTTTTAAATAAGTGAATTAATTTATCAAAGTGGTCTGATCATAAATAACATTATTTTTTAGAAAAAATCAACATAAATTCAGTCACCTCTACCTTAAGTAAAAATACACAACTTAATACTGAATTTACAGAGTCTTATACAATTGAATTCAGAAAAACGGTCGTACACTTATTCAGATGGTCATCGCCAGATAGAAAATCGAACAACTTTTCAGAAAATCTTTAAAATTAATCGTAATGGCTATATATAAGCTTAACAAATATTATTTTGCTCAAATAAAGCTTTTTATTTAATATAGATTAAATATTATTTGTTTGTATAATGCCGCGTAAATGGTGAACATGTCACATTAGATTGTATGATGTCCTTTGAGGTACAAATAACGTCTTGTGATGTAATTGGTCTTTTATTTGAGATAGCAAACAGACAAGAAATATAATATATAAAATTTTGTTATTGTTCTTTAATGGGAATTAGCTCTTATTATTATGCCAGTTCCAAATAAAATAATATGAAGTATCTTTTTAGATATGTAAATTCAGCTTGTGGCAAATACCACGTGTTAATAAAATGATTGCCGTTCTAACAAAACTTGTCTTGTCTTTAACGAGCTATTTCTATCTATTAATCATCGGTGGGTGATATGACGTAAATGACCTTTCCCTGCATTGTTTTAAAAGTATAAAGGTCAAAGCAAATGTCATATATGTCAAAATTTTCAATTGTGTTTAATAACTAGATTTCAATTAAATGAATGAATAAATTAAAGGGAGAAGAATCAAATCTTAATTAATGAAAAAGGAGAGACATAAAAATTAATGCATCTATAAAAAGGTATCGGTCACTGTAAGTTATATTATATTGTAAGAAAACATTTATTTGATTTATGAGGGAAGAAAAAACATTTCTTAAATTATAACACTATATCTCAGTTTGTTATTCTAAAGATAGTTAATCATGTAGCCTGTTTAAAATTTATTGGTCAAAAGAGTGCCAAGACCACGCTTCCTCTCAATAAAGTTAAGTGTATAATTTGTCTGAGAAATATTTGGGCTTGTTTCTTTTGCTCTTCAGCCGCAAACATTCTGGTAGAAATTTATTTCACAATACTGTCAACTTCACTTCATATTTCTTGATTTAAGTTACTATTTACTTCTATAATGTTAAATGTAATTTAAGACAAAATTTTGATAACAAGTTTTTAAGTACAGCTGAGTAACAGCAAAATATTTTCTTAAAGATAAGGCAAAATTTATTATAAATAATAATCAAAATATATCACATTCATAGAGAGAGCACACCACAGGTTTTTAACTAGAATAACCCAACTGTATCATCTTTTTTTACTAAAATATGTACTTTTTCTTTACTGGTGAATGTCTAAAATATGCTGAAAATATAGCTTTTTACAAGAAAATGTGATTTTTATATTTTAAATGTTATGATTAAAGCTAATTCAATTATTTTTAGTTTCAGTATTTTTGGTTTTCAAATGGTTTTATTTTTTTAGTTCTCAATATGGAATTACAATGTAAAGTTCAGCATTATGACTGGGGAAAACTTGGTCAAAATAGTACAGTTGCCAATTTGGTATCTACTTCTAACCCTGATGTTGAAATAGATCCACATAAACCTTATGCAGAACTTTGGATGGGAACACACCCTAATGGACCTTCTGTTATAATAGAGAGAGATATCCTTTTAGCCAATTATTTAAAAGATAATGCAGATGCAATTGGACCTGTAGTACGAAAACATTTTGGTATTAATGTTCCATTCCTTCTCAAAATATTATCAATTAGAAAAGCTCTTTCCATCCAAGCTCATCCTAAAAAGGTAAAATGTAATTTGTTTTTAAAGATATAAATTAACCTTAAAAACATATATATAAATAACTTCAATATCATTACTGTTCTTCAATGTATCTGACATACATACACATATCTGATCACATCTGTTAGAGACTATAGACCTTCATCTGCTAGAATTCTGGCACACTTTCTTTCCTTCATCAACTTTGATTATTCTCTTCATACTAGCTCATCTGTTAGGTATGTAGGTAAGGGTACTTTTGACCTAGTCTATCTTGAGAACCACCTACCATTCTTTCCATCCTCATCCACAATGTAAATTTCTTTTATTCCCTTTCTCTACTTTTGTCACAACACCTTTTACTCGACATTATTGTCTTATAACTTAATT
Source organism: Baronia brevicornis (assembly GCA_031353405.1). Classification (NCBI taxonomy): domain Eukaryota; kingdom Metazoa; phylum Arthropoda; class Insecta; order Lepidoptera; family Papilionidae; genus Baronia; species Baronia brevicornis. The sequence continues at coordinate 6,239 of JASFAT010000467.1, forward strand.
GCCTGTTCTATCAGTCACAGTAATCTTACCACACATACTTCTTCTCATTTGGAATTGATGATCACATGGTGCAAACTGGTAATTTGAAAAGTTAAGTTTCTGATCCTTAAAATAGGATCCAGACTGTAAATATCCTTAGGTGGTGATGGACAACAACATTGTTAATGCAAGATGACTGGTTCTCTGTTTGCCAATATGGCTATGAGGCATGTTAACTATGGGCAAAGTCTACGGATTAGGGAGAGGTCTACATTTAGTCTTGCATTGCTAACAGTTACTAACAGTATATTTTTCTTCAGCACAGAGCATATTGTAAATCACTGCTTAACATTGATAATTTTTATTGCATTGTTATTTTAACATTGCAAATTCAGTAATAGCCTGTCATAGCAGGGATGAAGTTTGACTTCCTCAGCCAAACTCTCTCCTTATCCCTACTATGTATTATGAAAATAAAAAATAAAATAATATTGTTTAAAATTTGAAACTGTTGTTTTATTTTCATTAAAATCAAAAAATACATTGAAACAACTTTATTCAAACATCATCACTATTATCAATAAAGCCTCAACAGTCAACTGCTGAATATTGGCCTATGTTGAAGCTATACTTGATTTTTATTAAAATTTATGCTTGTGCTAGTTACATTTAACAATTTGTAAATATTTTTTTTTCAGGAACATGCTGAAAAGCTTCATGCTTCTTTTCCTGAAATGTATAAAGATCCAAATCATAAGCCAGAGCTTGCCATTGCTTTAACTCCATTTGAGGCCCTCTGTGGTTTTAGGCCTATTACTCAGATTCAAGAATTTTTAAAAAGTATGTGTCTGTGTATTAATTTTGTCTTCAAATGTTGGGATTTGGATTCATAATTAAAAAATTAGATATATTATATATATTTTTTAGAACTACCTGAACTAAACCAAATTTTATCTAAGGAAAGCCTAGATAACTTACTAGAAAATAAGAAAGATAGCCAGCAAATTCTGAAGGATGTTTTTCAATCATTAATGATATGTGACAAAAGTATTGTGTCAAAAGGATTGGAACAGCTACTAAATAGATTAGAGAAGGAAGGTAAATATACAATTTGTATATTAGGACTTTTGTACTCTTCCATGTCTCATTCTTGTATAACAGAATAGATCTTTCATTGCAGTTGAAAATTTTCAGTTTGTATGTGGTTTTTAGACTGCTACATGGGGCGAAGATTTGCAAAGGCTCTTTTACCTTTGACCATCCTGGATGTAAAGTCTAAATCAGTAAAGAAATTTAACACAACAAGTTTTTTTGCTGTTATCATCATCAATACAGTCACATTGGTCAATAGTTGTTTATTAAATGATAAACATTATATAATTTTTAAATTTAGTCCAATTAGTTGGCTATTTCAAAAATGTTACAAAGCTCAATAATTACCTTTAAACCCAATTTATATAATATTAATACAAAATAAAAAATATATACTAACAGCATTATTCAGAAAACTTCATTAATCAAGGTCTTAAGTATTATTTAACTAATTAAACTTTAAACAATGTTTAAAATTTTGTTATTCATAGAAGCTACTTTGACATTTGCTTTGTTCTATGCTTAACTTGTTTATTTTCACCCTTGCAACACTATGGTAGAATTTATTTTATTGGTAAAAACCTGGCTGTATGCGTATTATATTTTATTTGAGTATCCCTCCATTGAGATCACAAACATCAGCTGGTCACTGTGTAATTTTTGGCCGCCATTTTGTTGATTAACTTTTAAACAGGGGTATGAGGTTGTATCGTTTAACTGCTACTTAAATAACAGATTTAAGTAGATGGTTAACACTAAACAGTATTTATTAATGTAATTTTTCAGATCCAGCTGTGCAATCAGCTCTACTATATCGCACATTGCATAAGCTTCATTCTGAGTTTCCTGGCGATGTGGGCTGTTGGGCCCCTTATTTTATGAACCTCCTACAACTTAGACCAGGGCAAGCTATTTTTCTTAAACCAAATTTGCCACATGCATATTTGAGTGGAGGTATGTAATATCTACATTTGAAACTTTTACATTTATAATTATTATAATTAAAAACATTGATTTTTTAATATTTGATTAATGTCAAAACATCATATCTACATTTACATAGGCCTTGTTTAGAAAAGAGAGGTTTTGTTGTAATCTCCATGCTTAGCAGAAGAATTGGCCATTAAGGATTGGTTTTTAGGATTCAAAGCTGCTCAGAAGCTTGGCCAAAATTTTGGCCCAATGGTGATTTCTGGCAACCGCGTTTGCCATCAATCCATGTCACGATTTCTATAATTTCTGACAATTTTTATTTGTTACAAATAGTGGATGGATAAAACTTTAGATAAAAAGAGAAATTTATTGAGTTTAGTATGAAGCACTTAAGCAGGTAGAGAATGATGTTCGTTTACTGATATATTTCCTATCATCATCATTATAAATTATCATCATCATCATTATAAAGTATCATTGTAAAATATGCACAGGCGAAGTGAGTTGGCCCCATTACATGAATTTCGGCTTTTATACACAAAGATATTATACAGTGCAAAAAGAATTTAGAAATAGATTTGCAGCAACAATATATTTTTTTTAGGAAATAAAAGAAATAACTGCAGAAGAATTCTTAAAATGCTAAATAATCAAATTACATTTTTATATAATATGAACTTTAGCTAATTCTAAATTATTTATTTCGGACCAATTACAATTTTTTATACAAACCAACATTATCCTTACATAATCCGTATTATATATTATATAAAAAAGCAACGGATGGCGTTAAAATACATATAAACCTAGTTTTGTCTATAGCATAAAATAAGCTCCCACGCGAAATCCTCCTGTCGCCTCCTGGCTCCCGCGAGGGAAGAGGGCTAGCGACGGACCCAACGTAGGAATAGGTTCAGCCATATCTCGACGACGCGAAGTCGTTAAAGGACGCCCAAAAGTCGCTAGGAATAGCGGCACCTAAGACCAGGGGGCGGTTGCCCCATTTAGTTGCTGCACGAGCAGTGGGGTTCATCCCCGAGGCTCGATCCCACACCTCTGCGCGGGGTGTGGACGTCCCCGATAAAAATAATAAAATAATTAAATAATGCTATTAATTCTAATACGCCGACAAGCACATTACATTTCAGGATACAGGATTTACATTTCAATTACACGTAGTTTAACCCTTAAATTTAGGTTAACCTTTAAAGGTTAGCCCTTAAATTAGTTCTTTTCCATGATTTGGATTTAGGTGTTTATAACATGCAGTTTTTTTATGCATAGGAAGGCAAACGAGCAGGCGTGTCACTTGATGGAAAGCAACCAACGCTGCCCATAGACATCCGCAACGCCATAGGCAGTGCGGAAGCGTTGCCGATCTTAAAGGAAAGTGAAATTATGGGAGTGGGAGTGGAAATCGGAGGGTGTTGGGCCTTCAGAACTCAGACCGCTCACCGTACGAAGCGCGGTAGCTAAGCTACCACTCAGACGTCGATTTTCTGCGGGAGTGCGGTACTTCCTCGGGCAAGCCGGCCCACTCATGCTAGACAAATAATATGCCATTCTTGACAAAGTCAAAGAAAAGTCTGCAGCGTGGCTCTACCTTTAAACAAAGCATTACATAGATATTCAAATTGTTTTCAGACTGTGTAGAATGTATGGCGTGCTCTGACAATGTTGTGCGAGCGGGTCTCACACCTAAACATATAGACGTGACCACTCTTATAGATATGTTGGACTACACTAGCTACACGCCCGCGGACTTGTTATTCAACCCACAGATTGAGGATGAGAATTGTTGCATTTGGAGACCGCCCGTGCCAGATTTTGCTGTTGTTAAAATAAGGGTTAGTGTATTTATTATCATTGTGAGCAACGATATTTATTTTTGTCATAGTTAAACGGCGAAATTTGCATTGGAGTTATTTTATACTAGCTGACCCGACAGACTTTCTGTGTTAGCTATCAATAACGATATGTCAAACTCGCGATCTGGTTGTGGGACACCTGGATATATATATATATATATATATATATATATATATATATATATATATATATATATATATATATATATTGTTCATATATGGTCTACTATATTTGCCTCCTGTAGGTGTAATGGCCTTACCACACCCACGAGAGGCCTACAAGATATGAAGTGATCCTAATTTATGCTTGTCTACATGTCTATAATTCTTCTTCTTCTAAGAGTGACTCTCTGACTTGCGAAGGTTGGCAGCCAATTCAACACAACTCTCCTCTTCTTGTGAGTTGCAGCAGTTCTGTAGCGCTCGTTATCTTAGTCTACACCCTGATATCATGTATCCAAGACTTTATTCTCCGACCAACTTGTCTTTTGCCTGCGTCTTTTCCCATCATTATCAGCAATTTGTATTGTAGCTTCTATACGTTTGCTGAGGTCTTCTTTAAGCATCCCAGCCTCACATCTGTATAGAAGAACGGGCCAGATGTAACAATGGAAAATTCTAATGCACAAGATAAGTTTGTGGTTGGGATTACAAAGAATACATGAAACGTATTCTTTGTAATCCCAACCACAAACTTATCTTGTTGCTATGGGCGATTTCAATACAGATTTTTATTTCTTAATCACTAACAAGATTCAATATAATAAGAGTCTATAATAAACATTGTAAATTTTACTAGGTCGAAGGCGGAGACTGCTACAACACACTAATTCGCGCAAGTCCCAGTTTAATAATTTTCACATCGGGCGAAGGCGAAGCTTGTGATTCAATCCCAGTGAGAATTCGACCCGGCGTTGTACTCTTTTTGAAAGCCAGTCGTCAGCTAACCATCACACCAGCACAAGGGAACCATTTAGAGGCCTATCAAGCTATTTGTAATGTATGATGGGAATTTTGTAACTGCTATTCTAAAAAGATATTGTAAATTGTAGGAAACTCGAGAAACCATTATAATGAAACCGTGATAATATTTAGTATGATGTGCAAACAAAAACTAAAGAAATAAATGAGCAAATATTATATCACTTAATAACAAATAAAGTGTTTGTATATATTTTATCAAAAATAATTATATTTTGCCACTAGGCAAAGTTTCATCCCCACTATCTGGATAAGTGATGATCCAGTAGGGTATGTTTTTCCAGAAACTTCTTTCCACGCACTACTATCCTCTGGAACCCGCTACCTCCAGAGGTGTTTCCGAACTGATACGACATTGGCACCTTCATAACACAAGCCTACACATATCTAAATGGCCAGCAATCGCGTTGTGTCACGGTTGTCTATGGGCGCCGTTTATTACTTTCCATTAAGCGGCATGCTTGCTCGTTTGCCCTCCTATCACATAAAAAAATTAGGGAACTCGAGAAACCATTATAATGGAAGTGTAAATAATTAGTAAGTAGTTGTAAAGAATTAAGAATGTGCAAGGAATTAATTAAGAATTAATTTGAGAAGATCAGAAAAAAACCGGAAAATATTACAATAAAAAAAATATATTATGAATAGATATTGCGTATTATATTATTATATAAAAGTATAGTATAAATAAATATTGTCGCAAAATACTACTCTAAACTCAACAAATGGCCGTCACGACAATCGTTAGCCTCTGTCACTAAATCTAAAAAAAAATGATAGTCATAATAATAATGTCATCGACATTAATAGTTATTAACTACATTGACATTGTTGAAAAGTCATGTATTAGTTAAATTGGGACAGTAGTTTGAGAACCATTTTTCGGTTATAATTTTGACTATCATTTTTCGAATTTATTCACAATTGTGAAGTGGCTAATGTTTTCTTATTTGTACCGTCTGGACCATCTGTCTGAGTTTGAAAGATAATTTCATTTAATATTTATAATTTTATTTCATATCTCTATTTTTTAACGTTAAAGTGCCTTTAACGTTTAAAATAGCTATATGGAAAATTGAAAGTATTGATTTCTTCTTTTACATAATTGTTTAGAAGGTCTAGATTGTGTGTGAAAATTGTGTGCTAACATCCTCGAACATGTTGATTGGATTATTTGGAAAGTATTTAATAATAATGTAGCTTTATAAGGATTATTTGTTCCTAAAAATATTGTATTATATATTTTTATAACCTATATAATAAAGAAATAATCACAAGAATGTGTTTACTTATGATGTGATTAAGAAAGGGTCATTTTTTTAGAAGTGGTTTAGAATTAAAACAAACTTTGTCTTTTAATGAATAAAGTTTTAGTAAATAAAAGTTTTGTATAGCTTTAAATGAACTTTAATAATACTTCACGTTGACACGAGTCAAACTTATATTTGTATATCGAAATTAAAAAATATATTGACAAATAGAATGGCCAGGATCACAGACAGAACAATTACACAGGTGCGCTAATTTAGTTTGTTTTTTGATCAGCATTCCGATTCGAATGATGTTGATAAAAAGAAGAGTGCTGGAGCAGAGACTGTCGCAAACGTAGTGTGGGGCGCCACCGACTAGATGAAGCGACGATCTGCGTAGAGTAGCTGGCAGGAACTGAATGTGTATCAAGTATGTTAGACCCTCAGAAATCCTTGTACCGAGCTGGCTGAAAGCTGGACAAAAAAATTGGTACCCCTGTGCTCCACTGCGGCGCTGCCAAAAGTGATATACTAACTGTCGGAATTCGCATCATAGTGAAAATAAAATATATTTCAGTGTCATATACCGTTAACAGAGGACAGTAATTATCGAACGCACGGAAGAAATATTACTTTCAACATTTATATTATATTGCATTTCGTATATATTGGCGAAAAAATGTCGAAAACAATTCATGTCGAAGATTTTTATAAAAAACGAGGGTTTGTTCACTTAAGCCAACAATGGAAAATAAGTCCAAAGTAAACGGATTTAGATACCGAAAAAACATTTTCAGACTCGAAAATATTTATTGAGATTGAATCTCAATAAATAGTTTCGAGTGTGAAAACTCTAGAAAGAAAAAAAGTCTGAACAGCCTGAGTGCTTGCTATAATAAAGTTTTATATGCATCTCTAAAATTTGTCGTGTTACGTGTCACGTGTATGGTACGTGACACTAAAAACTAGTATGTTTACTAAGAAGTTGGTACGTCTGACATCCCTGATGTGTATAGTGAAGATCGAGCTGGGTGGCGTTTCTTGGGGGGGGGGGGGGCGTATATGCAGCACTGGACTGCCGTGGGCTGATGATGATGATGGATTCGCATATTGCTGAAATTTTAGAGAGTGTACGTTACATAGAGAGCTATTATTATACTTCATGCGGTCTGACGGCCTATAAGTAATAAGATATTAATTAGACATAAAATGAAGGTGATTTCAAGTTTGATTTAGTGTAACGGATCCAATAAAATCAATAAAGCATTACGTAAAACTTTTAGTGCGAGGTAACCAAGATAATTAATATTAGGTAGGTGAGTGGATACGCTATAAATTGTGTTTATTACTTTGAAGTACCTCACAATTACTAGTATAATGTTTATAAACAAACGTATTTACTATAACATAGTATTTGCTTTACTACAGGTTTTGCTATACTCAGTACATTATGCTGATGTATTTTTATATAATCGAACGGAGCTCAGGTAAAATTTATTATATAATTGTTTATAGCTGACAAAAAAACAAACATTGGTGAATGTAAAAAAATAATAAATCTCAACTGTCGCTTTTGGCGTCAATTAAACTTTAATACCACCACAGAGACAACCGTCATTATGTCAATAAAATTATTTTAGTATATTATATATATATATATATATATATATATATATATATATATATATATATATATATATATATATATTTAGATGCAGAGCTACTTATACATATATCTAAGATATGAATATTGCTAAAAGCAAATAATAATGGGTAGAATTATGTTTATTATTACCACAATTCTTGTTAACGATTCCATACTATTACTAAACCTCATTCACAAAGCTTGTATAAGAAAAAAATTATTTCACATCAATAATCCAATAATAGTTATATATTAATCTAAATAATAGAATCGAAGTTACGACTTGTAGCCATGAGCCCTTGTTTAGGTATATATTTCATTAGCGATTGCGCCTTAATGAAATAAATACCTAAACAAAGGGCTGTCAAGTGTACGATGGATTATCTCCGACCTTACGTGGTACTTTGGACATCTTACACCTAATTAATTTTTCAACATGAAGAAACTATGATTATTAAAGATATTTCAGTTAAAATAATGAAATATCGTACCCACCTGCATATACATATGTATGTATACAACCTGTAGCAGTCGACTCATACAAATATCTTCAAAGGTCGTGGGATCATTTCCCGGTCTGCAGGAATTTACTATGAGTCTTGATGTCTCGATACTCCGGCTTGAACAAGTGTGGTGGGTGTATGTCCATTACTCAACAAAAGAAGAAGCATATGAGAAGTAGCTATAAAAAAAGGCTAGGCACACGAAGGCGAAGGTCGACAATAAAAAGGTGTTCCATTTGCCTTTTTGTCGACGCCGTGTAAAAACGCTTATAAAAAAATAAATAAAAAAGCCTTGTATTTCTTGCTTACAAATAATTTTAACCGATGACCAAGATACTTTTAAACTAAATTTTTATCAAGAATCCCTCTGCAGGTGAAGACCTCCTCCAAGGAGCGAGCTATTTGACGCCAGTCAAAAGCAACACTTATATTTAGCTTAAACCCTTGAGAAACGCGGATGTATATTGATTTATATTTAGCTATAAAACATATAGTATTGATTGTAAATTAAAAGTCGGCTACATACAATCTAGTGGATTATAAATTTAAAAGTGGAACATGCACGCGGCGGTTAATCCATATTCGATTTGATCAAAACGCGAAAATGTAAATTAATACAAGTACAATTTCAACACAGGGCTTTATAGACTTATGTCCATATAAAATGTTTTTAACTCGCTTTGCCATCTCACGGACACTCGCTCAGAATTAAAACGGATATGTGGGTAACTCGAATTGGACGTAAAAAATTGCATTGCGGCATTACCAAGCCCAACGTAGCTCACGACATGCTCAAGTTAAAATCGTGTAATAATTACGTTGAAACATGTCTTATGATATTTATCCTTCTACTTTTACAAACGGTTTGTTTTTTATTTTCAATGCACTTTGTGAACTCTCTCAGGTATTATTTCGTCACAGTTGCTAGGTACAATAAAATACACTTAATATTATATAACTAAATTTTTAAATCCATCGAAATGTAATTTCAGAACTTAAGGTAGGAAGGTAAACAAGCAGGGGCGCCGCCCAAATACTTCCGCAGCGCCATAGGCAGTGCGGAAGCGTTGCCGACCTTTAAGGAAAGTGTCATTATGGGATTGGGAATGGGAGGGAGCGGAGTAAAGAGGGGGAGGGGGGTGTTGGGCCTTCGAAACTCGGCCACAGGTAAGCTACCACTCAGACGCCGGTTCTACGGGAGTGTGGTACTACCCCGGGCGAGCCGGCCCATTCATGCAACAGGCAAATAATATAACATTCTATATATAGTATTCGTCTGCAGCGTGGCTCTACCACTATTGAATTTACAGAATTGATCTTGATTTACCTTTGTGCATCTATTTGTAGCACTAATCCTTTCAATACCTTATCATCTTAACTTCAAATTCGTATTAATTATGTGTGATACTAATTAGTTATGTAATTATATTATAATATCTATAATGTATTTATTTATATATTATTATATACTATGTATATTATAATTAGAGGGTTTGTCGTTATTTTTAAGCACCGAATATGAAAGCTTGTTAATTGTGGTTGAAGAGATTTGTTTGTGATCTTAAAACGAGAAGTGAAATTCATTGATACAAACTTCACTAATCCATAATTAGAAGCCTGAAGAACGCTAGTTTTTTTTGAAAATTATCCCAATATGTAGTACGCAGTCAGTACCAATGCATGATTTCTATAAATTCTTTGCTCTTTATTTCTTATACTTTTATAAGCGTGAAAATAGACTTCAAGATTTTAGGGGGTGAGGGTTTTGAACATAGCAATAAATAAACGGATATGGATTAATTAATTAATAATTCTTTTTAAGAATTGATTTTCATCTACGCCATTAATCCATCCCAAAGTAAGAAGAAAAATTATGCTTTTAAAAAAATAGCTCTTGGCAGGTTCTCCTAGAAGATCCGTGTATAGTTATAAGAAGAAGAAAATATCCTATCAGTACATAGTCAGCTTAATGACAAGAAATATATCACTAGCTATTATGGCGCTATAATTTTTAAATACGATTTATGGAGAAAATATAGCTCAAAAATACATAGTACACTACGTTGCACTTTAAATATATTGTATTATATAAAATACTAAGAAGAGTTATACAAATGTGAATATAAGAAGTTATTTATGATAAGAGATTTATTACGTATTTTTGGAATGCTTTAATAAGAGGAGAAACTATTAATGATTTCTCGGCAGTAATACATTTATATTTGAGTCGAGTATGATACGTTACTAAACCACTTCTATTGCATACATTCACGAATTTCATTTGTCATTACTTAGATTTGGAAACCTGAAATATATTGCAAGAGTAATTCTAATTGAATATTTATTACACATCTTATTTAGGTCTATTTAATGATTCTGTAATAAGCAGGCCGTAGGCGGGGGTAGTCTTTTATGGGGTTTATCTCTTATGTGGTTTAACCAACCACTTAGTATGTTTAAAATTGTTTAATACATTCTAAGATATGTTCGACTTTTTCGAAATAGTGATAATTTTACTTAAAATTTAATTAATTTTATATTTATATAAAATTATCTTAATATAACTATACTGATTTAAAATAAAGATTTTACACATTGTCTCTGGTTAGATCTCTACCTCTCGCCCCGCCCCCAAGTGAGTTCCTGGCCACGGCCATGCTTAGTAAGGTCAGTGTTTTTGAAAATAATATTGCATTAGGGAAATAAATATTTTATTTATTTCACTTTTATTTATATAAAACTAAATTAATTATTATACATAATATAATAATAAAAATTAAAAAACAAGAGCCTTACTTATATATAAAATACAAAATTCTACCCAATATACATTAAACATTTGTAACTTATTAATCGGAGGTACTATGTAACAAGAGCCTTAGTTATACATAAAATACAAAATTCTACAAATAACCCATTAAAAGTTTGTAACCTAATAATCGGAAGTACTATGTAACAAGAGCCTCACTTATGCATAAAAAGCAAAATTCTTTAAGTAGTATACCCCTTAGAAGTTCATAAGTAATATTTGAGCAGCTGCATTATTTAGCAACATTGCACCGCAGTAATAATCATAGTACACCTGCATTATTCACACATTGATTTGCCTAATGCTTATCCACTGAACGTTTACGTAAGCAAATATATACATATTTCGTTAAATATCTTATTTTATATACCTGAAATCAAGTAAAAAAGGAATAAAATCTTTAATATTCCCTCAGACTATATGCTTTCAAAACAATTAATTTTTGTCTAAATCTGCATTTTTATATGTAATGTGTTATTTTTACCAGTATTTATATTGCTAAGACTTATTTACCGTATGAGTCTAATGAGAGAAATCGAAGGAAATGGACATTTGAAATATAAATACTATTTTTACATTAAAAACAAGTACAATATTTTATCAACTACAAAATACAAAATGTGCATAGAAAAGTTGATTTTGAAATTGATTTGAAAATTTTGAATTCGTATTGAAACTTTTTCGTATTGATTCGTATAACATACCTAACCAACCGACGGCGCTTGAAATCCCATGCAGTTATTAATACTGCTATGCCCATTTTACGCTATTTTAATTTGAAAGTTTAAACTTGGCGGCATCCAAAAAGCTAAGAGCAAAAAGTTACATTGGGGCAGGGACGTTATTGGTGCGTTAATTTTTTATGTATTCTAAAGTAAAGAGATTTATCACAATTTATTCATCCTCTATACAAAAATTGAAAACTATAACTTACTGATACTAGCCTTATTTTGATATCGGAAATAAGACTTGTATATTCCCTTAAGTGACTAAACTAAATTGTATATAACTACTGATTTATTTATGATAAATATGTCAATAGCCTTAGAACTTGCCTTTTTTAAGATAACTCACTAACATAGTATACGTTTATCACGGTTTCGATATCCCTTTTTGTCAACTAGCACATAAGCCTGTAACATCAGATTGTATTGCGAAATGCAAAGTTCCGTGCTGACTGCTTTTAAAATTGTCTTTGTTCTATGATGTGAAAGTAACTACAAGGTCAGCCAGACATTTCATTCTACCCGACTTATGACTACAGAGTAATGTCTTGCTATTAATTCGCTATATAAAATTTTGTAGATCATTTATCTGGGCACCCGATTTGCATATATTTTTGCAATGGATATTGAGATGTGCGATGGTAGAAAAGAAAAGCATCCTCCGACCGTGAAGTTACTACACCAAATCAAATTAATCTTAAACAGTTGAAATGTATTTTATATAATACCTAACAAATATACTAAAAATTGTGTTAACCCGATTCATATTTGTAAAAAAACATATTCAATGTTATCATTTAATTATGCTACACAAGCCTTACCGATACCCCACAGATGAATTGTATAAGCAAACAAAACTTTACACAGTCAGACAGCTATATATACAATCATGCGTGGTGAAATATCATAAGGAAGTCACCTTGCACGCATCAATTCCATCAAGGAGATTTATTATTTATCCTTTACCCACAACTAAAACTAGCTTTGCCCAACGACAATATAATTATTTGGCTCCGTTTATATATACTAAATTAAATCGCATAGAGAAGACTAATAATCTAAATATCAATTCAATAAAAAAACTCATAAACAAATGGCTATCCAACCTAGCATATAATTCTACAGAATTAATATTAAATAAACATTAGCTTAGTAGGACAAAATAAAATAAAATATATTCAGACACAGACACATGTAAAAAAAAAAAATCTTTTTGGTTTGTATAACTTAATAAAGTTTTTTTTTTAATTTTAAATTTGCATAGTTATATTAAGTATAGCAAGAAAATAATATATGTAACTCATAAATATGTCACAGAAGGGAACCGTCTGCCGTAGTACAGGGTTCGCACTAGTTCGGCGGACGGGGAAACAAAAATTGTAAACTTATCAATGAACAATAAATATATATTATTATTATTAATTTTCTTGTAAACGGAAACTGTTTTACATTTTATGGTAGTTACAATACATTATATGGACAGTCAAAAGTTTTACTTAGCTGAGATCCGCGACAAAAACAATAACAGAAAATTAATAATGTGTGTTTTTCCGTTGGGATAAGTGGATTTATTTGCAACTTAAACCAAAAACTTACCGAAAATCGGCCATCAATTCTCCACCCACCAACTACTATACACAACCGATTTTCGGTATGTTTTTGGTTTAAGTTCCAAATAAATCCACTTAACCCAACGGAAAAACACACATTATTAATTTTCTGTCATTGTTTTTGCTTGTCGCGGATCTTAGCTAAGTAAAACTTTTGACTATCCATATAGTGATGGATTTCCGCAAAGTGACGCCTGACTCCATTAATAACAATACATTATTAAATTAAATTTTAATGAATTTAACTACGGTGAGGTATTCAGTAAATTAAGCTAAAACAACGTCTATAGTGGGTAATACATACGCTTATATTGCTCATTATATACACGCTGTTTTAGCTTGATTTATTTATTGAATACCGTATTTTATGTATTATATAATACTTATGTATTATATTCCATATAAAGGTATAAAAGTAAAATATAATCAAAATTATTATATAAAATAAGAAAGTAAAAGAAAATAAAAATAAGTCTACATGAGGAACTCATCTACTCTTTTTGTAAAACTTAAAATATTTTTTTTCTTAAAAAAAGAACAATTAAAATACTACAGACATGGTCCCATACTAAATACAGAATCATTAAACGCATAATTAAATACACATCTAAACTCAGATGAGACACAATAAGTTTATTTAAACAAAACACAATACCTTTATGGGAATAGAAATAAAATAAGCAAAAAGAGGACCTATTTTAAAATCTGGCATAAGAAATATGAGTTAACAAAATATATTTGGATACATATATACAACTTATAATTAAATGCAAAAAATCAGAATGAAAATCCTTTCTTCATAAAGAAATATTTACACAAATAGGCCTATCGTCAGGACATTGGAGTCTAAAATTGAAAGTTAAGCACTTAGCCACGCAGAGATTTGAGTCATTTATATGTTTTATTATTAGAAAGTTGAAATTTTAAATAAAGCACAAGATATACATTTGTATTCGTAATGCTTTTCGAGTAAAATGACATTATAATAAATTTCCTATTATTTGCAACTCTAAAAAGCTTCCGCTTTTAAAATGAATATTGCGATTGTGGAAAGTGTTCATAATATTAATTTATTTATTTAATCTTTTTTGCACAAAATGTACAATAGGCGGACTTAATGCCGCCTGTAAAATTGGGTTGGAGGTGGTAAAATTAAATCGACTTCTTAGACTTTACTATTATCGTGTTATCTGCAACAGTCTATGGGTGGCGTTGGTTGCTTTCGATCAGGTGTCACACTTGTTTGTTGGCCTCCCTATCCCATAAAAAAGTATAGCGGTTTCAAAAAGCTTTGCCGCCCGAAGCTCTGACTTTGTTATGTTTATCGCAGTAACAATAATCAAATTGATAATACGAGTGCTGGCGTGGAGATCGCGTCTTGAGAAATAGTTTGGATGGCCTCCTGATTAAATGTTGTGAAGATAGGGCAGCTACCAGAAACTGTTTGCGTGAAGCAGAAAATTGAGTTAGTTTAGGTTAGGACAGGCAAGATAGAGAACAAAAAAAATTAGATCGGGCTAGGTGGCGCTTCTGAGAGAGGCATATCTCTAACAATGGACTGTCGCTAACCTTTGATGATGTGGAACATACACTTAATGAATAACAAATAATTTAAAAATTCTCACTGTATATACAATAGCTAAGACATTATTCAAAGTAATGGTCCTGTTAATGATATCAGAGAAAAATAGACACTTAGCCTAGAACAAAGTATTTCTTTCAATAAATAATCATAAATGTAGCGCCAGTCATTAATAACTATGTAACATTTGACTAATTTGAAGAGTTGTCCAGGCAGCTTTGTAACGTCGGCGTGCGGCTCGAGTCGGGCTAAGTCGGTCGTTACACGTACTTGTGTAACGCGCAACAAATCCACCCACAGACGCGACTACAATTAAGTCCATTGCGTTCTAGTGTGATCGTAATAAAATCGCTAATATTTATAATTGACACTAAGCGGAATTATCTGATAGGAATCAACATCTCAGATGTCTTCGCCTTAAAGGACATGACTCTTAACTGAAATTTATTTTTACATAGTTTTGATGTTAAAATATGTGGGTACATAACAAAGCAAAAGTTATATCTTAGTATAGTAAAATCTAACTTTAAATTTCAGGGCAACCTTTCACTGTTCTTCTAGTTATTAATATATACTGTACTCTAATACCAAAAGTCATCTTTACTATGTTGGGAATTAACTGCTTAGACTGTATAACTATATGACAATATTGATTTATTGGCATAAAGTGAATAATGTATGCGTATGGACATATTTAGTACAAACGCAATTTGCGAACATGCGCTCGAAAACAATCACAGAGTCTCAAAATAGTTTGTGTAAGCCGTAGCAAATAATTTGTTTGTATGTTAAGCCTTTTTTAATTCATAAGAAAAAAAAGCAATATTATTGTTTCCAATTATGGCGCACATAAGTTAATAGTCTAGTTAAATGAGTAAAAAATTAACAAAGCCATTTTTCATATAATTAACATTAACGTTACGTGTTAAAAAATAGTTTACGTAATTAGTCCAATAATGGAAAGAAGCGAATAAATCCCCCTACGCTACTAACGCTGTAAAAATCCCTTCTACAGCGTTCAAAGGGCAATCTGGACTTTCTACCGTGATGGATATTATATAATCGTTTCGACCCGATTTCAAGACTAAAAAACAGACTTCGTCGTCAAGTTATTGTCACCGTCGTCATTATCTTTTGTCTAGAGCTTGAGGGGTCTCCTGCTAACGAGTCCCACCGACAAAGTTGTAATATCCTGGATAATATCTATAAAATTAAACCAGAAAAGTTGTAATATCTATAAAGTTAAACCAGAAAATTAAACCAAATAGTCTATTGCCGACTCAGTGAAAATTGTTTATCAATTTCTTATTTATTTCGAAACTAATTTCACTAACATATTTCGTATATTTTGTTTTCTATTCAATAGAAAGTAAGAAGTAGACATTTGTTTTATTAATTTTTTCTTGATAATTAATTCTCCATTCAACCACATATTTTGAAAAGGAAATAAATTAATTTGCGTGTAAAAATTAAAAATTAAAATGCGTAAGGAAGCTTGTGGCAAGCCAAACAGTATTGCATGCGATGTAGTAAGTAAATAGAGGATGTGAAAAGTGGATCAAAGCTCAGCAGTTATGCGACTCCGAAGGTCGAGTCGTTAGAAAGGACGAAGCTAAGACGCTATACGGCTGCCAATATCTGCGTCACATGTATTATGAGAATTTTTAACAAACATATTTAATAAATGCATACTATTTTTTATTTTCTAAAAAAACTATAACATGTTCTTAGCCGTTGTTATTAAAATGATGAAAATAGTTTCAAGAAGAAGAAAGTAAGTTTTGGCTGAATATAGAATTTGCTCATATAAATAGTAAATAACAAATATTATTGTAAGATTAATCTTAAAATAACAATTTTCAGACAACAAAACTCATTTTCAGAGTTATTGAAGATATTTTATTTGTACGCAAATGCAAAATTACTTTGCATTGTTAATATTTTGAATTCCTATGCTTATTCAGAAAAAGTCAGATATTTTTACATAATACTATATTCAAATATAAATTATAGTATGATATTATATTATAGATTTAGTAAAAAGTTATAGTTACAATTATTGACATAGTTTCCAATCCCCATCTTATTAAAAGAATAAAGTAATTTAAAGTAACTACTTAATAATTCTACAATACAAGTTACCAACTACTTTAATTTTTCGCAATCATTGTCAGATGTCGATCGCTGCTCTTTCGTACGTGGTTTATATATGTACATGTTCAACCTTCTTACACAACTCCGAACTGAGAGTAGTAAATAATTAAATAATAGAAATGTTTTAGTATTAACGAACGGAGATATCATCATTGGTTAGCCTTGTCCTACTTAGCAGGAAGAATTTAGTTTAAGTGTATTTGTAACTTGTTTCAAACATTAAGAGATAGATATAGAACAAATACACAACAAATACAGTTT
The DNA here is from genome assembly GCA_031353405.1 of Baronia brevicornis. Lineage (NCBI taxonomy): Eukaryota > Metazoa > Arthropoda > Insecta > Lepidoptera > Papilionidae > Baronia > Baronia brevicornis. The sequence goes on from JASFAT010000467.1 coordinate 23,631, forward strand.
CAGGGATGGGGATCATTACACGAATTCATCATTACATTAAATAGAATTCACGAATGAAATGAGACTTTACTCAGTACCATAGCCTTTTTTATAACTTATATATTTCGTTGCGGAAATCGGATTTTAAAGTTGAAGTTACTGCTTCCGTTTTTACTGCTTTCTTTAACCGCATTGGGAAAATTACACATATATATATATATATATATATATATATATATATATATATATATATATATATATATATATATATATATATATATATATATATATATATATATATATATATATATATATATATACATATATATATGGCCTACAGGTATTAAGTCTGAATGTCCCGTCAATCCGCCTTGGAAAAGCGTGATTCTTGTTAATCCATCTCGGACACGTCCATTCCTACATAAATGAGAAGGCTCCGTGTTGAACAGTGGAATATATTCGGGCTGTATATATGTATGTACAATATATGCCCTGTGACACGAACATTTACGGTGCAACTTTCACTTACGAGTATGTTAAAATGTTATTTAAAAGGCAACTGGACATCTTAAACTGAATAAGTTGCTAATTTGTTTTCACTTGTATTTAAGATTGTTTCACCTAACATTTGGGAGGAAGAAATATTATTTTACCGCTTCACGTCTTTTTCGTATCGTGTTTGAATTATGTTAGGAAGCGCTTATCTGCAACAAATGACTATTTAATCAAAAGAAATAACCAGAAAAAGAAAGAAAGGAATATCTTTTCATTAAACGACTACTTCTGACAGACTGGCACTTCTATAATGTCGTGATGAATTGTGATATTACGTTTTAAAATAGACAAGTCATTTGTACAGTTGACACAGCAACATTAGCTGTGTTTATTGTGAAGAGACCAAAAGGAAAGGTAAAACACAGTTGTGGTTATATGCAATATTTAACAAACTCTTGAGATGAAAATTAATGTAAACCTTTGGAACTTAATTGTGTATGTAAGTAGTATTAGCCGAATTTCGCTTAACGGCTTGGGTCAGCATTTGTGGCATAAAACTAAAGCTATTTAATTTGTTGTCTGTTTTCTAAGATTACGTTATTGTAATTGTAAAAATATGTAAATAAATATATAATAATTTTCAAATTTAATTTAAAAAAAAAAGTTCTTAGTTGCTATCGATAAATAACTTTAGACGTTAAGTGGGTCTACAAAGAGTAACATTGTGTGCCAAGCCCCCCAATCCGCCCCCGGGAGACGAGCCAAAGTTTTCGTGAGGTCACATATTTAAATCTATAATGCTTAAACTAAAAACTTCGACAAAATCTTGAAATATTCCTAATTCTATCAATATTTAAGAAAATATATATTATAATATAAATAATATTGGAAGTGCTGTTTTAATTTAATAATTAATGAATGTAAAATTGTTACGTAATACCAGGGGAGGGAAGGTCCACAAATAGAATTTTACTTAATTTACATTATAGTGATAGTTATGGAAGCCAAAAAACCACGCCATTTTAAGTAATTGTGTCGTAAAAATCAGAATTGTTTAACATTTTCTGTATGATGCACTCGGTAAACAAGTCACTTTATAAGTAAACTTAGCTTTTGTTAACAAAATATTACCTAGATTATTCTTGTTAGGTTTCTGTAAAGATTTCCAATTACAGTAGTTATTAGTTCACTTCCTAGTTCTATGAATGGGGTCAAATACTTACACAATTTTACACCACGACAATTGACCACAAAGTATTTCATTTACTACAATTTCATCCGCTCTATTTCCCAATGGTAGCAAAATATTAAACCTTTTCGGTTAAGGCAGTAAATTAACTTACTTATGTAATATAATTTGCATAAGGCTTTATTTTCATATACATTTCTTATTTAAATTAAGATCATTCTAATACACTTTTTGATTATCGAATTCTCTAATCAAATAATAAAATATAGTAATCAAATCGGACCGTATACGTACTATCTAAATATCAGAAAAGACTGTACATTTTTTAAAATTTAATAGACTAGGTAGGTAAAGAAGGTTGCCTGATGGTAAGTAATCACCGCTTATGGCGAGTATACAAGATGTGAATAATAGGAAGGGAAAGGAAAAAATTGGGAGGGAAAGAGGAAAGAAAAAGAACCTCCAGGTCGCTGCACTCACCATATGCTATTATTATAGCGTATCATACGGTGAGAGTAGCTTACCTACGATACGCTATTATTAATAGTTACAAACTAAAAGCCAGTTTTCTTATTTATGCAGTAATACTGCTTATACATATAAAAGAACAAGTTGAACTCAAACATTTGCTTTTATAAACAGCATCATTAGTGAATTGTTATATAATTTGCAACCACAAGATTTCTAAAACATATCGAAAAAATCTTTCACTTCTATTTTTTATAAATTTTACAATCCATTGCTTTCCAACTTGTTTTCATTCGGTCATTAATTCTAATAATCTATTCATTACATGTATCTAGCTAATGATAATGAATATGTATGTATGTTTGTTACAGAAGACACTCTAGTGAGGTTAACAACCAAAAGACTTGCTAAAATATATCAAACATCTTAGTTAAGTTACATGACGCTGCTAAAAACACTATTGTTACCATTCTCAACCGTTTCAATTTAACGCCTCAATGATAATCGTAACAAATTCCAATATTACAGGTGAAAATAATTCATATTTTCTATTATTGAATATTTTATTATGATATTATTTTTTGTTTATCGATTTTGTAATATTACTTTTCAGTACTTTTTTGCAACCGTTGGAGTAGACTTTTTATTTAACTTATATAGTAACTACAATATACTGTGTTATGATAACCGCTATATCAGTTTTTGACATTTGAATTTGATTTTTATTTCCAAGTTCAGACCTAAGTGTAGCACTGATTTCAAATCCTGTACTCATTTGTTTTTATTTTAATATGTCAAGCTCTTCCCTCTCATGTCATCCTTAATATGTCAATAATGGCATAGAATGTGCCCTACCTTAAAGCGGTAAATAAGTGGCTATTTATGACACATTAGTTCTGAAAATCTAAGTCGTAGATTTTTCTTAAGTACTGGGACATTAATGAATGAATAATGTGAATAATGACATATAATTCATCATCAAAATTACATGAAATCATTCTAGAGTAAAATTTATTTTCACATTGGTTTTTTTTTATGGGATAGGAGGGCAAACGAGCAAGCGTGTCGCCTGATGGAAAGCAATCAACGCCGCCCATGGACAACCGCGTTTATATATGGACATTGTTAAATATAAATAAATTGTATAATAATTTATACGTGAAGTTATTAAATAAAAATTATGTTTTTGGATTTATTTTTTTGTATTTGAAAGCAAATACTGTATCATTAAATAAATCCAGATGCTTAATTAATACAACAGTGTTATGTATTGAATAATATTACAGTCAATATCATTATAGAATCAGTTAGGTCAGTGCCATTTAGTTCTACGACCAGACAGACATATTAAGATTCTAAATACTTGTGTGTTCTGTGCAAACCAGTCCTGCAAATACCAAATTTTAATTTTAATTCAATCATAAGTTTGTTGTAGGTCAGTGTTTAGATAGTTGATATAGGTTTCCAGTTTCTTTCCTAAAACCAAAAGATCAAATAAATCAAATGAAAAAACCAGGGATACAGTTTTCTCTAACATTACAGGAATACACGATAAGAAATTTCAGCTTATATGATTATCGTACATGAAATCATAAGTATTATCCAGTTCTAAATTATATTCTAGTTGCATAAGTAAAAAGAAACTAAAAAAAATTTTCATAAATAACGCGTCTAGTTACGTGAAAATATAATATACAAACTTTGCTAATACATTTTCATTTTCTCTTTCACGTGATCTCTTTTTTTTATATAAGATGTGACAGACAATACCAGATTTCATCAAAATTTTAGAGTGGTTTTCATGTAATTCGCGTTCAAACAGATGATCAAAAATGCAATAAGTTGTTTGTTTTGGCTTTCATATGGAAAAGCATTTATAAAATAAACCAGGTTAATATTGTTTAAATAAAAAATACATTAAAAATATTAAGGTTGAACGTGTATTCTCAAAAAATCGACACATACTTGCTGCGGTGGCCTAGATTTAGTAAGTGCACATTCCAGTACCATACGCCAGGAATTCTCGCCAGTTGAATTAAGGCAATAAAATCGATATTATTGACCACGCGCAACTATCTATAGCGATTTACGAAATTTGATATTGCGAACACACAACTTAAACAAGACTGCTTTTAGAATAGCAATTGATTTTTTACACATTGTAAACTGTACAACCCCGTCGTAAAGTTAACAATGCTGTAAATTAGACATTTTAAATGTATGTAGGTAGTATATGGTTAACATTTGGATAGCAATAAAATTAGTACTAGAATTAATTATATACTACATCAGTAGTTCATGGGATTTTTGTTATGAGGTCTTTATAATTTATTAATGTGATCATGTCATAAAATTCACTTTTATAAGAGTGCAATAAACAACTTATTGCACTCCTTTATTTAACTATGTAATATTATATAATATATGTTCAACTAATATATCTCTGTGAATAAAATTTTACAATACATAGTAATATAAATAGAAACTTAAAGCAACTAATATTTTAAAAACCTTTTGAAATATAGATAAAAATCTTCTTTCTTAGTTTAAAGCTTACTAAGCTAGAAGTTTATTTAGCTTTTCCCTCCAAATGACTACGGAACTGAACTTCATTCGATATGTCAACGACGACGATGCTGATATTTGGCATTTTATTAAGGTGAATGCTCTCAAAGTGAGATGATATGAAAAAGGGCTCTTTTTTGCGAAAAACGCTCAAGTTCTTGTTTGCTCCAATCTGATACCCGCTGGAATGCGGTTTCAATTTTGGACACAAGTTTATTTCGACACTCACCTACGGACTGTTTGGAGATGTTCGCTTGGACGAAATAAAGTGCATCTATCATTCTGTCATCTATATAGCAGTGAATATTGCTAATTTGCAAATATTTCTAAATCAGTTACACGCAAGGTTGGGTAATACACGTACTTCAATGTTTAAAAGAGCCCTTTTCACCGTTATGTCTATTGTATCGAAAGTTTGTGCAAATATAATTATTTTATTTTAGCCCTAATTATACGAAGTTGAATAAATAGTATTCAAAAAGAAAAGGGACCTAATTATATTTCTTCTTTTTTTAGTCCCTGTCATATTCATATTGGCATATTTTTTGCGTTTTTTCGCCGGCCTCCGACTTTAGTTGCCGGCCTTTTATCTTGAATATTTCATTTTTTCGTAAGCTTAAATAAGACTAAGTGCCATAAAAACACTGTTAGCAAACTTATTTTTGTTGTTAATTTCAAATCCGTCAGGTTTTAATAAACGGTTCGTAGACGTTTGCCGATTCTGCAATGTATATTGGTTATAAAATAATTTAAATATAGACACAGGTATAAACACCGAAATTTAATATTTAATTCAGAAAAAATAATAAAATTGGTAATAACACCTCAATTTGTATGTAACAAAAGACTTGATCTTAACGATAGCGTCTTGCTCATCTTGCATAATGCCCGCCGCTGTATTTGCAATTTAAGCTATTTCTCAACCTAGATATGCTCTTACCCAAACTGATTGCGGAAAATTGACTCAAAAAATGATAGAAATATTGCCAACCGGAAATTTGACCTGTTTACTCGTCGAATTTGATCAATTTATTAGGTACTTTGTTTGCCTGAAATGATCTATTGTCATAAAGTATAATATATATTAATGAATAAAATCGCTATTACAGTTAGTATATTTTTATGCATAAGCATACTTAAGCCAGAAAATAAAATAATTAAACGTAAAAAAATATTTGTGAAATATAAAAAATTTGTAATCTTAAATTAATTTAATTACTTAAAAGATTTAAAAAACTAAAATTCCTTTTATGTAAAAAATATATAGATAAATAAATGTTTAATTAATTTAAAGGCAACTACAAATAAAAATGGCCAGAGTTGCATTATGCTTTAACATGATTGTCATACATTATTAAATATAATTTGTTGTAATTATTTTGTTTTGAGTTGTGGTCTCTGGCATTCAATAATTATCAGTTTCGAATGATGATAATGGTGCATTACTGAGTGTGCATTATATATTATCCTAGTTTTTTATGCGTTTGGTCCATGAAGAATGTCATAAATGTAGGTTTGCAATACAACGTAATTATAATATTATATCTTTACTTGAAATGGTATTCAAAATTACGCACTAATGAAACACTATTGACGACCATTTTTTGATTAATATTTTCTTAATGCGATATAGTGTATGTTTCTAATTATAATAATATATGTTTCTTATAACTTTCAGCCTTATTAAAATATATATAGACAATGAAAACATCAATATTAACTCGATACTATCGATTTATTTCCAACGTCATCCAATCATCCACCATCAAAATTGAACGTCTTCGTTGGGCTGGGCACGTAATACGGATGGACGAGGCTAGAGTACCCAAACACCTACCCGACGGCAAACCAGATGGTGGTAGAAGCCGCGGAAGGCCTAAGCGCAGATGGGTAGATGGAGTCGAGGACGACGTAAAAGCAATCAGTGTAAGAGGCTGGGGAGAGAAAGCCAAACAAAGATCCGACTGGAAAAATTTACTGAATCAGGCTAAGACCCGCCCGAGGCTTTATTGCCTTGATGATGATATCGATACATTTAAATAAATATTTAATTTAAGAACTTGACATTTAACAACACCGTCCGTATATATATATATATATATATATATATATATAGGCGGCTGGCAAAGACTGGATGCGTGTAGCCGAAGATCGGGCTAGGTGGCGCGGCCTTGGGTGAGGCCTATGTCTAGCAGTGGACTGCCGCGGGCTGATATTGATTGATATATAAACTCATAAAATTTATTTTAATAACTAACTATGTACGTGTCTGTGTCACTTTTTAAACCGTGACTCCTACTTATTTTTCTATTGACATTAACGACAAAACGTTTCTTTACGTTTGAAATGTAGGAGCGTTAATTGTCACACATTTGTTTCAGTTGTGCTCGCCAAAGAAGGTCAATGTCGACAACAATTAGCGATGATGCATGCATATGAACATAACTTTCACCAAAAACTAGAATTTTTCTGAATAACTAAAATATTCGAAACAAGGATTTAGTCGCTTCTATATTTAATGGCATACAATGATAGGTTCTTATGTATATAGTAGTAGAAAATTAATAATTTCAATTATTCAATTATAATACAGTTCAGCAGAATTTTTTTAAAATGAAATATAATTTTATTTAAAAACACTTATGTTGAGTAGTACCTATGCTTTTATCTTAAACAACCTGCACAACCTATTAACCAACTATGTAGGTACTGTTATGGTGGTGTTATATAGGACTGTGCCAAACATAAATATGTATTATTTTTGTATGATATATAGAGCAGGTCAATGAGCGTGCGGGTCACCTGTCGGTAAATGATCACCGCACCGGAGGCGTCTCAGATGCGTTGCTGGCGTTGTTTTATATATTATATATGTGTGTGATTATATATGTATGACTGTGAAAAAAATGTATATTTATATTATATTATGTAGGTAAATTCCCTATCATAATATAATATATTTAAATATAATGTAGTCCCGGGTTCGATCTCCGCATCGAATTAAATATATGTATGGCCTACAAATCTTTATTCCGAGTCTGGTAACCCCGCCAATCCGCATTGGACAAGCATAGTGGATTAACGTCCGTTTGTCCAAACATGGAGAGGCTCGTGCTCAGCAGTGGATAAACATAAAGTGTAAAAGTAGATAAGCGTAATAGATGCCCTAAATATGACCTTCTTCTAAGAGTGCCTCTCCGACTTGCGAAGATTGGCAGCCAATTCAGCACAACCCTCTTCCGCCTTCGCGAGGCGCAGCAATTCTGGAGCAATCGCTATCCCGGTCCACGCCCTGATATTACGTAGCCAAGACTTCCTTCTCCGACCAACTTGTCTTTTGCCCGCGACTTTTCTCATCATGATCAGTTGCAGAAAATTCTACCTGTCAAGTCTCATGATATGACCCAGGTAAGCAAGTTTTCTATCTTTGATGATCTGCAAAAGTTTACGTTTTTTTGACTGTTCTGAGAACCTTGTTATTGGCCACTTTTTGAGACCACCTAATAGCGAGCATCACCACCCACATTTCGAACGCTTCTGTACGTTTTCTGAGATCTTCTTTAAGCATTCAAACCTCACATCCGTATAAAAGAACGGGCCAGATGTAACAGTGGAGCATTCTAATGCGCAAGAAAAGTTTGAGGTTGCGATTACAAAGGGCAAGTTTCATCTTGTTGAAAAAGTTACGAGCGATTTCAATACGGGCTTTTATTTTTTGATCACTTTCCTAAGATTCATTAAATCACGAGTCGAAATACTAAATATGATAATTTCAGAATATTTATTACTTTAAGGCTTGCTCATTTTACAATGGTAACTAGTGCCCAGAGGCGCATGGCCGTTGCCTGAAGCATACAGCATGTTACACCTTTTAAATTCCAAACTAGATAAGTCACGTCCAAAAACAAATTTGAAATTGTTATATTTATTTAACACTATATTGCTTTCTACATCAAATAATAATATGAATCTATTAAGAAAATAATTGTATTGTTGTTTATCCGCATTACTTACTCACACCTGCGTTTCGTAAAAAACAAACTTAAATAAATTGTAAAAATCGGTACAGACCTTGTAGTAAAACCAATACGAAATAATATATCAAAAAACACACCAATAATGAAAGTTATATGCCCTGGTGCTAAGAGCAATATTTTTACACTGGCTGAGCATATATTAATAATTATTTTGTTTCTAGTAGTTTTTTCTGAAGCTAAGAAAATATTATCTTTAGACAGAAATAAACGAAAGAGGGAAAGGAGATTCCAGCTTCTTCATTTATAATCACTGTACGTTTTCACATTTTCACATCGATTTTAGAATTAAAATTATAAAAAAAGAATATTTTAGATTGTGGATTACTAATTTTTTAGTTTTTTAAATTATAGCTCCAAAGGTATATTCCGGATTTCATCATTTTTTTCAATAAAGAGCGCTAAAAAAATAGATGTTAATTCGAGACCTTTGTATATGTACTAATTAGACGGTCCGTAATCGTATTTTATAAATAATATCCATACTACCACCATCATGTATCAATATATATACATACATTTACCACCACGTTTTGGAGGCGACAAGTAAAAAACTTTATTTATCAATTTCGTTCAGTTAAAAGGTAAATAATTAATGCATTGTCTGTGTGATCAATATGATACTCTGATTTTATTTAGTACATAATAAAATATATCTTTTATAAAAATTATATTGTGAAATTATTGTGCAATAGTATACACATATCATTAGTAATAAATTTAATTTTATAGTGATATTGTTAAATACGCAACAAGTGTTAATTACAACTAGGCTGTCGCTCGGTCTTATTGAACTCTTGATTAATAAAGGTGTGTACAGAAAGCCCAGTGTCCCGGGGCGCATTGCGACACAGATAAGACAAATCGAAGTTTAACAGCCTAATAAGAGATCGACCTCGGACTACATTGCAGTCTTGTTCGTGCGAGCTGTTTGAATTAACATTGCGCGCAGGCTCCCATGAAGGCTGTTCAGATGATCAGCTAGCAATAATTCAGAACGCGGCGTCATAAATTCCTGCGAAACGTGACCAAATGCGAACACATTCGACACATGTAGTAAAAGGAATCCACGAAAACCAAACACATTCAAAAATTGACATGCTTGCTCTTTTGCCCTCCCATCCCACAAAAAAATATCGAATGCTACAAACACAAACATAAGAAAGGATAATATAGATTTTTTTTGTAGTATAATGCATACTTAAGAAAAGTTCGTCATAATTTGTAATTTGTTATCAAAGCTATAATTTTTTTTTTTGAAAACTCTTGACCAACGATTTATGCTGATAAGATTTATTAATATCACTTCATCATTGCCTTTTGTTTCTTTTTAGATAGAGCGTAAGATAACTGTCAGAAACGCGATGTCTAAGGCCGAAAGTCGAGCTAGGTTCCACGCCTTGGAGGAAGCTTTAGCCCAGTAACTATTTACTGGAGACTGATAATGATATTGACTGAGATAATAAGTGTCGTCATTATCATAACAAGCATCCATTCACCATGCGCAAAATGTTTTTCATTTATGGTTCAATATTACGCAAGATATTTGTCAACAAAGCTTTGACAGATCTTTCAGATAATCTCAAAATTACAAGTCATGTCGACAGTTGCGTAAGGAAAAAGCTTACAGGACATAAATATTCAACAGTTATCAAAGTCAAATCTATTGCACGGTTATGTTCATTATTCTAAGTATGCTCATAATTTATATTATCAATAAGTATTTATCGTAATGTTATGATATGTAACTTCAATGAAAAAAATGTTTCATAATTTATTAGTCTGAAGTATATTTTAAATTCATCAAAAATTAGCTAAAACGTAGGATTTATTAGCTTTAACTAAAGGCAGTTCTTTTATTATCAATGTATATTGTGTTCATTTTAATTAATTACTTTTCAGTTTTTGAATTTTAATTGGTTTAACTATTAATTAACCGAAACGGCAAGATGTCCCATAAAAGTATGATAAAAACATCACAGATTTTATACGTAAAATTGCGCATAAATTAAATTATAAATCTCACGTAAATTATTGTGTTTTTGTGTACTCGTGAAGTATTGTAATGCTAAAGGCATCTAACCCTTTTCTTGATAATGTATCTGTAGAGATACATCAGAATTAAAAACGTAATATATTTATCAATGCTTTTGGCAATGTATCCCACAAGATACATGTGATTTTTTTAAACTACCCTCATGAATTTTTTTTAAGTTTTTTTTCTAGACACCTTGGATCATTAGGGTTAAGTGCTATGAATATTATTTTGATATTCAAAAAAATAAGTTTACCAGGTTAGTGGCTAAAGTAAACCTAACTTTATGAACTGCTTTTATTTCATAAAATATCTTTTGTGTGTCAACAAAAATTGAAACAATAGTTCAACCACATAATTATTACTGAGAAGCAAAATCACCGTAATAGAAAATAAATATGAATGAATTGTGACTTTTGTTTTTCTACCATTGTTCGGTCTACGAGTAAGCACGGATGCAGTCCATAAAATTAAAGTGTATCTAGCGGACTCCACAATTTAGTGTTAAAATAATCAACAAGAATAGTTCCTAGTAAACAACCGCATAATCGTATAGCTCCGTAAGAAAGCCGCCGTCATAAAGTTATAAAGGGAGTTACTTTACAACCCTCTAACGGCGGCTTCGAAATAGACTATTGCTAATCGTAACGGTTTAAACAATAGATCTTTGTCTCACGTTGTAGCCGCCCTCTCGACAAGGCACAATACCTTTTCTCACGTTTTGCGCAGGTACCGTATAAAGACTTGGTCGAGAAGCATGCGCAAAATTGATAGTAGATAGAAAACAAACTGTTCTGTAATTATCACTCACTGTATTCTGATCATTTGTTGTAGATCACTTGTGAATTGATAATTTAATATTGATGTAATTGTAATAACAATTATTAAATAGCTGTCGGTGGATCTGAGTGCTAATTTATTTAACACGCAACCTGAACCATCGCATTCACACTATTAGACCTCCTGAGACCTCCACATATGTAATACACGTAAATTAATTAAAAGTAAATTATTATTATTTATATCGTAGTAGCCTTCTAAGTAAGATACAAATGCAGCAAAATATTCTATTTAATAAAAAATTCATCTTTTTAATATTTTTTTTGATATAGACAGATATTGTGTAAACTGTTGGGTTTGGAAGCATGACTCTTAGCACATCAATTCTTTATAAATATGAGCAGGTGAACACTAAGTTAAACTTTTGAAAATTTATTCTTTAAATTAGAAAGAGAAAAAAAATTGTGTTGTCGTTCGTCATTTAGCAGTTATCTCAATGGAAAATCTCATCGAGCTTAATGTAAGCTAATGTCCATAGAAACAAGTTATTCCTAAATCTTAGTCCTGGAGATGAATAAATGAAGAATATCTATAGATAAGAAACGAATAAATGCAATACATTAAAAATATATAGTCGGTATATACAAACATTCTTATTATCTTTATTTTATGTTTATTGGTTTAGACAAAGAATTTCTGAATTAAAAGTTATAATACTACTCAATGAAAGTAAAATAACTACGCATATAATAAATTATTGATAACATAGGCCAAATTTACAAACTATTTCCAGAAAAATAGAAATATAAATCCAAAATTTGTTCCATTGCTAAGAAGATATAGCGCATGATTTAAGAATATAAGAAGATAATACGTACCATTAAAATATGTGCATATATCCGCACTAATTTCTTTTTGAGAGAAAACTATAACATTGTTTTTACTCCTACGTCTACCCCTTGTGAATTTTAAAACTTATATTTTTCTTTATTTGAATTCGGAAAATTCTATGAGAAATAAAGATTTTAATAAAACTATTTTATAGGTTCAGCAAATATCATTATAGATTTTAAATTGTAAATTTGTAGTTACACAATGAATAAATTTAAGTTGTAATTTGATTCTTCGATTTTTATAATGCATCAATAAGCTCAAATCTAGATCGAATCGATCGAAAATGAATTTTTTTACAACTAACAGAATCAGGACATCGGCAAATGAATCCACGCACAAGATTATTTTTTGAGGATGATTTCATTTGTTTTTTTATCATATAAAACGAATATAAATATCTGCCTGTCTGTCTATCGCCAAATACAAAACATTTAATTATAGTTAATAACAATCCTGTATTTTTACTCATGATATAAAACTAATGAAAATAATATATTCTTATCCTTTGTCTATATAATTTATTTAAGAAATTTATTTAATTGATTTAAAGGGTGTAAATATATAAAGAGCAGTTTTTTTCATGAAAACACCTACACGCAATATTAATAAATTTATTACAGGATTAAAATAAATTTAGGCTTAAACTGGTTTTAAATTAGAGAATGTGAATCATGTTTATTTCGTATTATAATTATATAAAAACTGTTTTCTACTCGAATAAATGATATATAATGTTTTACACTAGCTATAATATCATATGATATATCGTGGTAGCCCACGGAAAAATAACGCTTGACTTAAGTTCCACTGAACAGAAACGCATCGAGAGTTAATATATCAAAGAGAATTCTATCGTCAATAACTAGAAAGTTATAAATTTTAATAGAGTAAGGTTTTCCTATAGCGTTTAGTGTGAACAGCAGTAGATCAAACAAACATATTACATGGAAAGCATGCATATTTTTCTTTGCTAAAATCAATTCATACGTAACTTAAAATATTCAAAACACAAGTCTTAAATTAATTGTGATAATCACGCATAAGGGCTCGTATTTCAAACAAACATCATAACTTTTCTATTTTTATAGAAAATATTTTGTGTAAATCATATTCACCTTAGCCAAAATACAAATATATTAAGTACGTATGGTACATTGAATAGATATATTAACTTCATGTGTAAATGAAGTTAATATATCTATTCAATGTACCTACCTATGTATATACAAAAATATTTTTTGACATGAAAGTATAGAAGCTATTAGTCCAATAAGAGCTGGTTATAAATATGTATTGATTTTAATTTATATTTATAATTACAAAACGTTTGACCTTTTCACTTATTACACTGGAATTTTGTTGCATAAATATCAATGAAATCACGTTCCTTGACTCTCACTGGTCCAGTAACGCATATTAGAGTGGGTCGAAGCTTGTGATGAGCTTGTGAAAGGTATATTTTGCATACATAACAGTAAAATCATTGATGCAGACAACTTAATAACATATGATTATGGTTAAAATATTTGGCGACGATATACATATATAACAATTCGCAGATCTCTTGACACTTACAGAATACTTAAATACTTCTAATTACTTACATAGTCGGGGTCCAATTCCTATCCCATTGTTTCTCACCTATCCATATATCCTATGATTGACATCTTGTTTTAAGTAAGGTAACGCATCTATAATACCCTAAATCTACTTCATGAACACGTAAAATGAAATACGTAGGTAAAAATATTGCGGCAAAATTTTTATAACTTATAAAAAAAAACTTCCATTGTCTTTGCCAGTATTTATAAATATATGCTGCATTTAAATTACAATATCTTCTTGATTTGACAAATAGATACTCAAAATATTGAAAAAAAAACCTTAATTTTAATAAGAAGTGAAAACGAAACCTTATGCAAATATGCACTTACCCATCTGCTTACCATTTAAAAAAATAATAATTCAAAAGATAAAACTTATGGATTAAATTATTTAATGAATTAGGCCTAATAAGACATCATTATGAAATGAAAACGAAACATAAACTCAATCATACAAATCGTTCAAACATGATAATAAAATTGTATAGCAAATACTTATTCTGAATTTGGCAACTGTCCCACAAAATCGCATCACCGTTTTATTTAGGACGGTCGACGTCGCTTAGGACACGTGCATAAAAAAAACTTCAGACAGTTGCATCTGCTATTACGAAAAATACAAGCGTTGCATACTGTATTTTTGTTTTATAAACTGAATTTGAGTTGCACAACGGCCGATCCTAAGCGAACCGAAGATTACACGATCCGCTCGCGTAACTATCGATTGTTGTGTCAACGTTTTATGATTTTATACGCTATTCGGTTTCGCTATTCTGCGCCTTCAATCACTGTTGCTGTAAACTATAAAGAGCGAGAAAAACATTTTGTAATTTTATTAAAAATAATTTTATAATTTTTAAATAAGTAAGTAGTCATGTATTTTATTAAATACGTATCAATCAATATCAATATCAGCCCGCGGCAGTCTATTGCTGGACATAGACATCACTCAAGGCGCACCACCTAGCCCGATCTTCGGCTATACGCATCTAGTCTCTGCCAGCCGCCTTGCGCAGATCGTCGCTTCATTTAGCAGGGCATCTACTCCAACGATCTCTCAGAGCGACTTTGAGCTTGTCAAGAAGACGGACCGTCAGGGTTCCCGTTTCGGCACCGTAAGAGAGTACGAGCAGGTCGCAGTGGTTGAAGACTTTTGTCTTCAGACTTTGTGGTATGGGCTACAAGAAGACTTGACGAAGTATATATTGAAATACGTATATTAAAATATAGATATAAAATCTTTTCTTTCATTATAATTGTTACAGATATAAATATGTGTAATAAATTCTAACGAGATTTGATTTATTATTAACATAGTTACAAATACTAACATGCATTACCTCTTATCTATAAGAATATATTATATACATTTGACATAGTGACCACATTTGGATAAACAAATTGGAATGTGAGTCCAGTTACATAATGGCTGACAAAAATTAAATTAAGCCAAAGATCGAGCGTATTGGCGTGCTATGAAAAAAATCCAAATATGGACTACCGTTAGATAATATATATTATCTAATAATAATAAAAAATATGTGAAGAAACCCATTCTTTTCATTCAAGCTTTTTTGTGTAAATTTGTAGAACGGTTATGATACTGCTTATACTCAATTTATGAAAAGTCTATTGATATTTAGTATATTTGTTTTCCTGAAATAAAATATAGTACATACATTTTGTATATGTCCTACACCTGGATACAAATCCAAACTCAATTCTACAAAAAGACATAGAGTTCCATAATCTACTACGAAACTCTTATCACTTCTCGCGGATGACGTTCGTTTGACATGTCGTTATTATATAAATTAAGTGACTAGATTTTTGAAGCCAAAGATCAGACTAGGTGTCGCATCTTGGGAGAGGCCTATGTCCAGTGTTAGTGTTACATGTATTTTACAAGTTAAAAATTATTTTAACTTGTTAAATACATGTATAGTTTTACAAGTTATAATACTTTTAACTTAAACAATATAAAACCTTACAGTATGTTTATGTTAACAAAACAATATACTTTTATTTATGTAAAATCAATTTTAAAAACTACAATAATACAGAATATACTGATAGTATATACTATTTGCAAATAATAAAATTTGTAATTATTTCTAAGAAGGCTACTTATGTAAATGTTTAAGAGTAGTATGCAATAGAAATGGAGGCTATTTATCTGCACCGGTATTGGGGAGCGTCACGTGCAAGCACTTTCGTGACCGGCTTCGACCCGCTCTTGAGCCGTGGCTCTCGCAGTATAAGCGCTGGCGCACCAACGTTAGCACGTGTACAACAAAGCTCCAAGAACGACTGTTCAAACAAACGATGACTTTAATTTTGATATCGAACTAAAACACTGTGCGACTTCTGTGCTTTTTAATTATAGTGATCTAGTGACCGGCGTGTGGAAAGTGACGTGTTACAGTTTCTACGATGATTGCAAGGTAAAAAATAATTTTAATTTTGCTATATTTCAGCAATGAACTTTTAAGTTGCAATTAATTATTACTTTTAATTATTTTTAGTTTATGATAAGTCCTTGTTATATGAAAATGCAAATGCTTTGCACGCCGTTGAACTCTTTTGTAGCGACATGAAATGCTACGAAACTCTACAACTCGTTGCGTAGCGCCCGCCTTTAACATAGCTTATAACATACAACTTTATTTTATTCCATCTTTTTAAACTTTATAAGATTTACATACACATAAGATATCCAGAATTTTATTACAACTGTAATAAAATTAATAAATAAAAAATATCATTTACTTCAATGCAGAGATTTATGGAAGGATATTATTTTCTATAAGTTCATATTTTTTTTATGAAATGTATAATATATGAAAATCGTCAATAATAGTTATTTATATACATTTAGTATCCATAATACATTTAATATGAAAAAAGATTATAATTACATTAGTTACATACTTCTAAATATTCAAAAATACTTTTATATATCACATATAATCCGCCTATAGATTTTACTACTAATTAAAAATTCAATATTATTTTTTCATATGTAAGCACAACATTTGATTTAGATTTAGATCGCCTTAAAAATAAATAAATAAAATTAATTAATAAATAATATTTCAAAAATATATCTTAACTCGTATTATTGTATAGTGACTTTAAAATTAAAACTTAAAATATTTACGAGTTTTATATATACTCGTAATATTATGTATCTAAATATGTAGATCTTGAATTAGTTTTTAAACAATAAAATTGTAACGATTTTCTGGAAGAGGCGCTACTATAAGGCTGGCTTTTGTATGCCTTTAGTATTGAATAACTGTTTCCGGGATACATTAAAGAAAATATATAAAAATCTGTTCAATTTTTGAAGCTTAAAAACAATGAAGATAGTGATTTACAATTTGGAACGTGTTACTTTAATTAAATAAATATAAACATTTCCCTTTGTAAAAACTTATGGCATAAATGATTTAATAAAATATTGGAACGGTGTCTACTTAACCTTCTTCAGCAGGAAAGAGTTCTTCAAAGTGAGTATTTAAAAGGTAAGAAGCAAGTCACGTCTCGGTAGAAATCAATGTTTATTTTTAATTTTAGTTTGTTTCAAATATTACTTTCTGCGACTCTGGATATACAATATTTTGTAAACGTACATCGTATCTTAGAAACTGCATCCGAATCATCTACAAGTCTAATCGAACATTAATTACACTGTTTAGGAAAAACAGTAAATAAGTCGCTATTATATAAATTAAGCGTATGGGTCTATTAAAAAAAACACGCAGACAAAGAAGCAAACGTGAAAAAAGGTTTGTAGATAAATAAAAATATTTATTCTGATTTTAGAATCGAACAAAAACGGAAGCAAAACATCTGTTACTAAAAGTAACATTCTTAGTTAAAACATATATACTATTATAAGTATGAATATGTTAGCTGTAATTTATATAAATAACGTCTGACATTTGTAATAATGGAGAAAAAATATATAAATTAAGATCAAGTATGATAACCTAATTCGTGTAATGGAATACTTATCAGTTGATGTGTATATTTATTATCGCATGTTTTCTCTGATTGTTGTCCACAAATTTTTTTGACAATCACCTTCCTGATATGTCATCTTTCTGTTCTCCCTTTTGCCCACTTAGTACGACGGACGGTTTTTATAGTCGATAATTAATATGTCACCGGACGGCTAGATTCTTTTGTATTATGGGGGGATGTATCACAATTCAGTATGTTTATCACTTTTACTCTAGGCAATTCTCCAATTAGTTAATTTGAATTCCTACTGAATTACACTACCGCACAATCCAAGGAAGGGATGTAGGGAAGGGAAGAAGTTTCATTCCTACCACCTGTGTGATTGGCAATCCAGAACAGTTTCTCTTGTAATTTTTCAAGTCACTATCACTCTGTGGAAATTGCTACCTTTCTGCAGTATTTCTGACATCTGACATCTTAAAAAATATGCGCACACCTTTCTCGTAGACTGGTAACGCTTCTGTAATCCCTTAGTTGGTATTGCGAATGTCTATGGGCAGCGTCAATTGCTTTCCATCAAGTGACAAGCTTGCTGCTTTTCTATCTGATAAAACAATACGGAGTTTATCTATGTTATAATATTGAAACTAATTGAAAATTTTAAATTATTAATAATTGTTGAATAACGTGAGTAACACTTACAAAATTTAAATGAAAATAAAGAATATTGATATTAGAAAATGTTCAATGATGGCACAGAAAAGCTGAGTCTGTCGCAATAAATGTAGTATTTAGTTAAAAATTATAACCCAAATATAAAACACAAAATTAAAAAGTATTAACATCTTAAATTAAAAGCGTATATTTTATTATTTAGTTGCAAAAGTAAAAGATTGGTACCACACATAATAAGAGACTATATTTTAGTATGTTCTAGACCATTAGAGAAAGTCATGTTAAATCAATGTGAATATATATAGTCTTAATAATTAGGAGTGGCGCTTTCAAATTTGTTACGCTTGCTTCTTGTCTATCTCCTTTAATATTAATAATTGTTGCTTAACAGAAATTGTAGTAATATTGCCAACATTGCTAGTGTAACATATGAATAATTGTATAAATATACACCAAAAAAGTTACACTAGCGATGTTGGCAACATTACTACAATTTCTGTTAATCAACAACTTTTAATATTTAAGAAGACGGAAAAGAAGCAAGCGTAACAAATTTGAAAGCGCCACTCCTAATTATTAAGACTATATTCACGTCATTAAAAAATAATTCTTTATTCACATCGATTTTATGTATATTTTATGTATATTATATTTTATGCCTCTCGTAATACAAAATTAAAATAATATTGCACTTAGAATTCCATTACTTTTGGATTACACAATAAACAGTTACGAGCCAAGTTTTATAATCAATTAAAAGATTCCAATAATACTATTAAAATTGTTGCATAATTTATATAGCATTACGGTCAAAAATTTAGGTTTCGTACCAGAAAAAAAGTTAATTTGCTTTTATTATACATAAAATAAGAATTAATAAATTCTCTTTAAATAACTTATATATTGAATGTATATTTCATGGGAAATATATTTAAATCTTTTCACTTATATTCCTATAATTATATTATTTTAATATCACATTAAGAAACAATATATACCCAATATAACATATTGGAAAAATATAAATATAAAAACACTGAACGTTGAAATGTTTTAATTTACCACGCACGACATTCAGGTTTCGGTTAACGCACTGTAAGAGGCCTCCCGGATAGAAGGAACAACGATCTACACTGAGCAGCTGGCAGATACTTGATACGGATAGCCGAAGATCTGGGGGATATGGCCTATGTCCATCAGTGGACCGCCATAGGTTGATAATGGTACAAATGAACATGATATTAGAAATCGATTGTGATCCTTTGTCCGCAAAACTATGCACATAAATAGACTTTTAACACGACAAACAAAGTCACATCTTTGTTTAAAAATAATTAACATTGAAGAAGTCAAAAAAGTTTAACCCACACATGGTAGCCTCAAAACTTGCATTATGTGGATACTTACAGTGAATGTAAAACTTGTACCCAGATATATTAACGTTTAATTAAAAATGAAACATTATTTTTTTTTAATTCTTCGCTGTTTTTTTTAAATTGTGTAAACTTTAGATATTTGCATTTTAATCATGTTATCAACTGTGGGAATCATAAAACAATTATTAGACAATGACATTTTAACTCTCTACTGTGGAAAATGTGAATAGTTATACAATCCACTTAGATTAAATCGCATTTTAATGTCTTTCTTGAACTCGCCTATAAAGGTGCGTTAGAATAATTTAAAGCAATAGTAACCACTCCAGTACAAATACCAACTAATCCAGTAAATATTGTTACTTAAAATATCTGTGATTTAGCTTCATATGATTCTTATAAAAAATTACAAATATAGGAATATATTTGTAATTTTTTATAAGGAAAAAATATAGAAATAATAATATAGGAAAACTTGTTTCTTATATTATCTTTTCTTTAACACATCATTGTCATTTTGAAATTCTAGTGTACCTCATTCTAGTTACTTTTATTGTTATAAAAAAAACTCACTTCAATTAAAATAAAATATTTATTTTTTTTTACTATGCCGACGAAGATAAATGTATTTGCGAGGTTACATATTGTTATAAACAATTTGCGTACATTTTTTACTACTACTATAATCAACTCTTGACACTGCTCAGTGGTTAAGGTACCTAGCTTATAAGCCAAGAGTGCGGGGTTCAAATTTTCATTTTTTTTTTTTTTTTTTTATATATTCACGCCTATCCCCCGCAGGGGTTGGCAGAGACCACAGAGCTCCATCCGCTGCCATTCATCGCAGCGAAACGGCTCGTCATTGGTCGCTTTTCGCCCTCGTGAGAATCAGGACGTGACGGGTGGCGAACCAAATTTTCATTGAAACTAAAATTAATTTAAAGCAAAATTTAGTTTATTTTTTATTTTAAAACAATCCAAATCAGAGAGAATGTTATATGTGCATGTTTCATATATCTCAAAAAAATTCGTTCTAATTTTTCTCCAGTAGTTTCGAAAGTAAAACCGTTCCATAACATAAAAGAGGATTTGAAGTGGTTTTTGTGTTAGCGAACAAACAAGAGACGTTTAAGTATAATATTTTTCTGATAAGATTTCACAATAGCTTAATTGGCTAATAACATCAAAGGTTTCAGGGCTAACAATATTAATCCAAACACAAAGACAAAGAGACTTATTGGTGAGGTTATTTGATTTATTTGGAATGTAATGTATAATGTAAGTTTCGTCACTTACATTATACATATTAGACATAGAAATTATTGTTATTATACTTTTAATGCATTTTTGACTGCACGACGATCGAAGTAGCAGTTGGAACCAAACAAGCTTTTTTTGATAAAATTAACTAAAATTACATGCACGGTGAAGTTAATATAACCTGTTGTGCAAAATCCTATACAAAAAGAATATCAATATATTTTACTGTAGTTTAAATTCTGTTACTTAATATTTGTCAGTAATAATATTTTATATACGTGACATAGAAATGCTACCAATGAGATCACGCCTTTATAAGTTAGACAAGTGTTTTCAAGCGCCGTTTGCGTAACCGACGCATCTACAGAATTTAATAACTTACATAAAGTTTGACACTTTGTATACGTAATAACATTAAAAATACTTCTGTTAGATATTGTTCTCATATATTTCTGCTATACTTAATTGTTTCGTTGGTGATCGTTATAGTTTTCAAATAATAAATATTCTTCAAAAATTTTATCCCAAACATACCTGAAAAGAAAACAATTATAATATTTAAAAGGTATAATAATTTTTCATAAAGTATTAAATAACTATATAAAATGACAGTAAGTAACAGTTTCACGTATAAATAATAAATAAATATTATATATTTTTACCCTATTAATAGTGAACAATTAATAAATATGAAATATTATGTAGACCCATTAAACTCTTTTGCTTTTTGTTGGAGGGATTTAACCCTCGATCTAAATAGTAATTTACTATAATATAATAAAATATAGCATAGGTAAGGTTAGGTCTATATATAAGGAATAGTTAAGGTAAACAAGTAAAATAAAAAAAAATTGTAGTCAATTCCTACTTAGGTCAACAAAGAAAAATTTTATTTTAAATACTTTTTATATGTGTTATTATTACAATTAATATTATTAACATCAAGTGTAATTCACTATATGTTTAAAAAAATGCATTTGAACTTGAGTGGATGAATAAAAAGTCAGCAGTTGAAGTTTTTTATAAGATGTATAAATATATATAGTGAAAGTGTAAACTAATAGTAGGAATTGGATAATAAACAAATAAATAAAAAGTCTGTTTGCTACAAATGACTCACTTATTCTATTACACATAGTATTCATTTAAATTACTCAGCATATTGAATTTAAATATAAGTCTTTGAAACATGGACTCAAATTATTGCTAGTAATAATAAATATTTTTCCAAAGAAAAAACATAACTTAATAAATAACATAATGTCACCCTATCAAATTGAATTTGTTGCTTAATGATGCACTAATTTCATGGTTTACAAGTGAAATGTCATTAGACACACTTCTCGAAATGTTTGGGTTGTTAAGCGCGTTACGGATTAAAATCGCACAATCCGTAACGCAATAAAGATGAAACAACAACAAGGTCTGGTTATTGGGGCAATTAATTATTTCGTTACAATGGTTGGTTGTAAACTTTTTATATTTTTGGCAGTGATAAGATATAACAAGAGATTCATAATCATCGTTATTAGCTTCAATATCAGCCCGCGGCAGTCCACTGCTGGACATAGGCCTCACCCAAGGCGCGCCACCTAGCCCGATCTTCGGCTACACGCATCCAGTCTCTGCCAGTCGCCTTGCGCAGATCGTCGCTCCATCTAGCAGGAGGGCGTCCCACACTACGGTCGCGGTCTCCACTCCAGCACTCGTCTACTCCAACGATTGTCGGTTCTCCGACAAACGTGTCCAGCCCATTGCCACTTCAGTCTGCTAACTTGAAGAGCTATGTCGGTGACTCTGGTTCTCCGGCGAATTTCTTCATTTCGAATTCTGTCCATCAGAGAAATCCCGAGCATAGCTCTCTCCATAGCCCTCTGAGCAACATTGAGCTTGTCGTGGAGCTTGTCGGCACCGTATGAGAGTACGGGTAGGACGCACTGGTTGAAGACTTTTGTCTTCAGACTTTGTGATATGAGCGACGAGAAGACTTGACAAAATTTCCTGAACGCATTATTAGCTTACAGAAGCTAAAATGCCAGTTTCTGCCTAGCGCAGAACATTTCTGCAGCTACCTGGGACTGTCACATTACGTTTGCCGAGGCGCCATCTCTATTCCAGCACTCATCTACTCCAATGGGTATCGGCATAGTGAAATATAAAAAAAGAAAATAATTTGACGTATTTTTGACATTATATGGCATGGACAAGTTAATTATGACACTTACTAAAAGTTTACGTTGAAGGATACATGCCAATAAGCTAACGACTAGTAATCTAAAAACTAGTCATTTAAAATTTACCAGATGGTCAGAAAAAACCGTAGGAACATTCGTGTTACACAAGTAAATCCACTCAAAAACTTTAAGTCCTTATTTAATCAGCAACTGTGTAGTTAGGAATGAGCTGGTAACAGTCCTTAATTTTTTTAATTTAGTTGATTTATGACATTCGTCAATAATTGATGTGTACTTAGAGAACTTAAATTACTTACAGATTCCTTTGAGTTAATAAAAAATATGAATAATTAAAAAAATAATAGTGATCGATTTCCATCTTCACAACGAAAGTAATTTAAAAAAGCTAAAGATCTGAGTAACTCGTCTTTATAACCATCCGCTTTTCGTACACAAGCAATTAAATGTCGAAATTTGTCACGCGGAGTATAATAATAAAAGTCTTATTTTGAATTTTAAGATATTTAATACAAGCAGTTAAATTTTAAGATATTTAAGTTTAATCTTAATTTAGATTTTAAATATTTCACTATACTCAATAATATAAAAAAAAAATACATTGCAATTAATTTTTAAACCTTATCATGTCGCAATAATTTTAAGTCTAATGTAAAAATTTTTGATCCGAAAATCTCCACTTTTAATCAACATCCGCATAAACAGCACAGACTATAAATGAGAAGTGCAATATTACTTCGATCATGGTTTGTAGCATAACCCATATTTACAGTGAAAGGAAAAATTAAAATGATGACATTTACAACGTCGAGGTCATCGAGTACTGAATAACCGCACAGCTAACGGAAATCAATATTTCAAATAAAGATACCACGAGTGTATATTACTCACATCCTGTTATGCACGTACTGTAACGAATTACTTGTAATTAATGGGATATTTTATACCTTGACTATAAAATTGTGTGACTTACCGGACTACTGATCTCGAATAGCTTCGGTGTATAATATATACTCGGCCGATATTTTGATATTTTTTAATTCCTTATTTTTGATGTTTTTTTTTATAATATCTAGGTATATGTTTATTTTAATATATGACATTAATAAAATGCTTCCCTAAAAGCATTTTATTAATGTCATATATTAAAAGTAGTCCGTAGGGAGATTTTATTTAAAATAAAATATAAAATATCTTTAAAAACACGAAACATTAATTACAAATGTAAGATATACTAGTCATAAACTCAAGTAACTACTTATAACACCGTCAAAACGACGGGAGATTGATAATAGTATTAACCTAGTTCAAGATAATTTATGATTGTAAAGGAAACAAATGTTTAGGGTTAAATGTTTTGTGTACTAGGGTTCCCGTACTTACCCAATTAGTTGCTTTTAACCTTATATGCATACCAACATTAAAAATATTTAACGTAAAATTAATGAAGATGCAATATAAGTTCAACAGGTACGTATGTGTCGGTAGGCACTTGGGTCGGCACGATAGCAACCTGAGTGATGAACAGGTTGATCGTGCCGATCAACCTGTTCCAAGCAGGAAATAAAAAGCCTTTCGCTGTCGATATAAAAGTCGTCTACGGTCTCCTTTCTTTTATAGCAACCACTTGGCGAAATCACATTTTTCTTTACATATTCAACTTATTAATACTAAAATAGTGTTTCTGGAAGTAGAAATAGGTTTTCAACTTAATATAAAAATGATCGAATGTTTTTTTTTATGTAGTAGTTAAGGTTGAAACCTGATTCTGCCACCGGGCACCCTTTATAAATTAACCAACAATTATAAATCAACCGACAATAATAAATCAATGCTACAGCTTTTGTTTTCAAGTATAGTAAAATGATAATAGTAAGTGCGTGTATATAATAAACAAATAAAATATGATTCTAGTTTTATCAAATATAATTAGGTTAGGTGAGCGGCGGCAGTTAAGCTCGATATGCGATCAATTTACGTTTTAATGTATACAAGTGAACCGAGTTCAAAGCCCTGTGCCCATTTCTCCAAACTTGTAATTCATTTTCAATTTTAATTAGGAAGATACCATCTGGTCGGCTACTTTAAAAAAAACATGAGAAACTTGCATTCTTACAAAATCATGTCTCTTCACAATCACAAATAACAGTTCGAAATTGAAAACGTGGCGGATTGCTCTCCATGTTTATTTTGAGTAGTATAGGATACGACGAACAAAGGGGACATTAAATTCTTTGCTTTTTTTGGGACTTTGCTAGAGGCGACATTTTATAAAAAGTAATTTTTTATACATACATATATAGAAATAGTCTTTATAAAATTGTATTTCAGTAATAGAGGCGACAAATTATAAACAATAATGAATTTGATAAATAACACTTGATGTTTACTTTTACGATATTCATCAGAAACATATTGCACTTAATCTAATTCAATCGACTCAGAAGGCTTTTGTTTTTTAATTTTGTAAATGAATAGCATACTATTACCATAACTAGAATATTCAAATCTTGATGCAATAGATAGTAAATAAGGATTGCTAAAATACGAAAGATAAAACGGAGCATTACAAAATTAGATTTCTTGCACATCACCATTAGCTACCTGTCGTTGGCCTAATTATTATTATTAGTTATTCGTAACTCACAAAAAATACATTTTTTTCTCACTTTTCACCTTCGATACCATCTAACGAAGAATCTTGAAGCGTATGTAATAGAATATTTCGAATTCACCCTAAAAGATACCTCTTTTTATACTTAAGATTGTTTTTTTTTAATTTCTCAAACTATATAAGTTTTTTCTTTTGTAGTTCCTGTAAAATTTACTCATATGGAATTATAAAGTCTCATAACTTGGCCGACTATATTTTACTACGTTACATTGCATTGACTGAGACTTACTACTCTATCAAACACGATTTTCGGCCTGATCGACCTACATATGGTGATTGTTCGACGCCAGTGTATCCAATTATGTGGTTTACTATGAATATTTATACGAAATACTTCTTCATAATTTATAAATAGATCCAGTATAAGGCTTAGTTCATACTGTAATAGACTAGAAGAGACTAAAATAACTTAATGTGTAAACTACTTATATGTTGAATGTGAATTTTACCACCCAAATGTCTCAATTGTGAAGTAATCGCTTTCGGAGCCCAAAGATCGTGGATACGATTCTCTCATAAGAATAAATATCTATATAGCCACACAGACCAGTTAATTTTGAGTATTTATCCTTGTCATTTGTGAGTTATAATATATTTACGATAAAGAAATCCTAAGTGTCAAAACACCCACAAAATATATAAAAATGAATATGAAATTCATATAATCTCTTTTGATCTTATAATTTTGATATTCGTTATCCACTTAAATTAAACCACCTTGATGTTTATGCCATCATGTGTAGAAATAAAAACAATGAAAGAGGTTTTAACTCTTACATTCCTGAAGGTGCGAAGTCTTACTTTAAAATATATAAACAAAAAAACGTACCGGTTTCAAAATTCCATTAAACTTATATTGAAAACCAGATCTCTGCAACACAAATTCCTCCTTTTGACTTTCGCCAAAATTTTAAAAAATCTATTCGTTGATTTTTTAATTGGAGCATACAAAATATTTTCTGTAATTATGCTATTTTATGTAATTTTTTAGTTTCATTCATTAGTATTTTCATTAGTATTTTTATTCATCATTTCATTAGTATTTTTATATAAAATAAATAGTTTTAATTTACAAAATTAATGCAAATTACCAATGACTAATATTTATTTAAAATATTCGATCTCAGTTATAGGTATGTGTTTATTTAACCTCTTCTATAAGTAATGAGAAAATATATTTGCCATAATAAAATTTGAAATCTGGTGAATAATGGATGTGGTACAAGGGTAGTTTTTTTCTAAATAATATGAATGATAACGTTATATATACATGTGGTTTCATTCAATCAATAATTGTCATTTGACTTGAAATTGACATAATGTACGTGTGTAAGGACTAAAGGAAATAATTAGTATATGTTTGATTTGTATGGTTTTACTGCATTGAGTTCAAGTCATTTTAAGGCTTGTAAATTTAATATCAATAATAATAAATCTTGTCAATTTATAGTCAGCTTGTCACGTTATGTGTTAATAAATGGTGGCTATCCAAAACCTTCCATGGACTTTTAAAAAGTTTATTTTAAAAAGCCAACATACACGCATTTATTTCGTATTAGATTTAAAATCAACCCCACATAATATGCCACCACAATTAAACAATATAACTAATAATAACATAATAAATGAAATAAAAACAACGCAACACTGATAGGAGAGGATCCGAATCAGAAAAGAACATCTGTTTAATGAATGAAAAGTATTTTATATAAAATTTAGTATGTTAAAAAATATATCGCAAGCGGGTTGGCTCAAAATTCCTGGCCAAAGTATGATTAATTAAAAAAAAGAAAAATGACTTTTTAATGAACATTGCACTCATGAATTTAATGAATAAATTTAAATATCAACCGAAAGTATGAAGTCTATATAACATACAAACGTTGGATTGCCTATTTTTTCCTGACAACTACTGGGTTTGCAGAACACACAAAATATCACTTATAAAAACTCGAAAACTGTTACTCAAACTTTTTATCCATTTAACATAATTTTATTTTATTCATTAAGATGGGTGAAGGTCGTTTCTTATTCACATCTAAGACTATGATGTAAGTTGGCGGGAAAAGTCCCGGAAATATTATAGTGATCTCAATAAAGCTAGTGTACACTTTAAATTAGAATAATGTTGTTTTAAAAATACCTACTGGTGTTAATGATTGGTTGATTATAAAATTGTGTTATTATTTCAGAGCGCTAGTGATAGCGCTATGGAGCGTGTACGCCATGGCGCTGGCACCCCTCACTGTTCCTACCGACGACGACTGCGCATTGTACCTGACGGGCCCTGGGCGCTCCTCAGCTTTCGACTACAGCCTCAACTTACTGAAAGGAAACTTGTACGTACCAAGTAAATTCTAAATTAAGTAACATAAGTATATCCATAGTGAAATTTTTAAAAAATCACCTATATAGGTAGGATTCGGTTTAACTTTTTATTTTTACTGAATTATAGAAACCCAAGCTACGGTCCCGCGTCTCTGCCACTAAATATTTCAGCTTAAACTTTGCTTTAAAATGTTCCTAAAAAAATAAATACTATATAACACCTTTTATTGCTTTCAAACCTTGATTTAATCGATCCTGTATTACGCTATGCATGTAAAGCGTCTTTAATTATTTTTTAATACTTCCCAAAATGTTGACACTTTCATTAGCAATTATATTTTATGATGCTGAAAAAAGATATTTTTTTATATTATAATGTAATATAGAAAGTATAGTTTTCCAATTAAGTATTAATATAATATATTAGTTTAATTAATACTAGCTGACCCGGCAAACTTCGTACCGCCTCAGAATCAATAAATAAAAAAGCTGAACGATAATTGCAGAATGTTTCAACTTTAGTAAAAAATGTGGTCAAAACATAACAGGAACAAAAATAAATCGTAATCAATAAAAATACTCGATATGAATTAGGTTTTATTATTATTTTTAATTTCACATGATGTTGCTTGAAAATTGTTGTCACAAAGCTTAAAAAATAAAGTTTGTAGTGTACGGTTCTAATTTGAAACTCGTTTACAATATCAATACAATATATTTATCTCATTAAATACAACACAGATTAAATATAGTTAATTAAGTTTTATTATTATTATATATTACACTTGATGATGTTACTTAAAAGTAATCACGTCACAACGATTAGGTACTTACAAAATAAACATGAAATATTTGACAGGTAGGAATAGTTTCTAAGGAAAAACGAAATTGTTGCTTTTAATATATTCTTAATATTTTTATCATATTTACTCACCTTTTAAACCTTCCCTGGACTTCCAAAAATATTTGAAATCGGTCCAGCCGTTCTCGAGTTTTAGCGAGACTAACGAACAGCAATTGATTTTTATATATATAGATAGAGAGTAAGATATACAGAATAAGACTTCATATTATTTCTTGAAAGATAATTTGTGCGAACATCTTATTCTATAAATGGGTATTCTTAAGTAAAGAGAATGTCGACCAAATTGAATGCTAAGTAAACTGCGTCTCAATGTCAGTGGGAAAGCGCGTACGAGCCGAAGCCGCATACCAGCTCCGCTACTGTCACGCTGTCACCGTTACGTCACACGTCGCCACAAACTTGACACACTTACCCGACATACTTAGTCATCTCGTCTCTATTCTCTTGTAAATGTTCACTCATATAGTTTAATGACTCGTTCGCTTTCAATGAACTCTCGTTCAACACTGTAAGCTCTTGAGGACAGTCTAGTGCTGCAACATGTTGTTACAACATTTTCACATCACCTGTTGTGAACGTGCATCTTTTACGTAACACTTCAATTTGTGAACTGCTTTTCGGGCATATTAATGCAAACACTATTTTATGTTTTTCAACGCACCTAGTGTCCAAATATAGAAGTCTATAACTTTCACTTTTGATTCTATGGTTCCTAGTTGCAACTGTTTAGCATAAATGAATACTAGCTAAAAATATCTTTAGGAAAGGTATTCTATTAATGCATTCTTGTCAAACAGCCTTTACAGTCGAATGCTGGATATTGGTCTTACTCAAAATTGAAGAGTTATGCCGTAGTCTTCACGTTTGGCAGACGGTTAAGGATTGCAGATTGGTTTGTATTCTCAGATAGACGCTGCTGTCCATCTACTGGTATTTTCTTCCATCGCCGCCTCGTAGAAAACTCAGAATAAGAAATAGAGAAGCTCTATTCTAAACCAAAGATCTCACAGCAAAGCAGAATGATGAGATGAACCTATGAGAGAAACCAGATGACGAAATTGGTTTAACAAATTTGTCGTCATATGTACTTATCATATTCATAATGGATGCAAATAAGGGCCTTATTATATGCGGCCGCTTTACAGTGAGATTACACGAGATCATATGCATCAAATTATATGAAATGCGACTCGGCTGCCGACCGCGCTTGCAAGTTTGTACTTGTTTAGTACCTTCCCGCGGCCACTTCATATAATGCACACGCTTCACCTGTTTTGACGTGGATTTCCATTAGTTTCGTTTTTGTAAAAGCTGAACTAAAATTTTATTATAAGTTATCTAAAAAGAAATTCTTTACTAGAAAAAGGCATCTGTCAACAAATATTATGTAGTGGTGAAACGATAATGTTATGGAAATATTTCTATTGATATAATTTAAAAAAAATCATGTGATAAGTATTAATTTTAAAAAATATAAAGATATATCAGAATTCATGTAACATATTGTATCATTAGCTCTTTCAAGTCGATCTCATGTCATGTCGCGTTATGTAACTGTAGTAACGGCCATCTATCAACGGTGTTTTCGTTTCGCACGCATTACATTAGGCTGCAGTGGAATCGGGACGCGTTCACTTTCAAATCCTTTCGCTTAATCTGACCAGCGCTTGCGCCACTCATTTTTACATTGTACAATACTCATAAAAAATGAAGCAAATATATATATATCTTTGCCTAATCGCTTGTCCGGTATTTATGATATTGGTACACGGATACGCGACACCAGCCTATTATATTATACGATACTACCGCAACGGAAGACAAGGAGTTATACTCATCGTCTTTCGTTGCGGTAGTATCATATCCTTATCAGGATTTAGACAGGCTAAATCCATCTTTTCTTACCCCTGCCTTTTCCTTTCTTCTCTATCCTTTTCCCTTCCTTTCCGCCAATCCACGGTCTGTAGTGCCAATGGTTGCGTGGTTAGGGGTGAGCTTAGTCGCAAGTGTGCCGATTGTCCCGGGATCGGGCTCTCCTGGGTACTATTGTGCCATACCTCAGCATGCGGGACTCTGCTGGGGATGACCTCTATCCTCCCTTGCGACTCGTGGGATTCACTATGACGAATTTCAATAAGCCTAATTTGTTAAAAAATAACGGCGACGTGGTTCGCCCCTATAACTTCCTGATTCCTACGAGGGCGAGAAGCGACTAACGGAGAGCCGTTTCGCTACGATGAATGGGAGAGGAAGGATGGATGAAAAGGTGGATGAGTATGGAGGAAGCAAGGAAGGTGCGCCGAGATCGTAGCGGATGGAGATCTGTGGTCTCTGCCTAACCCTACGGGAAACAGGCGTGGGATATAGTCACGCCTGTCTCCCGGTAAGGTCAAGAACAGACGCTAGGCAAAGATACTCCCTGACCTTTAGCTATTATGAATTATATGTGATAGTGTATTTCAAGCCTATTCGAATCATGGGCCTATAATAGTATCTACTATAATAATTTTTAACTGTTAATCTGCTTTACGATAAGAAATATATAAAACCTCCATTACTTTTTCAATAAATAGAATGTATATAAGAAAGATCTATATGTGTGGGATTGTGCAATGTAAACAATATTTTAAAATGTAAATATATTTTTATCAAGATAGCCGTTCATAGGAGGTTAATATTTTATAAACATTATTTTAGTTGTAAACAACATTAACAAAATGTTTCAGAGTAAAACATATTTTAATAAAAAGCTCTGCCCTATTAGAAATAAATCCATAAATATATAAATATGTACATTATAAGTGCCATACTACTGTTACACGTTACATAGCAAACAAAAAAGTAATAAAAAAGTAACTTCAAAGGATTAAAAAGCTAAAAACATTCATCATAACTGTCTGCAGCTCAGACATCTCATATATCATCACGAATCAAAAACATTTAGTACGGATGTTACGCGCTAACAGCTAACGGCCTGACCTGCCCTCGTCTGGATATCGTTCTTCCGTTGTGAGTGGCCGCTCAGACTCAAAGCAGCAATCTGTAAATACCGTTAACGCCTCGAACAAACGAGGACATCCACTTTTGTTGACATATTGTAGAAATTCTCACAACGCATCGAGTCGTGCTACAAGATATATCCACTTTCTATCGGATTGGACACGCCCTGCCTTTATTATTATAGTATAGCCCACACATAAAATTCCGGTTTAAAATTATTCTTCCTGATCGGACTTGGAACCAATATATAGCGATGTTATATAAATAGGAAAATTTTCGTTGAGTTGTTTATACTTTGTTATCATATTATTGTGTCTGATTAATACTAGAAATTTAAATTAATGTAAATTGACAACCGCATTATTACACTGTGTTAATGTTAATATTATTAAAATTTATCAGGTCTTACTTTCTCCCACTCAATGTTTATATAAAATGCCTATATATGTAGTTGAGGATATCTATTGATAATTTGCAATACAAATATGGCTTGACCGCTTGGCTCAGTGTTTAAAGAACCTAACTTCTGAGCCAAGAGTTATAGGTTTAAATACAAGTTTAAAATAAAACATGTTTATGTTATCGCGTCTTTAAAAACCTAGTGCGAGATGCCGTTCGGCTAGATAATACGACGATTGGAAGAGGCCGGCTGGTAGCAGCTAAATATGTACATCCGAAGTGCTAAGTGAACTATCGCAAAGTGAGGATTATAATGATGAGACGATAAACAAAATATGTCTAGATTTCAAAAACACAACTCATGTTTTGAGATCATATACCATATGTTTTAAGATCGTATACTATACATCATCTCCAAGCGATTAAGATGTAATAATAAATAAATGTTGCAGAATGGCAGCGAATGGAGCTCTGTGGTCTCTGACAACCCCTGCGGGGGATAGGCGTGAATATATAAAAAAAAAATGTTGCAAATAATGTATTTCAATACTACTTGCAATATGTAAGTTGATATATATAGGATTACAAAAGCATCGCCTTAATCATTAAAATCTCTAAGCACATCTTTAATTAAGTCGTGATTTAGTAGTTGATGGTGGGCAGCTACATAAATAAGTATGCTAATTGATTGTACAATGCATTAAAAATATTTATATTAATGTTCTTGGGGAAATTAAAAAGTCAATTTGATGATAAGTTGACCAAAAATGAATTGCAATAACTAAAAACAGGTAATAATTTTATATAATAATGTTATTCAAAATAAAATAGACTTTGAAACACAAAAGTAACATATTAAATTTCATCCTTTTTTAGGTAAAGTCAACACTTAAAAATTAGTGCGAAAATGAAACGCAAAAGTTATATGTTAAATATTTTAGGAACTTATTTAGTAAATTTTACATTGGTTATAATACTTAATTAGCAATTACCTTTGCTTTAGTTCTTAAGTCTTAGTCATTAACATAAAATTATATGTTTGTTAGTAATAACTATTGTTCATATTGCAGCATTGAGTCTAGCAAAGATAATTATTTTTGTTGCACGATTACAAGTGTACATTTATCAAGATTCAACACATAACGGATTGTGTTTTACAACATACTATAACATCTTTTGATATAGTGTTTATGTTAATTAATCATCCAGTCAGCCATAACTGCCATTGATACGTAAAATATTTAAAAGTTTAACGCATTAGGTAATTCTGTGTAATAAATATATCATGTAAACATTTAGTGTCCCAGTTATGTATATAACGCTGAGTGTTAATAAAGACAATAATATTATATGTACGTACTCGTATATATTGAATGCAAGAAATTACATAAATTAATATGTATATACTCATAAATAAGTTTATATTCCTCTAGTGATGGCTGTAACATTTCTACAATCCCAGCGTAATTAACATAAACGATAACAATATTGCTGTGATATTCACGGCTTATAACATTATAGAGTTTCGAGGTTCCCGGCACAGACTAGGACCACCCCATTTCTTTCCGTGGGTATTGGACGAGGCGAATAAGGGAGCAAATACCAAAAAACAGGCAAAAGGCTTATCTGAGAATAAAAATCAATGTGCAATAGCCCGCCAAACGGCAAAACCCCTTAACTTTGACCAATTAATTAAAGAGACCATTTCGGCAGTTGACAGTTAAATCTGTATTGATGTTGATAACAAATACATGGCAGTCGTGTAATTAAAATAGGCCGAATATATGTATATCTCCGTATGCGTATATTCAAAATTTGTGAGAGGTTGTTTTTTTGAATTTATATTTATATAGTAAGTTGTTTAAAAATACATTTAGTAATATTCCTTACAATAAAATTTCACTAATTTGTTCATTAATTCACTTGAGTTTATCCTTACTTCAATATCAACGGATATTAAACTGCGCATTGTTTTGTTTCAGCGGCTATGACGGCCAGCACATTTGTATCACTTACGATGCCATTAACCAAGCGTACCTGGATGCAAGGAACAGAATTTGTAAGTACATATTAAATAAGATTTGAAAAAATACTTGTAATTCTAATCTAGACTATAATATAAAAATACATATTACAATATATCCAAAACTCTCGAAGTCAATAATTGCGGGTTCGATTTTGGCATCGGGATAAACATCGCCTACGCCCTACAGCTATTTATTTTAAATGTGGGTGCCTCACTAACCCACCTTTAGGAAGGTCCCGTGCCTAACAGTGAAACATATATGTACATATGTCTGAAAAAAAAAGTGTCATATTATGACTGCTATCATATTAAATATGAAAGTCTATATTTAATATAAATATACTCATCCTTGTTGTGAATAACAACTATCATATCTAATAGTCATATATGTAATAGTGTGAATATATAATTTCTCTCAATAATAGTATTATATGAAAACCTAAAATTTGACGACGATGAAATTTGGCTCAATGGCGGGGCCTTCCGTCCGCGAAGTCAATAGTCGCGGGTTCGATCCCCGCATCGGAATAAATATATATATATATATATATATATATATATATATATATATATATATATATATATATATATATATATGGATTTATAAATATTTATTCCGAGTCTGAAAACCCCCCAATCCGCATTTCTATTCCTGCCCTTTCCTTTCTTCTCTATCCGTCCTCTCCTCCAATCCATGGTCTGCCGTGCCAATGGATGTGTGGCTAGGAGCGAGTTTAGTCGCAAGCGTGCCGACCGTCCCGGGATTGGGCTTCCCCGGGTACTATGGTGCGTTACCTCAGCATGCAGGGCTCTGCTGGGTCTGACCTCCATTCTCCCTTGCGGCTCGTGGCTCGTCGATTCACTAAGATGAATTTATATATACCTAATTCGTTGAAAATGACGGCGACGTGGTTCGCCATCCGTCACATCGTGATTCTCACGAGGGCGAAAAGCGACTAATGAAGAGCCGTTCGCTACGATGAATGGTAGC
The DNA here is from genome assembly GCA_031353405.1 of Baronia brevicornis. NCBI lineage: Eukaryota > Metazoa > Arthropoda > Insecta > Lepidoptera > Papilionidae > Baronia > Baronia brevicornis. Next base: position 59,429 of record JASFAT010000467.1, read on the forward strand.
GGATAGAGCTCTGTGGTCTCTGCCAACCCCTGTGGGGGATAGGCGTGAATATATAAAAAAATTAATATAAACTAAAGTTTAAAAAATGTTAGCTTTTAATGTGAAGTTACTTACAAACACGTATCATCAATCATTTACAGTGAAATTTAGCCTATTGTTAGATGTAGAAATTAAAATCCCAGTTCATCATTATCTACCAAGTGTGGGAATTCCGTCAAACTGTTACGGCATTGATGATAGCGATTAACAAGGTGACATCTTCTTTGAGTACCTCTCCGATCAGTGAAGATTAGCAATCAATTCAGCAACCTAAATCTTTAGAGAGGCGAAACAGTTCAACAACACTTGCAACACTCGCTAAAAGACAGCAAAAAGTTTATATGAATATTACTCCGATTTCTGATATGATAATAAAAATATATTGTTTGAAGGTTGGAACTATATAACAAAATTAGGAACACGCTAAAGCATACGAGTCCTTCAATATTTTTATAAAGAAACTGATCTGAAGAAAATGACTGATGATCTTTTTAGAAGACGGAGGACAATGTCCTTTTTTATACTCGAATAAATTCATTGTCTATATGTTTCATTATGGTAATTTCTTTGTAAGTTTTTTATATACCTACATCATTAATTGGCGTACCCGTGCAAATGTTTTAATATTTTGAAAAGGTTAATGTGCTTATTATATAAACTTTGATTGTGACACAGTGGTAGCACAGCCGAAGGGCGACTGGAAACCCGAGGATTTCGCGAGCGTTGGTGAACTAGTTCTCGACATATCAATCCAGCTGGCGCGCACGTAAGTATCTCCAAAAACTGTAAATGCCACAAGCCATTACAAAAATGATCTTGTATTGGTAATTGCAATTGGCAAGGTGATTTACAACTTAAAAAAGAAATAAAGCACAACGTAAATAAAAAAAAATCACTTTTAAAGGCTAAAACTTTTGATTGATTTTCACGTAAGCACGTTTAAAATACAAGTTTTTCAAACTGAAATAAAATCTTAATAGAGCTACTGTTCATTCTTATTACACGGTTTTTATTTTTTCTTTTATGGCCCGTAAAAAAACTGACCATGACTGTTCTAAGGGTATGAGCAATCAAGACCACTTAAAGTCGGGGCACTCTCTGATTTTATCATATTTACCTTTCTAGTACACTGTTCCGTACATTACACATAATTTTTATAATTATTCAAACGTCCATATAATGCAATGCCTTTTAACTCTTTCACCTGGCACACTTTGTGGGCTTTTTTGTGCGGGTTTATTTATTACTTATTGCTGAGCATCGTGATATGACTGAACGTGTAGTACACAGCGATAAATCTGCTTCCATCTCTAACGGTCCTCTGTCCGCATCAGAGTTTTAACATTTGGTCAGTCCACGTTATTGAGTTGTACCCCACTTTGCTGGTAACTATGAGCTTCTCTAGGTTGTCGGAGGACTTTCTCGCACTGCAGCTGAAATATTACACTACTCTGTGAATAGTCATACTATAAAGAAGTATATTTTTAAAAGTCATATTACAATGTGAAATTTGGAACAAACAAGAACGTGATCAAGCCAGATCAAAACGATAACACATTAATAATTAGCTACAATTTGTACACCATTATATTCACGGCGAAATAACAAGTAACGATAGTGTGTCGAAATGCTTGCGTACAATTAGCGCACTGACCTTCGGTGCGTGCTCTCTTTATCCTGGTATAGATTGATGATATGCCATGATTAATACAATATATACAAGGTTGCACTACATTATACCATAATGGACACTGTAACGAATCCGTTTATTTTGTCTTCTTTGATCATCTCAAGGTTGTACGTCATTCACACTAGATGCGGAAACACGTCAAAAGAACGTTACTAAACACTGAACTCACTTACGCCAAATTGAATGAATGAATGTGCTTTATGAGCTGTACATTAACGACCATTTTAAAATATATTTAATAAGGTTTGCGTAGTTGTTTCTTTTTTTTTAAAGAAGTATATAAACAGTCCAGAAAAAAGCAGTCCACCTAGTGTTGTGTAATAAGTAGCTAGATGTTTTTTCTAATTAAAAGTAAGATATAAAAATGGGAAGAGCAGGGGTAAATAATGAAATAAGGCGGAAGCAAAAAAAGAAGATAGGGGTGAACATTCATCATTTTTTACCGTCAAATTTTATTTAAAAAAGTAATTTTTACCAACCTTTTCTTGAGTTCCGTACTAAATCTCCAACACTTCTTGCACAACAGCTAGAATAGACACGTTAAAATATTATATCTATATAACATTAAAAAATGAAAAGCAGAAAATTTACGGGTTACACGATCCTCTTATGGGTTATTACTATACACAAGAATTACTTGTAACATGTACAAATGCAGACCCGAAATAAATATCTGTAGACCATACTTCATAGACCATACATGTCACTTATTATTAATTAATGGATTTTAATAGCTACAATAACTTATATTTGACGACCAAATTTACCCCTTTCGGAGTCTATGGTCACGAGTAAATATATTTATAACATACAGGTATTCATTCTGAGTCTCGAAACCCCGCTAATCTGTCTTGGACAAGAGTGGTGGGTGAGTTAATGTTCATCCATCCAAAAATAGGGAGATTCCGTGCCCTGTAGTGGATCATATACATATCAGTTGAAACAAAGTGATTCCGTAACACAGTTAAGATAACAAAAGATCACTAGAATGCGGTCAGTGTACGTTTCCAGTAAGCAATGAACTGACCTTTTATAGTGAGTGGTCAATTTTTAAATGTCATCCCAGTAACAACTCATTAGTTGAACAGGAACGGAAACCATTCTGACTCATTGCTCTCGCAATATGTAAGCGCTGATCAGCGGTTATCTAACTAGATTTGAGTTCGAGTTATGTTATCGTCTAGGATTGTACTAATATTGTATTAAAATAATACACTGTATGGAACAAATAGTTTGGGTTCATATTATATTCGATGAAAAATATTTAAAAGTATGCAATACAATTGATATATATGTACATATTTGATTTGGAAAAAAAAATCTTTGTTTTTTTTTTCAAATCAAATATATATCAATTGTATGTTATTTTTATTAACATCTGATAAAATTTTAAAATGTTTTTTTTTCTATTTTGTCAGAAGCAAATGCTCTGCTAGTCATTGGACAATCCACGCTCACAAAAAAGCGACTTCCGTAGTACAAAGATTAGTAGTGTCACTACTGTACTTCGCTTAGAGAGAGAACTGAAGGCCCAACTCCTCTCCCTTTTCCTCACTTTTCCCCCAGCGTTCTTTTACGTCACTTTCCATTATCCTTCATATTTCCAAAAGGCAGACAACGTATCTACAGTGCCCCTGAAACTGCAAATCTCCGAAGTCATCGGATATAATTTTTTAATTTCATGATCGTTATTTCATTTTATGTAACTCTACTCATATACCTACAGAAAAACTTATTTACACTTTATTTGAATATACTTTTATATAACTAATATACATTCTTAGCAATAAATCATCCATAATTCAATGACAGATTTATAAAAGCAAGTATAACAACACACACATCGCTATGCACATTGAAAATAGTGGAAAATAATGCTCCTCATCATTTGAAAAAAAAACTTTGTGTTTGAACTAGTAAAAATATCAGATAAATAGAACATCTGAGTCAATCCATGATTCTTTCTTTTCCCATTCTCATATTATGGCCTACATGTGTTCTTAGTCTAGGTGTATTTTCAATATTTCAATATCAGCCCGCGGCAGTCCACTGCTGGACATAGGCCTCACCCAAGGCGCGCCACCTAGCCCGATCTTCGGCTACACGCATCCAGTCTCTGCCAGCCGCCTTGCGCAGATCGTCGCTCCATCTAGCAGAAGGGCGTCCCACACTACGTTTGCCGAGTCGCGGTCTCCACTCCAGCACTCGTCTACTCCAACGATTGTCAGTTCTCCGACAAACGTGTCCAGCCCATTGCCACTTCAGTCTGCTAACTTGAAGAGCAATATCGGTGACTCTGGTTCTCCGGCGAATTTCTTCATTTCGAATTCTGTCCACCAGAGAAACCCCGAGCATAGCTCTCTCCATAGCCCTCTGAGCGACTTTGAGCTTTGCGAGGAGACGGACTGTCAGTGTCCACGTCTCGGCACCGTAAGAGAGTACGGGCAGGACGCACTGGTTGAAGACTTTTGTTTTCAGACATTGTGGTATGGGCGACGAGAAGACTTGACGGAATTTCCTGAACGCTGCCCAGCCTAGCTGTATCCTTCTGTCGGCTTCTTTCTCGAAGTTGTCTCCGTCTAATCGCACTATTTGGCCTAGGTAGACATATTCCTGGACAACTTCGAGAACTTCACCATCGATCGTGGTCGGTTCTGGCTCAATATGTTGGTTTACCATTATTTTAGTTTTATCCAAATTCATAGCCAGACCGACCAGTCTGGAGGACTCATTTAGGCCGTTCAGCATTACTTGTAGTTCTTGCAGCAATTCTGCCAAGATCACGATATCATCGGCAAAGCGCAAGTGTGAGATGTGCTCACCGTTTACGTTTATGCCACGTCCTTTCCAGTCCAATGTTTTGAAGACATCTTCCAGCGCATTAGTGAACAGTTTCGGGGATATGACATCCCCCTGTCTCACTCCACGATGCAACTGGATTTGCTGTCTGATTGTTCTGTACTCGAACGGACATCGTAGCGGCGTTTTGCAGACATCTCAACACCTCGATGTATCGATGATCTATCTGGCACCGCTGCAGAGCATCTATGACAGCCCAGGTCTCGATGGAGTCAAAGGCCTTCTCATAGTCCACAAATGCTATGCACAGGGGCTGATTATACTCGTTAGTCTTCTGTATAATCTGCCGCACTGTGTGGATGTGGTCTATGGTGCCATATCCTCCCCGAAACCCAGCCTGTTCAGGAGGTTGAAAGTCGTCAAGCCTTCGCGCGAGTCGATTTGTGATGACCCTCGTAAACAACTTATGGACATGGCTCAGGAGCGAGATCGGCCTATAATTTTTAAGTAGCGTCTTATCCCCTTTCTTGTGGAATAAGACTACTATGCTCCTGTTCCATGCCTGTGGAGTTCTCCCGTTCTGCAAGACGGAGTTGAAAATTCTGCAGAGCTCTTTCAGCACGGGGCGACCCCCTGCCTTTAAAAGCTCTGCAGTAACTCCGTCCTCGCCTGGGGCTTTTCCATTTTTAAGTTGCCGGAGAGCCAGCTCTATCTCCTCAAGGCAGACATCTGGCAGCTCGTCGGTGTAGTGGCGGGTAAGTGTGGCTCTGGGATCATTGCGTGTGGGTTCAGGTTGTGGTGCGTGAGAGGCATACAGATTTCCATAAAAGTCTTCAATCTCAGCGAGAACCTCGGATTTGGACGTGAGCATTTTGCCATCTTGAGCTTTTAAATGTGTGAGATGGCTTCTCCCAAGCTTTTGCAGAAATACTTTAGGACCCTTGTGTCGCTCTATTGCGTTTTTAATAGTGTCCGCATTAGAGCGACGCAGGTCCCGCCGTACGCACTGTCTAATGCGCTTGGTGAGGGCCACCTGTTCCTCGTGTTTGGCTGCTTCACGTCGCATATCCATTAGCTGGAGGGTCTCGTCTGAGAATTGAGACTTCCGGCCTGCATGCCTTCTTCCACAAAACCTGTCCCCTTCCTCCCGTAAGATGTTTACCACACTTTTGAGGTCCTTGTCGATATCCACAGAGGGTTGCAGGGCATCGAATCGATTTTTGAGTTCCAGTTGGAAGCGTTGAGAGCCAGCCACGGTTTGGAACAGAGTCGGTCGGAGCGTGGACTTTACCAGACGGCATCTTTCGAACTTGAAGTCGATATTCAGAGTGCCTCTCACAAGTCGGTGATCGCTCCCAGTATTAAACCTGTTGATCACTGAGACATCCCTGAATATGTGCCTTTTATCGGTCATGATAAAGTCAATCTCATTTTTCGTCACAGTGTCGGGGCTTCACCATGTCCACTTCCTTTGGGGCTTTTTCTGAAAGAAGGAATTCATCAGATACAGCCCTTCTTTTTCGAGGAAGTTGATCAGCATTTGCCCCCTGTGGTTTCTGTGTCCAAAACCGTGAGGTCCCATATCCCATATCATATTCATATTATGTAATGGGACCGACGATTCAGGAAATCGTCGGGTTATGGAGGGAATTGGTTTGCTAATTGTTTCTTTAGATATTTTTAATATACGATTATTATTTACCCATGCATGAATGGGCTCGCTCGATCGAGGAAGTTAACACACTCTCACTGAATATCGGCGTTAAGAAGTAAAAATTTCTGTATTATCGCAATCAATAGCAATAGCATAGTAAGTGCATGAATCTGAATACCTTTTTTCCCCTTTCTTTAATTTCTTCTTCCTTGAATCTTTCTTCCATTTAAATTATTTACGTCTTTACCTTAAGGTAGGCAATATATCTAATTTGCTCTTACTGCTGTTGTCTTAGAAGATTACTTAATATCAGATGATTCGCTTGCTTGTTTCCGAAGTCTTTCATAAAATCGTAGTTGTAGGTTGCAAATCATGAAATAATTTTTGGATACCTCTCTTGGAACTGTTAATTCCTTATATTTTGCTACCACTATACACAACTTAAAGTATTGTAATCAATTCCGTTTAAATAAATTCAGCTATATACATATAATGGGTTCCTAAACATTGTGCAATTTGTAATTTAGAACAAGTGTACATACCACACTGACAGTCAACCATAAAACGACCATACCTACTGTGAAATATGATACAAGAGTACTTACTTATAAGAGCAGTTTAAAATATTACAAAATCTTTATTGTAGTAAATAAATCTTGAATACTGATCTAAGGTCAGATAAATATGTTAGGTAAACAACTACAAAAACTAATTTGGGCAGCAATTGTTTTACATAATCATATATTTATCGTTGCATATCATGTTGAAGGTCATAAGGTGTAAGAAATACCTACCATCACCTAATCGAGATGCGTGTATCTAGATGCCAATAAGATACGCGTACATTTATGCGCATTTTGTTCAGTTGCAAACGTTTCGAATTTTGGGGCATATACGGCATAAAGATTATTATCACGTGTCTAATGTTATAATATCGCTTTATATATTTTATTTTTTCGTTTTCCTATTAAAAAGGACATATTTGTTTACCGAAGTGGTAAAATTAATAAGCCAGTCAATTTAAATATAACTGTTTTATTTATAAAATTATTCCTCTAAAAGTATATACCATTTCATATATCATTTCCATGTCTTCTTTCATTATAATCTATGAAGAATCAGAAACGCTTTTTATTACTTTCTTATCAAAATTTCTTAATTATTTATTGATCCAAATACATTTTCTTAGAATATTTCCCTAAGTTGTTTTTTTTTTTGGACGAGGCAAAGAAACGAATAAGTGGGTCACATGATAACACTTGCAACACTAACTTTAAATGTATTGCCTACTTAGAGTAAGAATATAAATAATGGGAGGAAAAGGTGGAAGTAAAGGAAGGTGAAACGATTTAATGTAAAGGAACTCTTACCGTGTTTCATACGCTGGTATGAATAGCTACCCCAAAATAAATAAAAACATTCAAACGTTAAATAAACTAGGCACTCTGTCCTTCAATTTATAAACTTTCCTTTTTGAATCGTGATACCTTTGACTTTTATTCCTGAATATGTAAAGTGAAGAACTAATCACATTTATATAGCTTCACCAACAATTCTGTCCAGACTTAATGTTTAATAATAAACTAACAATCCAAAGCCTCGTGAAGCGTGAAAACGATTAAAAACATTAAAATCAAGCTCTCGGACGAAAATTTTATCTGAAATTCTTTATTTTAAAAACAATTATCACTCCCTATAAATATGTATATTCGATTTCGACTACATCTTCCGTTAGAAGAGAAGCAAAAATTGATTTTCAGTAATAAGGCTGTCTTTGTACGTCATTTTGGTTTTATTATATTTTTATGTGGAAGAAATTTTATCCTTGCTTAATACACACTTTATATCCACATTGACATGCAATCTATTATTTATTGTCATGTTATGGGTACACATATGCGTGCTTGTTTTACCAATATTTCACGTATTAATTTAATTGATTGGTATTAATTGTAGCACTGCATATAGTAATCTAAATCGAGCCAAATCAAAGTATTAAATATTATGATCGTCAAACCTTGAACTACATTACATGCTTGTTTTGACCTCGATAGTCAAAACGTACAAAAATATTTATATACATAAAACATAAATATACCGTAACGGTTGCTTACATAAAGATTGTTATGGAGATCATCATCTAGAATAAGCTTTCACAATGATTTCTTGGAATCAAAACTTACCTACCACATTAGAAAAATATCGTTTTCACTAACAATTCAACCGCAGAATCGAACCCACGACCTTTGCAAATTGAACTAATGCTCCTTTGTAACACCTTTAATTACTTAATACTTATATATTTCATCCAAAATAAGGTTAATTCTTCTTATTACTAGAGAGCCGTACAAAAGAAGTTTAATAATTTGCTTAAAATGTTTCCATTTTTAACTATATGTACTGAGTACTGTAAACTGTAATCTACTGAGACGGCCGGTTCCGAACAATTCCTAATTCCGGTTCCGAAAGTTTATTTTAAGTGACCTTAATATTTTCATATCAGTAAATACATCTTATAAGTAATAAAACTTAAGAACTATCTGCATACATACGAATATCATTATTTTTACTAGCAAACACGAATATATTCGACAAAAACCCCTAACTAAATAAGTTCAAACGCAGCATTCTATTCAAAATAAGTTTGTTTAAGAAAACAATTAAATACATTTATCTTTTTATTGATAGATATGGTCTAACATATGAAGAGATAGAGAAAGGCCTGCCCCTGATCGACACATCGCGCACACTCATCCGAGAAGTGTGCCCGCCTGTGTTCTCACACGTGGAATGCCGCGCGGGGAAGTATCGCCGTCTCGACGGGCTCTGCAACAACCTGCAACACCCCACTTGGGGTGCTACCATGGCTCCTTTCCAAAGGTTTGACTTTCTTTATAAATTGATCTTTAACTGTACAATTTCTCTTTATTCTTATTTTTTTAATAATGTTACAAGTTTCTATGTCACAAGTTGACCCAGTTACGTAGCTTCTGCTTTAAGACCCACTAGTCGCGGGTTTGATGCCCACATCAGGAATCATTATCGACAATCTCGTACTTATTTCCTGTAAAAATAAAGAAATCATAGCAGTTTTATGGTAACGAAATAATAATAAATGTAAAATAGCCTGTCACTAGATGTATTTAGGAGAAGAATTAAAGGACATTTCCTTTCAATATAAAATATTTATATATGTGTATATGTATATATGTCTTTATATGTATGGTTTTATATAGTATCTATGTTATGTATATTATTATTATATTTTGTTGTTGTACACTTATTTCTATCCTCACAACTTATCTTATCTCTCTTTCACTCCTGCAAAGAAGATGTAGGATATCTTCTTTCCTTTTCATTCTTGTATGTCAGGTTTTATGTGTACAATAACGTATAAGTATAAAGTATAAATTTTAATGTTATCATATTTTCTAGGTTGATCGGTCCATTATTCGCCGACGGCATTAATGCACCTCGTATATCTCACACGGGGCGTGATTTGCCGCTATCTCGAGTAGTCTCCCGAACAATGCATCCAGACGAAGGGTTCCATGACCACGCTGGGACCGTTATGGTCATTGCTTGGGGACAGTTCATGGATCATGACTATACACTCACTGGAACCCCACTTGGTAAATGAAATATTAATTCCGTGAAAACTTCCGTTATTATATCAGAGTTTATAAGTATTTTCACTAAGATTAACTTCAAGTTTTGAAATAATTATAATCAATATTTCAATATCGGCGACGTGGTTCGCCACCCGTCACGTCCTGATTCTCATGAGGGCGAAAAGCGACCAATGACGAGCCGTTTCGCTGCGATGAAATGGCAGCGGATGGAACTCTGTGGTCTCTGCCAACCCCTGTGGGGGATAGGCGTGAATATATAAAAAAAATATTTCAATTACTTAGGAAAAAAAAATCCAATGCCATGTAAACATACTTCAAATGCGGAAAAATTAATCTTTAAGCGGAAGTATCCAACGACAGAGACACTTAAGTACTGTGCATGTTTGTCCATAGACCCGGTACACCGCAATGACCCCGAAGAATGCTGCAAACGTCCACTGCACCTAAAACATCCTTACTGTAACGAGATACAAATACCTGGTGATGACTACTTTTACCGGTTGTTCGGTGTGAAATGCATAGATTTCGTTCGTGGATTCCCATCTCCAAGGCCCGGCTGCCGTTTGGGTAAGTAAAAACGTTTAACGTAACGTAAAAACTCCTATTCATAATAAATTTTAGGTTTATTATGAAAAAAAGTAAAACCTAGTCCAGATGTAAATAATAGTACCATAATATATTATAGCATAAACGCATCTATCATTTATTATTCAACTCCATCATTATTCCTCAATTTTGTTTGTTTTCCTTCATAATTTTTATTATACTATGATAACCTGCTCTGTGATCCAACAGTCTTGTCTTGTCTGTCTTGTCCCTACGTACCAATTACATTATATTTTTCTTTAGTTTCCACGCGTCTTTAAGAATTCCATACCTTCAATTTGGCATTATTCGTCTTCTTTTTATAGTTAGTTTTGTGTAATGGTATTAAATGTAGAAGTTAGCTTTCAGCCGTAAAAATTTACCCTATCACATATCCAGTTATGTCATAAATATGCGTGTTTACCAAAAGTTATACAGTAAGAAAAGATTTATTTATTCAGTCCTTAAAAGTAATAGCCAACTACATATTTGAATGGATGTGTACGTATTTAAATCAAATCCAACTACATATGGAATGGATGTTATTATATACAAATAGTCTTAATTAAACAGTAAGCAGAAACATGAAAATCGATGTTTCAATCTTGTGGTTTTTCAATTATTGAATATAATTTTAAAATTTATATATCTCCCATTGGTTTCATATTTTCATTCACAGAAGCAAAAATGATTTATAACCAAAGATACCGAATTAATTTTTGATGTATTACAATTTCAACATCAATCATGTTTAGTAAGTTTGTCAAGCAAGGTCATATTACACACACCGTTGGATACAGTAATTCAATTGTTCATAGAGTTTGTATCAGATCTTTCCCACATTGCGTTTGACAGACACGCTGTTTAGAGTAATATTAAATTCGTTGCAATCGGTTCGTTACTTGTCCTGCAACCGCAATCGGTCACTTGTGGTTACTGGCCGAAATCGGAGACACAAAAGTAGACTAGTAAACTATTACTATGTGTGCATATTTTCTCTCGTTACTTTGAGATCTTAATAAATTTGTCTCTAAGCATTATTTCATAATAATACAAAACGTAACCTGTGATTACCGATCAATATTGTCTTGTAATTAATAATATTTTTGTATAGGGTGGGGCGCGGTGGGAAATTTTTTAAAAATTGAATAATCAGTTAATACATGCCTTCACTTCACGCTCATGGTTTCAACAAATTTACGCCATGTCTCATACAACTAGAGAGAATATAGCGTTTCTTCGTGGTTTCTTCACTAAAAAATTAATAAGCCGTTTCGGTTATATCCCCTGGCCACCCAGATTGCCAGATTTCACCCCTATTGACTTTTTTCTGTGAAGGTTCCTCAAAAGGAAAGTCTATGAAACAAAACCGCCGCCAAAAAGTTTGACTTCAATTCACTCACATTATGACAAGGTTCAAACTTTAATTTATTCATCTTCACATTTAAGATCATCATTTGAAAGATTTTGCAAAAGTAAAAAAAAAAATAAACACTCATTGGAAACAATAGGTACTTTTAGATAATATGATACCTTGCATACATGTATGTACATATTTATAGTAAAATATATTGTTTATTCTAAGTGATATTAAAAGAATAGACTTTCTGCGAATTCTCATGATGATAAAAACAGAGCAAGAGCGGCAACACTACTATAATTTTTGATCAAGTGATGTTATTCAATCGTCTGGAGCCACTATGTGTGACCGGTCCCAGACGGAGCATCGTCTGCCGCAGTGAGAGGTGAAAGTTAATTCGTTACGTACAGCCGGTGCTTCCAGCTTGCGCAATATAGTGCAGAATATTAGTGAGACTTACAAGGGTTGCCTAAAGCCTGGGTTTATATAAACATACAACTAAATAATAAAAACACTCAAAAAAAATTATAAACGTAAATAATAATCAGGTGTTATATACAAAAAATCATACTGAGAAATATTTAAATTATCGTTTCCTTCTTTTCGTTCTTGATATACTTTATATTTACACAAACATAAGAAGTATTAATTTATAAAATATACATAACTATTATTTAAAAAGCGTACTAGTTTTCTTAATGTGTAATAAAATACATATTTATTTTATTATCTGTTATACAAAACCAAGTGGAACCCAGAGCGAAGAATCAATTTGGTATTTTTTGATAATGGATGATAATACTCTTCAGCATGATGTAGGAAATATAATATGAACAAACGTACAAAATTACACAAACCTCACGATCAGCAAAAACGATTTATTAAAAGAATATTTTCAACAAAAAGCGACAACCCTAGTTGAGAGGATATTTGTACCTTACACTCGTAAGCAACTCAGAGCTTTGGGCCTCTCTCTTTATTATAATAGTATTACATACATATCGCATTTTTAGTATTATTGAATTTATTTCACTTACAATGTAAGGGAAGCAATTGTTAACATCAACTGCATATGGTGCAACTTGATGATACACAGACGAGACTCTGACTACTGTGCCAATCGGGAAGAAGCGTCACTTAGGTAGTAAAATACCTAAGTAGCTCTACGGTCCCCAATCCGTCCACCCAAAGTGACTTTTCTCCAATGAGTTACTTCCATAAGCTGTTGTAACTTAAACATGTGTCACTATTATTTAAATATGTAATTCAAACTAAATACTTGTGTACTTTAGCTATCATAAAATTAGTTTTATTTAGCTGTACTTTTTTCTTCTTCTTTGATAGTAATTAGCCATAACTGTTATGCAAATCTCAAGTAAAATAATAACAAGTATCTTGAAATTTAATCTCAGCTTGTCACGATAGATAAATATTTATAATATGCAATAAATTAATACTTATATTATGCATATTAATGGAACTAAATTATTTTGTTATTTAGTAATAACCAAATAATAATAATTTACGTATCACACGATTACTTGGAACTAATGCGCCTCAATAAACTCGGAGAAGTTTCGCTTTTTCTATCATTCTAATTTTTTTTTGTTTGGTCGTTCGAACTATATAACAAACGATAAATATTTTTTCTCGAAGTTTATTGAGACGCATTAGTTCCAAGGTAATATGTGATAATGTGTCTTCAATTTCAAAATATTCCTTCCACCTCTTCAAAATGTTTTCTCTACTTACGAATCCTTTCCGCGAAATTAAATATGAAAATTTATATTTCCCCATAAAAAATATAACTGAAATTATTGAAACTTTAGTTGTATACAGCGCATAACATCGAATGAAAGGTATGTGGGAGTCAGACGTTGATATGTCTCTGTAATCATTACGCTCTACATAAGTCTCACACAAGACGTCAAACTACAATGCTCCGACAAAAAAATTATTAATTGGAGTACCGTTCATTTCGTACAAGTTACATCAATGTTCATCTATTTACATATATGTCTTTCATATTTTCAATCTGACCTTGATTTTTAAGTAGTAACAGTGCCATTATTTTGTCACAAAAGCGTTAACTATTGTTTAACAGAATTGCATCACAATGCACCTGGCATTAAAAATTTAAAGTGTCTAGATGTTTCTATAAAGAATGGTGTTTTTGACGCAAGGACTTTTGCATTTTCGTCAGCAGGACTCGCAAGCAGGAAGCTTATAAGTCAGGCCCATAATATAGTTACACCGTATCAGATACTTAAAAGGTCTTGTTTTGTCAATAACTTTCCATTCATTTTTTTAAAAAGAAATAGTAAAGTAATTACCTATTTATACATTTAAATTTAAACGTGATAAAAGCTTTTATAACTTCCGTATTTAGTGTAACCCACCAAATACGTATTTCTTTACGTTCTTTCGAAAGCAAACGCTTCACCACAACGCCGTTTGAGTGGTCACCAAACGGAGCAGTAGTAAAGCGTTTGCTTTCTATGATTAATACAGTCAGGCGTTATTTAGCGGAAATCCATTACTATGTGGGCAGACCGAATTCTTACTTAGCTGTGATCCGTTTCCGTGACTCCTGCGATGTCGCGGTTGTCAATGGGCGGCGTTGATTGCTTTCCATCAGGCGGCACGCTTGCTCGTTGACTCTCCTATCCCATAAAAAAATCCGCGACAAGTTCTTACTTATCACGGATCTTCGCTAAGAAAGAATTCTGACTGTACACATTTGCTTTCTAAGCTAAGGGTCGCGGTTTCATCATCGTGAAACAAATATTTAATTTAAATAACATACAAATATTTATTCTGTGTGTAGGTGGTTGTCCTTGATATGTGTGTTTTAATGGTACCCGCGACGGGAACAGAGAATCCTAATGTGGGGCTTTTAGTGTAGACCGTTTTCTTTTATTATCATTAATTTTTTTCGCAGGTTCGAGAACACCTTTCAACACACTGACAGGCGTTATTGACGGAAATACTGTTTATGGTGTTACAGATAAATTTTCTAGGTACGTATACGTAATAAGAACAGATTAATTGCAGGGGAACCTACTTGTTAAATTACTTATTTAATTCGAAAACTTCACACAAGAATTCATTGCTTACAGTCTTATAACATATCATGTTAAGCACAACAAATTACACTTATAGTTGGTGAGTGGATATAGCCAGGGGCACCAAATGCCCGTTCGCCTTCGATACGTACGAACAACGCAATGTTCAGCGCATAAGCAAGAACATTCACTTTTGTCTCCTTCAAATTTTACCCTACTTCAAACAACATCAATGGCAACTCACTGTTTAACCTATCGGTACACTTACACATCGATGTAATTGGCCCGAAAACTCCTACACGATACCCGACTCACTCGGGCCACTCTTCTCAAGTCTTCATCACCTTTTTTAAAAATATAACCCTAAATGTTCGATCCATTGAGACCAACAACAAATTCCACCCTCAGGCCAATCATTCTCAAACTTGGACCACCCGACGCCCCTTTTCCTATCACAAAAAAAATGATAAATTGGCGCAAATTAGCGATAAATCTAATATCTTCTAGCTCTGCTTAGTTAAATAACCTCCAGCATAGACTCACGTGATTAAGCTCTTAAAGCTCTTAAACTCTTTCTCCGTGCATATAAATACATCGATCGAAATCTCGTCGAAAGAGGTCCTTGCGACGAACGATCGCCGCTGGGTTTCCCCGGAGATCTCAAGCGTCTGTTTAGAGACAAAAATGCCGCTCTCAGGCGGTACGATCTCTACAACTTACTATGTCGGCGCAGCGACTCAAAATGGATCTAGGCGTCCGAACAGATCTTATGCCAACGTGCTCTGCCTGCCTCCTGCCAGTTGCAAATTTGAAGGTTACGTAAGTCATCCTCCACCATGTCTCTCCAGCGTCCACAGGACGTCGTCCAATTAGGCGACCCATATACGCTCTCTTGATTGCGCTATCCTTCCCCATCCTCTCAACGTAGCCCAACCAACGAAGTTGGTGAGCCTTAGTCTCTAGGATTTAAGCGTTAAAAGAAATTCTAGTCATTTAAGCTAATGACATACTAAACATATTAATATTATCCATAGAAAAGCCAATGACTATAAGATGCCCGTTTTTGTTGCAAAGGAGTTTATATATTTTATTTTATTATTTCAGAAAATTACGTACTGGATACGGAGGATTATTACGGATGAACCCTGTTTTTAAAGAATATGGTTTGAAAGACCTACTACCGCTCAAATTAGACATCCCCGATGAAGGTTGCACCAGGCCCAACAAAAATATGTACTGTTTCGAAGCTGGTATGTACCGTATATTCTGATTCCATTAATAACACAATGTGTAGGAACTTTTCAGGGGGTTTATTGAGGTATTAGTGTAACAGTGCAGGTGTAATTGAGATAAGGCCGTTAAAGTATCGGCGTTAAAACAGTACCACCACCCGAGGAATATTTATTTGTTTGTAATCCTATCTACTTTATTTATTTTGGATGGGTATAACTAAAAAGGCACAAGATCCCAATTAATCTCCTCAAGCTTTTCAACGTATTTCGACAGTAAGACTTCATATATTGCTCTTCAAGTATAAGATTTGGAGGCAGACAGACAAATCATGTTCAAACTTTTTTTAACTTTTAAATTCACATTTTATAGTGTTAAGCTACACTCACATTATATTTATATTATTTAAAAATATATGTTCTAATGACATGCATTATTAGGTGAAATCCGAGTGAACGAGCAGTTGGTATTAGCAGTAATGCATACACTTATGGCACGGGAGCACAACCGAGTTGCTGAAGCATTAGCAGCGGTAAACTCACATTGGGACGATGAAACTCTATTCCAAGAAGCCAGAAGAATCAATATCGCCGAGATACAGCATATCACTTATAACGAGTTCCTACCTATCTTACTTGGAAAAGATGTAATGGAAAAATTCGGTTTGGTGCTTGAGAAACAGGTAATATTTTTATAACTTTTTTAGGGAAACTGCTTCACTTGGATATGCATCCCTGGTAGTTTACATACTTTATAAACTTCACAATACTAATTTTCATGGCTCTTAAATATATGTATATAATATTTAAAACTCACAGGGCTATTGGGATGGTTACGACCCATCTGTAAACCCAGACGTTCTTGCATCTTTTGCGGCTGCCGCATACCGTTTTGGACATTCTCTATTACCAACTGCCGTAGAGCGATGGTCAAAAGCCCACAAGTTTATTGGTAAGTTGCATTCTGATGAATTTTTATACTAACAATGTGCGCGAATGAAGAACATTTCGTTAATTCTGAGACCAAAAGTACTGATCATATTGTAATTTGCTAATTTTTTGATAAAAACTTACACTTAATTTTGTTTAGTGTATTTATATTTGTTTACTATTAATTATTAACAATTGAAATCTTGTCATACCAACTTTTAGCGTCGAAGCGGTTATCTGACCTCATACGTCGCCCATACGATTTATACAGAGCCGGTGTACTTGACGAATATGTAATGGGTTTAATGAATCAAGTAGCACAAGCCATGGATGACTCCATTACGCAAGAAGTAACAAATCATCTCTTCAAGAAAGTTGGCGCTCGGTTTGGAATGGATTTGGTATCTTTCAATATGCAACGAGGACGTGAATTTGGCCTTCCTGGATACATGGAGTTTAGAAAATTCTGCGGACTTTCTGGCGCTGAGACTTTCCAAGAATTATTTGGAGCTATGCCTAACGAGACTGTTCGAAAATATGAAAGTATCTTTGAACATCCAATCGACGTAGATTTATGGTCTGGTGGTGTGTCAGAAAGACCGCTCCCAGGATCTATGTTAGGACCAACGTTCGCTTGCATAATCGCTACTCAATTCTCATATTCAAGGAGAGGAGACAGATTTTGGTAATTTCTCAGTATTTTTTTATTTTATAAAGCACAATATATGCAATATAATGCCACTGAAATACATTAAAAATCTCTGATATGTATATATTTTTTATTAATATATAAAGTTATGAAAATTTGAATAATTTTTGACCCTTTATATAATTATTTCCTTTTTTTTTTAAGGTTTGAAATGCCTAATCAACCATCATCATTCACACCCGAACAATTGTCAGAAATTAGAAAATCGCGTTTAGCGAGAATCATTTGTGATAACACCGATATTATTGATACTGTTCAGCTATACCCAATGGTGTTACCAGATCATGAACTGTAAGTTATAATAATTTACTATAATAATTAATTTAAAAAAAATATGGATAATTCATAAAATCAATAACAATCCCACGCTCACTTTATCTCCATAACATTCCAACGTTGAAAAGTCTCTGTATACGAGTATTCTAAAATGTTGATATTAAATAAGTAGTAATGAACATTTAATACTTATATACAACATGCTTCCATTTCAACACCATTAAATTGCCCAGAATATTTATCCCGATGCGGAAATCAAACTCGCGACCCTTGTATTTATGAACAATCACCCGGCCACTGTGCCATTTAGATCATCAACATTCAAAAGATACTCTCAGCGTTAATAATAATAAAATTATATTTAGTCTATTTCTTTAGAGACAAGTTGAAGCGAGCATATGTTGTTGCAATTGGAAACTAAAATTTAACGTACTTCTTTAAATTTCAATGAATATATATATAATTTTCATTTGGTTTATGTGATATTATATTTTACAGAAACCCACGTGTTCCGTGTAGGAGCGGTATAATACCACAAATGGACTTTAGCAAGTGGGCTGATCCTTTACCATTCCATGGTCCAGCGAAACAATTTGTGAGTAGTTTCACGTACAACCCATTCATAGGCAAGAAGTAGTCGCACCAGCACCAAGTATTTACTTTAAGTAATAGTCAGTAGCACTAGACGTAGTTGACAACCTTCAAATTGAATAGAGACGATTCAATACTCATAAGGCTCTTTTAAATGTCAAAATGTCTCTCTATTTAATGTGAACAACTACCACAACCTCCAAATTTATTGAAGAACCACTTTGTGGTCATAAACTGAAGTACTCGTAGAATATAGCGCGAACTAATAAATTATAAAATAAAATTATAAAATATATCAATAGAAAGTAATCCATTCGGATTAATTTCTATTGATATATTTTTATAATTATACAACTCAAAAATCATTAAAATAAATTACAATACTTTTTTGTATACTTGACATAGCACTTTTCCATTTTATCCAATCAGAACACTCGATAAAAACTTTCTTAAAAACATACCAATTTGTCGACGGTCGACATGTTACAATAAATGTAAATACTAAAGGATTGCATATTTTCTTAAGTACGTTTCAAATCAATTTGGATGTCTGTGGTATGAAGTAGTTTACACATATCCTAGTTTATATTAGTAAGTGTATATCGATGCCAAAAATCGAAAACGCTGTAAATAACACAGATGTCAAAAACAATTTATTGCTAATTTAGATCAGAAAAAATACTGGTCTGAATCTCACAGCTTTACGACCAACAGAAAATTTTGCACAGCGTTTTTGTGTGATCAGATACAATTTTTGTCAGAAATCTTAAGAGTTTTATTGGCTCTGATGGTAAGTTTTCGCTTTTTTGCGTCGATGTAATAATAAGGAATATTTCAGTAGCAGCATTGTACCTTTTGTACCGTGTAAATACAATTTGGATTTTTCTATTGAATGTATATGTATAATGGTGTCTACTTATCTGATATTATTAGATCTAGAATAATAAAACGATGAATTGTAATTGTTAAAGAAAACTTCTACGTACCTATGTGATTCAACTGTCTATATATAACTGGGAACGGATCATCAATGTGTAGTTATTTGTAATATACATTTAAGTGTAATAATTACAATGATATTATAAATAAAAAGAGCCACTAGCTCAGTACATAAATTAATAATCAACTAAAATTAAAACTCAGAATCAGACATACGAAAATGCAATTACTAAGGCAAGTTCAACTTTTGGCAAGCGGCCAAAAGTTAACGATTGTTTGAAACCATCCATCCATCTCAAACCCCTCTTATCAAATATATTTGTATAAACATATGTAATACATGTTAAAACAAAAATATATTTAATTATCATAATGTATTAATAGGTACATACATACTAAAGGATTGCATATTTTACATATTAATACAAGAATATCAACTTTCAACCGTTATTGTTATACTAACTGCTTAATATTTGTGTATATTTCTGTTTTATTAATGATATTAAGTTTATTGATGTATTTAATGAAAAAATGTTAAATAAAATTTTGAAAATATAGTGATGGTGTTATTGGTTAATACAATAACTCTCTCCCAGTCTATTAAAGTAATAATTTACTCGTATTCATGACATGATTCAGGAAATTTAAAAACAAGGTACTTTGCATTAAATTACAAAAGCTAGAGACAAACATTCCTTTTTTATTAATAATTTTCGTGATTAAAGTCTTATTATACAAACATTTTTGTACGCTAGCAATCTCTTTTTATATACAATATCGTTGATAACTCAACGCTTGTTTTTTTATATTATTTATGGCGTAGGTTAAAATTTTGTACAAAATATATTAAGAATTTGTATTTAAGATGCCACAGCTTAATTGCCATATTTAAATAGATGAGCAATATTCTAGTACTATTATTGTTTTTTATTTTTTTAGTTCACGTAGTTTATTGTATATTTTAGTCAAGATTAGTAATTAATTAACTATAGTAATTTTGTAGCATTAGTTTAATACAAATAGTCTAACACTACAATTATTTCAATGCAGTTAAAGTTATTCACTATTGACATTTATTATTCACTTTAAAATGTAAAAGTTTGCAATTAAATATTTAATTAAGTGTACATAATTCAAAGGATGCAAAACTAGTTTATATTAAATAAGATTCTAAAAGATAGTAAACACGTAACATTTCAATAAGTCATTACAAATACACAAACTTTGTTATAAGTATTTGAATATACTTGTTGATTTTTATTTATTTTATAGTCAAAGTTACGTATTTAATCAACACAAATGATAACCTGAACTTTTTGTATATACACTATGAGTGTCAGAAATATATAATAATAATAATAATAAAATAAGTGTTTCATTATATATTTCCCTATTACTCATTAGTAGCATACAGTGACGGTATGCAAGAAATAAGTAAACAATAAATTACTAAATTTACTGATTCCAGATTACAGACGCCATTGTATCCATGGGTGAAAATGTAACAAATACGATTGAAGATTTACTTGAGATTTTTAACAAGAAAAATATTACAGAAAATAATTGCGAAGTCTCTAATGATACAATTAAAAAGGAAAATAATAATTGTATTGGCACAATTTTAAGTTTAACTGACAACCCTACCGCTAATCTGACAAATAAAAAATTATTGTTTAATCTTACTGATGACCCTATTTTAGATAAATCTAACAATAATTTGAATTCTTCCATATACGAAAGTAATAAAAACAGAAAAATATTTAACTCACATAATTCAGCAGAGAGTTTGATCAAAGAATGTTTAAATGAAGTTAATATTACTGATATACCATGTATACCACATTCTAAAAATATTAGTGAAGTAACTGATGACGATAAGCTACTAAAGTACATTTATAACATAAATAACACTATCACTGAACCCCAAAAATCTGATATCGGATATTCCAAAAATAATTTAAGTAGGAAAAAACGATCCGTAGCTTTAACAAATTTTACTAGTAATATTAATCATAACTATGAAGAAGTTCCTAAATCACAAGCGTATAACACTTATCAGAATAAAAATAGAGAAGAATTACTGCTACCAATCACGGACAATGGTAACATTTTGAAAAGTTCTAATCTAGCTGATTTCAGTATTGAAACACTACATAATGATGCAGTTGAGTCAAACAACCCGGAGCAGACAGATGAAAAATCGATAGAAAACACTAAAGACCATGAAGAAAACACGAAAAAAATCAACACATACCCTGAAGTGGATAAAATAATTGAGTATAATGGAATCAAACAGTACCGTAATATCGTAAGAAACTATTCAAAGGGCAACGAAAATAGAGAAAGAGACAATTTTGAAATATATATACCTAAATATAATTTAAGTCGTAATGAAAGTGATAAAAACGAAGAAACTAATAATTTTAGTAAGTATCCTGAAAATGAAGAGAGTGAAGAGTCATTTACCCTGCAGCCAAGACAGATTAAATCAAATTTAAAAGTTGAATCTAACGAAAACAATTATGAAAGTACAGAAAATAATACAGAACTATCAACTAAAACAAATGAAAGTTATCAAAATAATTCAAAAAATAACGCAGATCTAAATTCACCTAAACATCAGTATGTAAATTTAGAAGATTTTAGTCATACAAAAAAGGATTTTAATAATAAAGATGTATCTAAAACTACGCAAGATACACATGAAGATTATAGTGGTCCTTCGCCAGGTAAATTAGAAACTTCAACTTCTTCGAATGAAGATAAGAATAGTAGTAATGATCAATACTCCAGGTCTGAAAATAAACATAACAATGAACAAACAAAATTTCATGATGAAGCCATCAAACCAGTAATAGATCTTAATAACGAGAATATAGAATCCAATAGAGAAATAGCAAATGATCATCTAAATACTAAGCATGAAAATAGTGAAAAGCTATCTCCTATATCCGCTGTTAATGAAAATATAGATGTTCAAAAAGGAAACGAAAATGTACTTGAATCAGCTGAAAATGCACGTAAAGTTGACGTCAAAAAACAATTTGAAAGAATCCCACTAGATTATAATCATGCAAAAGCAGAAATTAAAGAAGAAAATGATCATACAGAGCGTAGCAAAACTGAACACCCTTCTCAAACTACTACCAAAATATCAGAAAGTGAAGAAGAAGAAAGCGAAGGTACATTAGATACCATATCTGCGGTAGATGAAAAATTAGATGATGAATTAAATATAAAATTTGATGACTTAACAATTAAATTACCTGAAATAAAATTACCAGATGATATTTTGAGTTATAATTATGAAGAACCTGTTTATGGAACCAAAATACAGAACAATAATCAAAAACTCTACTATTACAATGATGAAGAAAATTCCGGTAAATTAAAAAATAAAGAAAAAAGTGTAGAAGATGATAACGATTATTTTAACTACTATGCGAAGGAAAATGAATATAACAATGATAACAACAATGCGAAACTAAGAAAAGACGAAAATGATGAGTCAGAAAATGATGAATCGGAAGATGACGAATCAGAAGATTTATATGAAAAATTCGTAAGAGAAAGATTTGGAAGAGATTCTTATAAGAAACGATCTGAAAAAGTGCAACAAGACCCTAGACTCAAAAATCCGAAACTGCACAGTACAGTACAAGATATCCTTATAAAGACTGAAAACGTAGAAAAACAAGCGAAAAAAAGTGGTGATCCAAATGCACGTTATATGTGGACTCTTGAATATGGAGAAAACCTTTAGTCATTTGTTTTTTTTTAATAAACAAATTATATTATAAAATTTAATTAAATTAAGTAATTTATGTAGAAAATCACTAAATGTTTATTTTTCCTTTCTCAACGTTTGTCTAGTTATATGTTTTTTAATAGTGGACTTTTCGCGCCAACCTACATCAATGACGTTGTATTTTTATTTCATTTTCATAATCTTATATCATGATCAGTTATATTGTTTAATTGTGGTAGCGTATTATGCAACATAGTTCGATTCGTCGTGACTTTTTAAGTTGACTGAAAAAGTCCATAAAAGGTTTGGTAGAATAGTCACCATTTTATCAAGACGTAACGTGATAAGCTGCTTGATAATATTGTATTTTACTTATGTACTATAAGTTATTACTTACATTATACTCACATATGTAACCTGCATTATTACTATTTAAACCAGATATCATAAATATTTTCAAAACCTATACCAAATAATCATCAACAACGGAACACAAATTGAACTTAAAAAAAGTTGAACTCTTTTTGTGTTTGTTATTGGTGTGCTATTTTTTTAATAGTGCAGTTATGTTCTAGTGCAATTAAGCTCTTGAGCTTAGTGTGTAAATTTTTTTCCATAAACAGTACCAATCGTCTCACGCGAAGGCTCTCAGGATATAGATTTAATTAAGCAACATTTTCAATAAGTTTCTCGTCTTATTTTGTGCATTTATTTAGTATGAATGAGAAAATATTTACACAACATAGTCATAAAACTAGTTGAGCCGACTCTGGCTAAAATTCAGCCCTATAGCAGCATTCACCAAGCTCAAAAGTATTCTGTCGCAGCGGCACACAATGTGCATGTGTTACTGTTAAGATAAATATGTATTGGTATATATCTGTTCTGCTGAAATTTAATATAATAGCGAAGAACATAAGTAACGTGTATGTATTGTGTACTGGTATTTCAATTTCACTTCGATTTGTCCTTTGAGCCTATTATACTTCCATTATTAAAAGGCAACTGAGATATTCTATTCAACATTTCATTTATATACATCTTAGAGACTCGTTTCTATGCAAGTGTGAATATAAATATATAAAGCTAAAATTATTTAAAACCAATTATATAAATTAGTTTTAAAACCAAAATAAATCATATTTAAGGTATATGAGATCTATGTTTTTTTAATGATAACTACATTTTCTTGTTATCACTGAGATAGAAATTACACGGAGTATAAACTGCAGTGTGACTCTACCACTTTTAAAAGTGGTAGAGCCACGCTGCAGACAAATACTTTGTCAAGAATGACACTTGTGGACAGTCAGAAGTTTTACTTAGCTAAGATCCGCGACAAGCAAAACAATAACAGAAAATTAATAATGTGTGTTTTTCGTTGGGTTAAGTGGATTTATTTGGAACTTAAACCAAAAAACTTACCGAAAATCGGCCATGAATTGTCCACCCACCAACCACTATACACAACACCAAACACACATTATCACTTTTCCATCTTGTTAACGACACGTGTTTTGACCCAACACGAGGCATCTTCAGGTATAGTAGACTCTACGAACGACAACCGAAAAGTGAAGCTTTTCTGTATGGCCGATTTTCGGTAAGTTTTTTGGTATTTATTTCATATAATGATCAACATATATACCTGATTAGTAGTTATATATGGTTACATACAATATTGTTACGAGCTGGGGTTCGGGGATCAGAAAAATGAAATCGGCCACTAGTTTCACTTCTCTTCACTTTAGTTTCACTTCTTCTCTTCTACTCTTTTCTTCTGATTTTCTTCCGTATTAAACTTTTAAACCTCCTCTTCGACGCACCTTTATATAGGTAAAAATAAAACGATCGAAAGTTCTAGCATTCCCAAAATTCGAAAATGTTCCAACAATCTGTAGTCTTTTTAGACATCGTCCTGTCTCTTTTCCGCGTGCAGCAATTTTCTATTTTTTGTTGGTTTGTTTCCTCGGATACCGCGGCACGGTGCGGTACTTTTTGAAATCCTTCGGGATGAACCCGACGCCCTTCCCAAAGGAGCGGGCGCTATGTGGTATCCCAGTAGCTCCTTAAGCGCCTTAAAGTGGCGCGCTCAATCGAGAAGGCACTCAACTATTATAGAAGGATACCTTTTTTGTTTTTTTCCCTCCACAAAGGGTAGAGCATCGGTGGTCGGCGCCGTTGTTGTTGGTGGCGTCGGTGGTCTAGGTGGTCTCGGTTGCCTCAGTGAGGCGGCCATGGCAACGTGGCTCGTCGTCGGTTAGGGGAAGGGAGGGGGGGCTCCTCAATGCCGCGATACGACGTCTCGAGACGTGTCGCCTGCAAGCAACGCCTCTCCTAACCAGCTCTTAACCCAGTGTTAAGAGCTGGTTAGGAGAGGCGTTGCTTGCAGGAGAACGCTCGCTGAATGTGCGTGAGCGCTCACTATTTTCTGAGGACTCTGCGCCCCACGCTGGGTGCAACAGCCGACCCTCCCCCGGGTCGCGTTCGGCTTGGGGCGGCGTGACCACGCAAGCTTGTCGTCGTGCACTGCAATTTCTTCCTTCATTATAGGGTAGGAGGCGCTGTGCTTGGTGAATCGGCGTGGTAGGGAACCGCCGTTCGCCCTGCAGCGAAGACTCAGCCTCGCGCTTGGCGAGGGCAGCCCCCTGCACCAGTTTTTTTGAGTGTGGCTCATTCTTGCCCAACGTCAACAAATGTCAACAAATTATTATTTATTTACCGGCAATGAACCAACATACCCAACCAGTCACAAACATTTTTAAGAACCCAACAAAACACATCAGAAGCAAAACAACGAAAAAGTCAACAGAACACAGTACATTGTTTGGAATAATTCCCGCCGCGGAATTCCACAACCGCACAACTCGCCGTAAAGAAAAATTTCATCCCCACCACCTGGATGAGTGGCGATCTACTACGGTGCGTTTCGCTCGTAACTTCTTTCCACGCACCACCAGTTTGTGGAATCAGTTACCCTCGGCGGTCTTTCCGAACCGTTACGACATTGGAACCTTCAAAAAACAAGCCTATACATACCTAAAAGGCCGGCAACGCTTCCGCGACTCCTGCGGTGTCGCGGTTGCCCGTGGGCGGCGTTGATTGCTTTCCATCAGGCGACACGCTTGCTCGTTTGCCCTCATATCCCATAAAAAAAAAAAAAAAAACACAGTCATACCGTGTACCGACACGTCCACGAGGGCCACGTCAGCGCAATGGTCACTAGCAATCGGACAAGTAACACTTGCAGATACGCGGTCGCGTCCGATGCCAGACGATCACATGGGTGGTAAAGCGTTCAGAATTACTATTTTTATACCTTTCTGATAATTGGAATTTAAAATCAATCTATTGGAATATAAAATAACATCCAAATATATCGATATGTAAAATAAATAATATCGATATCGTCACAAGCCTATTTCAAAACTGTCATATTAAGAAAAATCTGCTGCGTTT
Organism: Baronia brevicornis; assembly: GCA_031353405.1. NCBI lineage: Eukaryota > Metazoa > Arthropoda > Insecta > Lepidoptera > Papilionidae > Baronia > Baronia brevicornis. Next base: position 86,134 of record JASFAT010000467.1, read on the forward strand.
TTTGTCTAACCTGTAATTTAATTTAACATAAATCTTACGGATTAAATTTGTATATCATATATTTATTTACTTACAATAGTATTTTTTTTTAAAATGGCCGAAGAAATACAAAAGAAAATGCAAAAAGAATTAGAAATATTTAATAGCGTCCAAAAGGAATATCATAAGGTTGTTGCTCAGAAACAGCAATTGGATAGTCAGTTAAATGAAAACACTGCTGTAAAGGAGGAATTAATATTACTTAAAAAAGATGCTGAAGTATATAAACTTATAGGACCAGTTCTTGTGAAGCAAGATTTGGAAGAAGCAAAACAAAACGTTGCGAAACGCATGGAATACATTAATAAAGAAATTAAAAGGACAGATGGTCACATATCGGCTCTAGAAAATAAACAGGAAGCTATACAAGAAAATTTGAACAAACTTAAAAGTGACCTCGGCAATTTAAAAATAGCTGCATAAATAAACTAACTTAATTTTTTACTGTTCTTAAAGGTACTTTATTTTCAATGTTTTCAGAACTAATAAGTTATTAGTAAACCAATATTATATTCATACTGTAACCCATAAAAACAAACTAATATTGTAATTTTATAATTTAAAAAAATATATGGAAATGATAAAAACACTTTAAAACATATTTTTTCATTCAACCATATAATATACAAGAAATGAAAGTGAGGTAATAATCTTTCTATTATTTTACATTTTGAATAATATGTACAGATATTATCAACAATTAAGTTGCAAAAGTCAGGGTCCAAAATGACTTTTGGAATATAATTGTAATGTGTAAGATACAATTTGGTTTAGTTTTTAGTATATTTTTACCATGTTTTTACCATAATGTAATAATTGGTGTGGATATGCCACTAAAGAGTAATATAAGATATTATAATTCAATAAAATATAAATTAAATCTACAACATTTCTAATTCTTGAATAAGTTGAAAATTTACATAATTATCTGCACACCCAACCACAAGTCTCATGCATGGGTAACTAATGATTTCAATTTGAACCCTTAAAGGGGTTAAAATTGAAATCATTAGTCATAGTGATTGAATTTTTTTATATATAGGAGTGGTCAGCATGGCCACTGAAGTTTGTGTTGTTGCCAAATATGTGAGGAATGTATTGATGGATAATGTAGTACAAGAAGCAGTGATCAGTAAAAAGAAAGCATGGCTTGATCAGTTGGCTAAAAAAGCTGAGCAAGAATATGGATGATTGACATCCATATTCTTGCATGAGATTGCTCGGTGCATGAGAAGAATACAAAAAATTGAAAAGGATAGGATGTTGTAAATAGAAAGAAAGAGGACCAGAAGAATGATTTTGATAGGAAGTTCTCATGATTTTCGGGCAATTATAAATCTGTTCTGGAAATCCATTAGATCAGCAAGCGTTTACACATCTACCTCAGAGCTGACTACTATTAGGGACGACAATGGAAGTATTGTGAAAGGAGAGGAATACATTTTGAAGAAGGACTATTTTGAAAGTCTTTTTGGTAGGACAAAAATACAGGTAAGACATGTACAACATAGGAAAAAAAGGATGAAGATATGATTAGCATAGATGAAATTGTGGAGGTGAAAACTTTAAATGGAATGAAATTAGGTAAGGCTCCTGGGTATAATAGAATTTCCGTCGAAATGGTCGGATGGTGGGGTGATAGAATAGCTGTACCACCTTTTCAATCTATGCTGCAAAGTACCAGTGAATCAGTGCAAAGCTGTTATAGTACTGATGTATACAGGAAAAGGGTTGCAGCAATGCTGTAAAAATTACTGGGTAATCAGCCTACTCAGTGTTGTTGGTAAGTTGTATGCAAAATTTTTGATTGAATGTGTTATGAATGAGATGGAAAACAAGATATGTAATATGCAAGCAAAGTATAGAAAGGGGATGGGATGTACAAATCAGGTCTTTTCCTTAAGGTGCATAATCTAGAAATTTCTGGAGAAAGATTTCATAGACTTGGAAAAGGCCTACGATAGAGTGATAAGAAATGAAATGTGGTCGACAGGAAGGACACTACAATGGAGTGTGAGGTGCTGGTTGCAGGAGAAAAAGTTGAGCAAGTGAATGAGTTTGTACATTTGGGGTCATTGTTTACACGAGTTGAAAAATGTAAAGGTCACATTGAAAGGCAAGTGAAAGCTGTTAATCAGGTTAATGGAGCCCTGCACTCCATTAATGTTTCTAAAACGGCCCAACTGAAACGATAATGGAGTTCTATGGTCTCTGATTAATGGAGTCAGGCGTTACCTTGCGGAAATCCATCACTATATGGACAGTCAAAAGTTTTACTTACCTAAGATCCGCAACAAGCAAACAATAATAGAAAATTAATAATGTGTGTTCCTGCTGGATGAGTGGATTTATTTGGAACTTACCGAAAAACCGCCAGCAACTCTCCACCCACCAACCACTATACACTACAATAAACACACTACCATTTTTCCACCTTGTAAACGACACGTGTTTCGCCCCAACACGAGGCATCTTCAGGTTTAGTAGGAAGTAGGAAGTATTATCATCTTAAAATGAAGAAAAGGCATTAATCTTTTCGGTCTACCCTTAGCATCATTGCAGATGTGATCCTTACCTGGGGCCCCTTTGATCATAACAAACACGTCCTCTTCTGTCATGATGCATCTTCCATCGTTTCAGGGCAGTTTGAAGACAGAAGCAAAATTTGTTGCAACGTTATTATCATTCTCCCAATTCTGCTCTATGCAGGCCTTAAACTTATAAGTTCTGACGAAGTTGTGATGCTTCTAGTGTCAACAAAGCCATTATATAAATGGTGTGAAACACATACTCCAATAACTAGATAACATGCCCAGAATACAGCAAATGTAGCAATGGCACTTGACTATAAAACTATAAGTTCTACAAATTTTACACTATAAATGAACTGAAATATATAATTTGTGATAAGAAAAAGATACATTTTCTGGTCTTACATTTCTATAAGTTTACAATACTAGTTTTCTAATTACTTCACTTAGAGTGATTTCTTTTGAGATATCCAAAGTGTCAACTATGCAGAATATATGTATATTTACGCGCCCAAATGGTATATACAAACAAAAAAGACACTCATTCAAATCCTCCATTATCCAATACAGCTATTTTATTTGATTAAAATTGGAGAATTTAATAGCAGTACCTTCAAAATAGTTTACACATATTATATCAAGTCCTGAAAAGTAATTTTGTATGTAAATTTGTGTTGATTTTTCTATATTATTCGTAATAATTTAGTTCTAAAGAGATTTTGATAGCAAAACTATGTTGTATGTAAATTGGCACTTAATAAAGTCTAGATATGAAAGAAGTTACCTCCAAATTCGAAACGATTATTTTTATTTAAAAAATAATCCCTTTTTTAGGTTGTGGCTTTTTACTTATTTTTAGCGGGTTTGTTGTTAGAAGGTTATCAGGCAACTAAAACTAACTTGTTATTTTTAGCAGAATAATTTATGTTTGTCGCATCATCCTGCCTTATTGTAGCTTAAAACAGATATCTTTGTGTCTATTGTAATGGCAGAAAAAGCAATAAGAGAGGAAGGAAGAGAGGTGTAGCCAATTTTACGTCTCACAGCGGTTAAACGTGAGTCGTTCAACCGTCCAAAGAACCTGGACTCGATACCAAGAGACAGTTTACGTTCAGAGAAGGCAAGGTTTTGGGAGACAACGTTGCACACAACCACGAGACGACCGCTTTTTAGTGACTCGGGCGCTGAGGAACCGCAAATGCAGTTACATAGACCTCGAAACAATTCTTGAAGAGGTACGAAAAGCACAAGTTAGCCTATGAACTGTGAGGAGGAGGCTTTTAGCGACTGATAACGCAGTCGACGAATAGCACGGGCTCCCAAGTTACTCCGTGAGCACCGGATTACTCGATTGATGTTCGCTAGAAATGCCTATATTGGACACTAGGTAACTGGAGTAGCGTACTCTTCACCGATGAGGCTTGAATTTGTCTGCATGGTTAGAACGGACGTCGGCGAGTGTTACGAAGGGGGACGCTATGCAGACGTGTATTTTGAAGACATCACGGTAATTCCATAGGACACCATCAAAAGCCTGGTGGAAAGCATGCCAAGACGATTGCATGGCATAATTGCTGCAAGAGGAGATACTCGTTATTAATTAATCTTCTTTTTTTTATTAAAGTACTATAAAAATACTTGTAGCGTTATTTTCACTATACCCATAAAAATGTCTATTTTCACATGAATTTCTATTTACATTGACTAAAACACCGATTTTAGGATTTAGAAAAAAAAAATCTAAATAAAAAAATTTCTAGTCATCTAAGCTAATGACATACTAAAAATATTAATGTTATTCATAGAAAAGCCAATAACTGTAAGGTGCCCGTTTTTTTTATTCAGTGTAGCTCCTATTCGTTTTAACAATGTATAGCAATTTCCATATTCATAAGTCAATATTCTTAAGTTTTGTGGCTAAAAATAAAAGGAAAGATAATTTTATTTTATATATTTATTATTTCTTAGAATGAAAATTATAAATGGCACAATACAAAAGAAGCCTTTGAACGCCTACAATTATATCACCCTTAAATATCACCATAATGATGTCACTATGTATTAAAGTTACAGGTTTATGTTGGGAGGCACTGAAATATAAATCAAACTTTTCTTATGTATATATAAATATATATCGCCTAGTCTTAAAATATTAAAATAAATACTCTTGTATAACTAAATTTTCCCCATAAGATTGTGTTTATTATTATATATTTGCTTTCTCATTTGATATACCAGTATTTTAACGGTATTTTCATTTGACTGTTGATTGTTTTATTTATAACAAGAAATTCAATAATTAACAAAAAATATGGTATTATATTTGTATGTAATTATCAAGCATTGAAATTTAGAAAAAAAACAATACTAGCAGCCATAATTACAGATTTCAATGTGGCATATTTACAGTCCAATACTGTATTTGATACTAAAAGTTTTAAACTGCTTAACAAGTTCCCTGCCAGACCGGTTTTTGAAGATTTTCCGTTCAGGACGCGGTTAAACTTATTCCTAGAAAAATATACTTTTTGGTTTATTGAGTTATGCATTTAAAACTATACACCCTTTCCTTGATTATTATGAGTTTTACATTTTTTTTATTGTAAGCCATACGCGAGAAACAGAACAATAGTTGTAAAGCGTGGGGCGCATACTCCCTATGTGGCATGGAATGTGTTAATCTCTAAATATGTTCAGTTGCATATATATTAGTACATTATTCAGTCTATATATTTGAATATAAAATTTGGCCCCTGAATTCTATAATAGCGTTGTACACTTCAATATTATTATATAGTTAAAATATGTTAATTATAATATTTATATGCACTAGTATATAGCTATATAAAATATGACACCAGAATAGACTGTTTTCTTAATTCAGTAATTAAATAAAATGTTTTATTTGCAGGCAATAACCTAGCAAAAATCAATATATATCTATGAAATATCTTAATGTATATAATAATAATAAATCTATCAAAACTATGTGCATGTTTTATAATGCACTTTATTTTATTCTACTTTGAACGCAAGGCACACTGCAAAAAGGCATTTCTTGTTTTACAACAAATCGACCACTCAAAAGGCTTTTCCCACACATACGACCTGAGCATATGAAACAGTCCGTATGCCAGTGCATTGTATTCCAAGACACACCTTGCTGTTCTGGACCAATAACGCCTCCACAAGCACGGCACCGTTCCGCGTAATACTGATCGTAACACGACAAACAAATTGGCAGACCAGTCTTGTCATCGGGAACATACTTCTTACCACCAAGTGGAGCATCACAATGATAGCAACAAAAATGTTGAACATGAAATGCTCTACCTTCGGCAGCTGTATAAGGCCTTGTAAAAATTAACTCATCACATCCAGCGCACCGGGGTATCTCAAGTACATTAGCCAAATCTCTTGCACAATAAATTTCTCCTTTGTAAAAAAAGTATACAAGATCTGCTAACAACTCTCCGCATTTACTACATGTGAAGCACTGTGGATGCCAAATGGCTTCTTGTCCAGCCCTCTCAGCCTTTACGGCAACTTCCCCTGCAAACATAGATTTGTGACACCGTTGACATGGAACACCTTCATTATACAATTTTCTATTAAATTCCATTTCTGCTGAGCTAAGAGACATATCGGCAAACTGAGGAAGTATAGGATCAATTTTTTCAGCACAGTTGTTTTCAGGATGTGCTATGGAATGTGCAACATTTTCAACCAATTGATTATCAACAGAATTTTGCCAGTCCTTAGCAACAGGCGGTTGAGATAAAGCTCCGGGATATGTACTATAATTGGGCAATGGAGGTGGTGGAAGGTCCTCTTCGGAATGTGTTCTACGGTATTCTTTTAATGGTGCAATCTGTTGACGTTCGACTTGATTTATTGGTTTTGATGACATTGAAAACTGTGGGTTAATCTTTGTAGAACAAATAGTCCCACTATGTTCAGGAGTTGTTGGCTCCTGCTTCCAACTCCATATCTCTCCATTAGGGGCGAAAATAGTGCCTTTTTGAATTCTACTATCAAGTATTTTGGCAGTACCCATAACATTATTGTTGTGCCACAAATCTGGCAATATCTGTGCACCTAATGTTTTAGTAGCAAATTCATTTGTTTCATTTCTAAACTGGGGATTTTGAGTGTATTCGTCGCGGAAAAGCTTTATTGGTTGTAAATATACGTCATTGTTAACAGGCATATTCAAATCACTTAAGTTCTTAAGCAGTTTGTCATAAATAGGGCCATGTTCAACTGCACTCTTTATTCTGTCTGATTCTATACGCATAACATTCAGTTTGTCTTTCACGATCTTACTAAGTATAGGACTGGATTTGTAATCTGGCAAATTTGCAGCACTACTAACGACATTACCCTGCAAATCTAGGACCAGTTTTTTGTCAGAAGCATTTTTAGGAACTATATTGTACTTGACACCTCGAGACAAATTGGATATTTTTAATGGTAGTGCATAGGATTTCGTTGAGCAATGCGATTTACTATTCTCAACAGAATATACTTCGCCACTCTGGAGAGGTCCAACTCTGACGACATTACCCATTCCGACGACGTGGTCTTTAATACGCGCGATGTATTCCTGCAAAAAATAAACAATTTACTAATTTACCTCTTGTAAAATAAGTTTGAAATTTCAGCATCCATATTAATCTGTTGCTATTAGTTGTTTTGCGAGCCCCGTATGGTTTTATTAAGGTCATTTTAAAGAAATGACCGTAATAAGAGATACCTGTTGCTGTCAAATCATTATCAAGGGAACTTAGAAATTCTTGTTAAACTTTTCAGCATTTCCTTCTGCTCGAAATGCCGTTTATCACATTTAAGAACCAAAAGCTAAAAGGAATACAAAACTCGAATATTTTTGATAAAATGTTGACAATACACACACACACACGCACGCACACGCACACGCACACGCACACGCACACGCACACACACACACACATAAGGGAAATTGTAGAGCAAGTAATAGATTGTTAACAGAGATGCGAAACGAGCTACTTTCTAAAATTGAAAGTATCATACAAAAATAAAACACTCATATGCGAGATGCTATTTCAGCTAAAGTAAATCTGGTCGTGTGTTCCACAAATATCCGTAACTTCGATAATATGTTAATAAAAATAACGTTTTATCTTCTCCCCGACGTGACATATTAGTTTTAACAGAAACGCATTTACAACACACCTGTCACAGATAGTGATCAAATCGTCACTAGCATGCTCATAAGCAAACCAAACAAATTCACATATGCTAGAAATACCCCGCACCTTCTCGCAGGTAGCATGCTTAAAAATCGAAGGACTTTTGAGCACGCTCGAAATAAGCATGCTAATTACTAGCAATATCTTGACACACGTACTAATAATAAGCAAATGCTCATTAGTGGCATGCTTTCGTGTTAGCAATGAGCATGTGTATAGCATAAACAAACTATAGAAATACTAGCTGACCTGGCAAACTTCTTTCCGCCTAACAGTCAATGAATTAGCAGATTTAGGATTTTAAAATTATTAAGTACAACTTTTTTATTAGGACAATAAATATAAATTTAAAAAATCAAGTATTTTAATGACATGCCAGTGATACATTTGCTTTACTGGCATTTATTTTGTTGCATGGGTTGCACTCTTCAGTAAAGCACCTTGTGATTTACATTTTTCGTTTTGTTATCAGGCGCAAGACCAAATAAAGCAGATGGTTCGACCCGTGACATACCACGTTTATATTATATTGACCATGAGAAAAACATGCATTTTCTAGATTCAGATCACAATCATTCAAGGATTGGCCTTGTGATTTGTTAATCGTCATAGCGAATGCAAGACGAATCGAAAATTGAAGTCGTTTAAACACAAAATATACATACCGTGTGTTCAGACTTCTCTTGATCTGTGGCGTGGTGTCTGGCAGCCGGCGCGACATCGTGAGGTGGGAGTTGCGTACGTAGCTGCGCACGACGTTTCCGTGCTGCTGCCGAGCCTGATACTGGAGCCAAAGCTCCCAAGCATGACATGTATTCTGACACCTTATAAAAATAAAATAAATTCAATGTAATAATACCTACGTATTTGTAATCATGGTGACACAACGTAACACAAGAATGTAAAAAAAATATATTTTTTTAAAAATCAAGCTTTGCTGCAAGACAACTTTAATACTATTGGCATAGTTAGCTGCACTACGCCAATAGTGTTAAAGTTGCTACTCAATCTGCGGCCTGCCGGGCTTTTGTGGTTGACCCATATGTTGTTATTTTAAACCATTGTGAAATTAGCGCCCAAAAGCGCCCCAAAGCAAAAGCGCGCTGAGTAATTAGGTTTTGCATAACAATATCGCGCCGCGGTGTGCCGTGCTATTATTGTTACGGTAATTTACTGTAATATATTTATTTTTCAATTTACGTGTGCTGTAAGGCGTACGATTATATCACAGCAACATATCATTTTGGTATTTTCGCAAGTAAGACAAATCAAGTTCTTGTATTAGCGATATTTTAGCATTGGGCGTTTTTAGTTTCGTATCGACTGAGTGAGACCGCTGGAGTCCTCTTTCCTTGACTTCCATACTTCCATGTACGTGCCATTTTGTTTGTTGGTCATGAATTGTTTCGAATTTATTTACATGATACAACTGTGTCAAACCCTAAGACGTCATAACGTAATTTTTTTTGTGGCCCGCGACACCACGACTAACACATGTTTGTGGCCCCTGTGAAAAGAAGGTTTAGTACTACTGTAATACTGGTTTGTTGCGAGCATATTCTGACAAAAATTTACTAATTTAAATCTCATAAAAGCTTGTCCAGAGAAATACTACATTCTCATTCCCTACCTGATTGTAATTAAATTTGTACAAGTTATAATATTATAATAGTATATATAGATTTCATGTATTCAATCAAATCATATAAATTAACTCCAATTATCAAAGATAAGATAAAATAAAGATATGATATAGTTACCAATTCTGTAGAAGCATTTGGTGGAACCCAATCAAGTTTTACAGGCTTATCGGTCACTCCTCGAATTTTGATCAGGGGCACTGGAATTAATAGATAAATTCATAATAAAATATTTACTAAATCTAAATACATCCAGGTTTCTCATTATAAAATAAAAGAAAGGTAAATATTTAGAAACGCGGCTTTTGCGAAAAATTGCGATGATTATCTATGATAACAAGTGATATTCATATTTGTAGTATATGGGGCTTTATGGGATAGGCAGTCTTCCTCCTCCTTAATATTATATGGGATACTTTTTTTAACAATAGTAATTGTCAGAAAAAAATTGGAGCAATATTTTGCAAAAGCCATGATTGTAAAAATTTACGAAGATTATTAATGGAGTCAGGCGTTACTTTGCGGAAATCCATCACTATATGGACAGTCAAAAGTTTTACTTAGCTAAGATCCGCGACAAGCAAAACAACAACAGAAAACTAATAATGTGTGTTTTTCTGCTGGGTTAAGTGGATTTATTTGGAACTTAAACCAAAAACTTACCGAAAATCGGCCATCAATTCTCCACCCACCAACCACTATACACAACACCAAACACACTTATCACTTTTCCACCTTGTAAACGACACGTGTTTCGCCCCAACACGAGGCATCTTCAGGTATAGTAGACTCTACGGAAGACAACCGAAAAGTTGTCTTTTTTTTCCCTTTTCGGTAAAACACACATTATTAGTTTTCTGTTGTTGTTTTGCTAGTCGTGGATCTTAGCTAAGTAAAACTTTTGACTGTCCAAAATATAAATTTTCCCATATATATTATTACAAATCAAACATTCCCAGTATTTATGGAATACAATTATAGCTGGACAACATCACACATCACAGTGAAGTATCTTGGAATGCATTATTGTTGCTTAACCTGGCTAAAAGATATTAAAATAAAAGAGAGAAGTTAACATTCATTGCAAACTCCTGTCTTGGTTGCTTGTTAGGAATAGTAAATTATAAACAGAGAAAACACGATTGATATATAAGATTGTCCTCAATCCTATTTGGATGTATGGCATATAACTTTGGCACAATACTGCCTATGACTCAAACATTTTAATCTTCCAGGATACAAAAGAGTATTTTAAAACCAACATGTTTGGTTTATAGCTTTGGTTGCTTTATAAAAAACAGTAAAATACATTAGTATGTCAGAATACTGTCAAAGAAGAGGTTTGACTGGGTGTTAAGAGGTACAAGCAACAACTGGCAGTGCCGCAGATATTTGAAAGTCCAACTTATACATCAGAGCTATATCAAGCAGTTTGAGAGGCACCATATAATGAAGCTGCAATTCAGAGTGTAGATGTACTAATCACTATAAAAGATGTACTTAAGTGTACATGGACTAATCCGTGTTGAACTAGACTCTGCATATAATAATATTTATGTACAAAATACAACATCTAATTTGAGTCACAAGACTGATTACAAATAAAACTTAGAAGGAAAAAAAAAGATAAAATTATAGCTGTCTTGACTGGATTCACAGTGGCACAACCTAATAACTTTTTAATATTTTCCAATAATTTAAACTTATTTCCAATATAGGTTTTTCCTTGAAGTGTCGATCTTGCTGACAATATATCAAGTGGGAATAAGTTATCACTATGTGTAATCAAAGACCGAAAAAGAAAAAACCTAATTGTCCACCCCATATAATATACATTAATTTAAAATAAACTTACATGTTGCTTTTTTAGGTCTAGCGGTTCCAAGTAACTCAAATTGAGCCCATCCAGACAGGTCATCATCTTGAACATCATGTACATCCTTACTGCAATGGCAAGCTCGACAGACTTTACGCCAAAAGTGTAAATCCAAACCCGGACAAGTTGATCCTGATAAATGAACAAAATTAGAATCCAGCAATTTCTTTATTTATCACCAATAAAGCAGATATAGACCACTGTTGGACATTAGCGCCCCTCAAATTTGAGGAATTATACCTCAATTTTTTAGTGAATACCCACTCTAGGTACCTAGGTAGATGATAGATTGGGCTATATCTGCAACTCAACATCAATATCTGCCCATGTTGCATGTAAGAAACATGTAAAATATAATGGTCCATTAAAAGTTTCCAGATTGAATTATGAGTAAAAGTGGTGGGCCAATTAAATGACCTTTAATTTTTAATACTTAAAATAGATAACCAAAAAACAATCGCATAATGATTACAATAATTTGTGAAGAAGGACACTGAAGGTTCTATGATTTATATATAAACTTTTTGTGCTATAATGTTGTAATTATCTATTTAATATCATGCCTGAAATAAGCAGTCCAAAATATTTACCACAAGAATTACAAGGAGCGCCGGCACCACTATCGTGGCCTAGGCGGGCTTTGCTTAATTTTTCACGTTGACTTTCAAGTTTAGATAACCAAGCTGGTGCCTCCGGTGTCTCCACGCATGATTCACTCATCTAAAAATAAACAGTAAGATAATGGTACTTTGTAATAAAGATTATTCATTCATACATACAAAGCATTAGTATTTCTTTATTATATTTAAGTATCAAGTAAATGAAAGTACCTTTGCGAATCAAAGCAATTCGTATTGTAATTTATAAGACTTTTGACACAGACATCCAATTTATACCATTATAAAGTTTAATTTAAAACAATGATAAACGACAACAGAACAAACAAAAATAAATTTAGATCAACAGAAATGATGACAGTCTGACAGTATTAAAATTATTATCCTACCATATCATATCATACCAGAACAAATTAATCTTAATGGCAAATCGCATTCAATTATTGTTAAAGTAGGCACGAAAAAAATCACGAATCACCGGTGATATATCACATGATTAGTTTAATCATATTCACAACAATCTTCGACCATGAGCTTAATTGTTTACTAGGTAGGATAGAGTGTAAATTTCTATTAACATTTATCTGAAACAAATGTGATAATTTTAATTAAGTCAGATAATACTTGAATATTGGTAGGAGCCATAGCATATGTAGGTGTGTGGTCTCTACTTACCTCTACTGTATGTACCTTTAGGCACCTTCATACCTTTGAGGCAAATCACAAAAAATATTGCAGCTATTTATTTATCCTTATATGACATAACCACCAAGCGGAAAACGAACTTACTTATTGTTAACAAAATAACAATGTAGTGCAATTTTTCACTATTATTGCAATATAACCATCAGGAGGAAACTAACATAGTGACAAAACTTATTACACGTACAAATTCATCAATAAAATGACTATAAAAACTAGCACACAGTAAACAATCCCTAAACAACAAATTTTTATATGTTGAAGAAATTATTTTATCCGAAGAACTTGTATGCTGATCGAGCAAACAGGGCAAGTTTAATGTTTTGTCTAAAAACTGTTGATGGTAAAAATTTTAAAAATTCGCTGAGAGAAGTACAAGCACAATTCTCATCTAAGAAGACTTTAAATGCATTTTTAGCCACCTTTTAAAAAAATAAAGATTTATTACGTAATTATAATTCGCATAGTTGTATAAAATACATATAGATCAGTGTGTGTGTGTGTGTGTGTTGAGCAATAAGAGCACGTCAAGTATTAAAATAATCATATATACCTTTTTTGTACAATATTTTAATAGTAATATACAAATTGGTCGTAACTACCTCAGTCAACACCTAGTAAATAATCACACTCAGTGATAAGTAACTGGCGTGATCGATGACAGTAGCAGGTTGTGATTTAATAAATCCTATGATAATCACCAGTGATTCGTGTTATATGTAGTGTGTAATGTTATATTCCTCTGTCATAGTAGTGTATCGTTGCGGGACTTTTAGCATCGCAACTAAACACTCTTGATGTGACTAATGTTCTATATGTCAACTGCCAAAAACACACGATGGAGGATACAATATTTATCCCTTCCATTTAATTCATTTCATCGATCAGTCGACGTGGTGGTTTTACCATACATAGGCTTCGACGAGGTAGCACTGGAGTAGCTGCCTCCGAAACCACTGGTGAGTCAGACACTGCAAGGCTTCCCACCACCAATGTTGTATTAATAGATATCGCCAATAACGGCGTCGACATCACAGGATTTTGCTCTGCCAGCGCAAACTCATCAACCACAGGAACCGGAGACTTCGAAAGCAAACGCGGTCTGATACAATCTGCATTTTCCCCACTAGTAACAATGTAGGAATACTTATGTTTGCGTGCAGCTATCGTTGCAAGTTGCCATGTCTTATCCTGCCGCCTACAAATGAAAACGTTGTCACTAGTGTATGGTTAGATGTAAATGTGATGATTGTGTGAGTAGTCCTTAACTAGATTGTATTGAAAGATGCAATACATGATGCTTCTTTTATTTGGTCTGATATATGATAATAAGCAGTTTAATTGACGTTGAAACATAATTTGTGCAGCGGACTTTCCAGTGGAGTGTTTCAATAAGTAAATAAGAATTCCAGTAGGCGGCGTTGTATATATTGTTCCCCTTTGCTGGCTATAATCTTGATTTAAAAGTTCGTACTAAACGCCAGACCATTTGTACGTGGATGGTATGGTGAAGATGTTATACGATATATTCCTTGTTGTTATCAGTAAATTTTGAATTTATAGGAAGTAAATTGTGGGCTGTTATCAGATACCATTATCGATGGTAAACTGAAAATGCAAAAAATATTGTTAAGCATTAATTTTGAAAAGCTTAAGTTTATTAAGTTTTAAAGAAAAGTGAAATTAATGTTAGTAAAAGTCAATATTTAGTTGAGCCACTTTTAGCCGCTATCAAAGCTTTAATTATTCGCGGCATGCTATCAATGCAAGACTGTACTGTCTCCTGCGTTTGAGGATGATGATTCCACACATAAATAATCTTTTCTAGGAGTTGGGTTTTGTTAGTAATCACATCTTTAACCAATTCTCTTTTCATCAGCTCTCACACAGTTTCAATTGGGTTCATATCAGGGCTATTACCCGGCCAATCCAACAGAGCGATATTTTTTTTGCCAAAAAAGCTTTAACAAACCGATCAGTGTGGCAGGGAGCTCCATCTTACATGAAAGTGAATGGTTCCCCAATCTATGAGCTGCGGAATTAACCGATTTTATAATACTTCTTTGTACTGATCTTGTCTCATTATTTCTTTGACGACGTACACACGTCCAGTGCCCTTGCCGCTGATAACTGACCAAATCATCACTTTGGTGTGATGTTTAACCGTCAGTACGCCACAATCAGGATGAAACTTTTCTCCATGACGACGACGCACATACTGAGCTTTATTCTGCAAAACTTCGAATGTGCTTTCGTCACTGAAGCAGACCTGTTAAAAATAGGAAAAATATATAAACTTCCATGTTTATTTGCTTTATTTAATTGAAAATGATAATAGTGTATCAATTTTTGATTAAATTGCTGTATCTTACCGATCTCCAGAAGTCCACATCTTTGTCTTACCATTGTTTGGCCCACTTTAGGCGCTTTGCTTTTATTGCAGCTGTTAACTTGGGCTTCCTGGCGGGGCGACAGGTCTTGAAATCTAATTCTTTCATTTTTCTTCGAACAGTGCGCTCAGAAACATTTACGCTAGCATCCTGGAGTTTCTAGACAAATTTTCTTTCTTGGTTTTCTACCGCATCTTTTCTTTCTTTTCGGGCTTAATTCCTCCCCTGACTCAATTTTCATTTTTATACGTCGTACACTACTTTCAGAAACCTCCAATCTTTGTGATATTTCTCGGTTTGTAAATGTTTTCGCAACCACAAGGGCCTTCATTTCAGCTTTTTTACACGGTGCGATCTTTCACCTTTTCTACCCATAATGAAAATACTTTTTTAAAACACTACATACAAAATAAACTAATAACTGGGTAGTATAAAACTGTTTAACAAACAATTATAGTCCATAAAGCCAGAGAAACACGTCCGTACCTAACTCGATTCCAATCGCGACTGATACAGGTTTGTAATTGTTTACGTTCATGTATTACATTGTTAACACAGTATTACCATATGTTAAAAATAAATACAAATATGTAGTCTACAACAATTCCTTTGTAGTTTTAACAACAAGAATATTGTAGTTTTAATATACCATTATTGCATAAAAACTCTTAAGAAACATAAAATTACTAAAACAAATACAGTGCGTCTAATAATTTAGCCAGGGACTGCTGACTGGGACTGAGCTCTGACGCACTTGTACATGGCAGTGGTAGAGTCACGCTGCAGATGAATACTTTGACAAGAATGGCAATTATGCCATTATATTCATGCTACAGACAAATATTAATTTGTCGGTCGGGCCATTCATGCTACAGACAAATATTAATTTGTCTGCAGCATGAAGGGCTCCCGTAGAAAACTCACAGAGGATACAACAACTCTTATGCATTGCATTAACATTGTCACAACTATTTTGTTAACGATCTATTTTTTTAACGCTCTGTGAAATCAGTGTACGGCTGATTGACATTAAATATACATGCCCAAAACAAAATTGATTAACAGCGACGAATACATTTAAATCACTCAATCACATCACACAATCATATTTTTAAATACCAAATATAAAAAAGTATTATTTTTCATTGTTTCCGCAGAAAAATGGCAAAGGGGTTTTAAAGGTTATTCGATTATTTACATCTTTAAGCAAAAATAAAACGTTATATTAGTTAAATAAACTACAAATTCGTTTCATTGAATATCATAACATGCGATATTGCAATATTGACGAATACTAGGTCCTATTTTGCGTTGGCTTATTCAATACACTTAATTAGAGAATCAGTCGTTGTCAAAATAGATCGTTGTCTTTTACGCCTTAACGTTAACGTTAATGTATTGTATTATAATAGATATTAAATAGAAAAACGCTCTAAATAAAATAATGTCCACCTCTCCTACTGTCTATGCTTTAACGTACTCTACTCTATACGAGATACTATCGTAGTGATCTGTGCTTAAAAGTATATTGAAGCTTTTAATTTTTTGGAGTAACAAGGATAGCGTTTTCATTATTCTTAGAACGGAATGTTTTCTGGTATAATTTTTTTCTTATAATTAAAAGTGAGAAATATTTATAATTTTTTAAGAAGTTTACGGATTATTTTATCGGAATAGTCCTGAATTAGTATTGATTGCCTTGCGCAATGAGAAACTAGAATACTAAACCAGTTTTAATATATACAACAGGTAATATTCGTGTATCCATATAGAAAAAATATCTACAAAATGAACCTCGATAATTCATCGAGAGAAAATTCGGAAGCTTTAGACTCTATCGGAACTGTTACTCCACGAGAAAAATATCACAGTATGAGGGAAAAGAAACTATCAACTGCATCTCTAACAAACACTGAAGGAGCTCGCCCGAAAGTGGTTACAGTTAAACACCCCGAATCAAACAAGCCGAAACCTACTGCTAAGAAGAACAAACCTATCCAAGCAGATTTAGACGTCATAAAAGAATTTATACGCTGTCGCGAGGAAGGTGTGAGGAGACTTGATTTAAGCAAGTCGTCAATTACTTCTTTACCGCCCAATGTCAGAGATTTGACTCATTTGGTAGAATTTTATTTATATGGAAATAAATTAGTAGCACTTCCTGCGGAATTTGGCTGCTTAACAAATTTACAAACCTTAGCTTTAAATGAAAACTCACTGACAAGCTTACCTGATTCTCTTGCTAACTTGAAATGTTTAAAAGTATTGGATTTACGACATAATAAATTGAGTGATATCCCTGATGTTGTCTACAAGTTAACATCATTGACTACATTGTTTCTTAGATTCAATAGAATAAG
Organism: Baronia brevicornis; assembly: GCA_031353405.1. Classification (NCBI taxonomy): domain Eukaryota; kingdom Metazoa; phylum Arthropoda; class Insecta; order Lepidoptera; family Papilionidae; genus Baronia; species Baronia brevicornis. Next base: position 103,520 of record JASFAT010000467.1, read on the forward strand.
AGTAGTTGGTGATGGAATAGCAAATCTTACAAATCTAACTATGCTTAGTTTAAGAGAAAATAAAATCAAGGAATTATCATCCGGAATTGGTAAGTTGGTTAATTTGGTGACATTTGATGTTTCTCACAATCACTTGGAACATTTGCCACAAGATATTGGTTTCTGTGTGAATTTATCTACCTTAGATTTACAGCATAATGATTTATTAGACATACCTGAAACAATAGGAAATTTGCAGTCTTTGACCCGTCTTGGGCTTAGATACAATAGATTATCTGCAATTCCATCAACATTGAGCAATTGCAAACATATGGATGAGTTTAATGTCGAAGGTAATTCTATATCTCAACTTCCAGAAGGACTTTTAGCCAGTCTTAATGAATTGACAAGTATCACCTTATCTAGAAACTCATTCATGAGCTATCCTTCAGGAGGGCCAGCACAATTTACCAATGTATCTTCTATAAATCTAGAACATAATCAAATTGATAAAATACCTTATGGTATATTTTCAAGAGCAAAGAATTTAACAAAACTCAATATGAAAGAGAATTTGCTTACATCTCTTCCTCTTGACATTGGTACATGGATTAACATGGTAGAACTAAATTTAGGTACTAACCAGTTAACTAAGTTACCAGATGATATCCAATGTTTGCAAAACTTAGAGGTTTTGATATTATCCAATAATTTGTTGAGACGTATTCCACCTAGTATTGGTAATTTGAGAAAATTGAGAGTATTGGATTTAGAGGAAAACAAGGTAGAAGTTTTGCCAAATGAAATAGGATTTTTACATGATTTACAAAAGTTAATTGTACAGTCAAACCAGTTAACATCACTGCCTCGTTCTATTGGACATTTAATAAACCTGACATTTCTTAGTGTTGGTGAAAACCACTTACAATATATACCTGAAGAAATTGGTACTCTTGAAAATCTGGAACATTTATATTTAAATGATAATCCTAATTTATGCAACCTGCCTTTTGAATTAGCATTATGTGTAAGCTTACAAATTATGAGCATTGAAAATTGTCCATTGACTGCTATTCCTCCGGAAGTTGTGTCCTCAGGACCTTCATTGGTCATTCAATATTTAAAGTCTCAAGGGCCATATAGAGCCATGTGATATCAAGAAGATGATTGCTTTCTTGGAAGTGAAGGCACATAAGTCATAAATTGTGTGTTTCCTCAGTCTCTATATTGCTTGTTAATAAATAAATTAAATATTAATTGTGTTTGGATTATGAATGTTAATATAGGCATAAAAACAAAATTGCATATTTGAAATAATTGTCAAAAAAATGATTGAATATAACAATTAATGTATGCATAGAATAACTTTTATTGTATTTTAAATCTATTTAATAATGATATATGGAATACCAATGTATACATAGAATACATAGTATTCATTGTATTTTAAATAATTGGCAGAAATATAAATTGGTTATTGATTATCAAAATTAATGTTGCATTGAATAATATTCAGTGTATTTTGAATAATTGTCGAACATAAATTGATTATGAAAATTAATATATACATAGAATAATATTCAGTGTATTTTAAATACATGATTGTTTAAAATAAAAATTCATTTTTGTTTGTGAAAATAATTTAGCATACAAATATTGCAATACAAACTTCAGTCCAAATTAATTTAATTTTAGACTTTTATAGTTGACACCTATATAATTATATAGTATATCAACTATTACTATTCTACTTAGAGTTTCCAAATGTTATGTGTAAGAAATTTTAAAAATTACTGTTTTAAATATATAATGAAAATTTAAAACGACAAAAACAACCATCAATGTTATAGAGTATTATTTAGTGAGTTATTGTTGTATATAATGTGTAATAAAGCACAATCATTATAGATTATGTGTCTATAATCATATTTTTAATGTGTTATTTTTAGTTTCATTTATAATATATAACCATTTATTACATAGTGACTAAAATTGATGATGACATTACTATTGTTATTCATTGAAGTACAAAAATTGTTTTTACTTGCAAGATAGTATACAATATTTTCAATTTATCTTTAAACTTTTGCTATTTAAAAAAATTAAAATCTTTCAAAATGGTGTAACTATTGTAAATAAATTTTATATGGATTGAAAGTTTTTTGGTATAGAAAATATTTAACATGCTTAAGTTATAAAAATAGTTTCAAGGAGAAAAAATGAATAAAACCAGTATATTTGACTATTATTTAATGTTTTATATGTTCAGGTGTGCTTAAATTTATTTGGTTGCTTAAAAAATTATCTTACAAGAGTAATAAAATTAAGACCAAACATGAAAAGTATAATGTGACACCTACCATACAGTGAAATTAAATATTTATATAGGAAGTACATATTATTTACAGTAGAAGATTTTCCTATTATATTGCATTTACTATTTGTACAAACAATCAAATTGTTACACTTATTTTTATTGATAGAAATTAACATCTGATATATTTAATATTGATTTTATCGATTAAAACTTATTATGAAGATTAGATAATTATGTTCTCATACATACGTGTAAACAGTACGACATATAATGCTTTACATTTATAAAAATTGAATTATGTATTGCATACAACGATATCACCTCAGCTAGTATAAAAATAGCATTATAATCATCACTTCTCCCTGTACTTTTACATTTATGATTGGAGCCCTGTAAATAAATATTAACATATCTGTGGTTAATATTTATTTAGTTTAAACTATACAGAGAAGTACAATGAACCAAGTATCTTATTGGATTTTTTTTTTGTTAAATGGAGAGTAGAAACAATCAATATTTTATAAGTAAAAATAATCAGCAATAGCTCAGTTTTTAAATTTGAGATTGTAGTGACCTAGTTGAAATTGTTGGAAAATTATGTATGTTTTTAACAGTTCGAAAGTCCATGCTATTATGAATTATAAGGTAACCCTAAAAGCCGGCAATGCTTTTGCAACGACTAGTAGCCCATTTTTAATTCATAGTAACCAATATTATTATTAATGTCAATTGTTTTGATATTATGATGTTTATAGAAATTCGAAAATATCATTTTAGTAAAATCAAATCGACTAGGGTACTGTAGTACATAAATAAATCTTTATACATTTTATATTTTTATGGATATGTCTATCTCAAGCTAGGAAGCTTACATCCATTACTTTGGGAACCCGGATTATTGATCCCTGATCCAGTAACCCTGCTGCTTGTCACTAATTTGTGATTACATGCCTAGTTATACCGCCATAAGTTCTTCGTCAGAACGTCATCTATTGGAAGGATATATCTGGTACAATTAGGTTGTCAGTTTATGCTACAGTCATGTAGTTATATTTTTAAGACTTCTCGATCTTAATCGCTACAGTAAGAATCCAAAAGATAACAGAAAAAAGTTACATGGTATGTACATATATTATCAAACTTCATATACAATAAACAATGATAACATAAAAAAGTAATAAAAGCCCTTCAAAATAAGAGTGAATAAGATACTTGATGTTCCATTTATAAAGTGATAAATAAGTTAGTTTCATCATAACAAAGATTATAACTACTTAGCATATAATGCCAATTGTCCCTTTGATATATGGAGCTGTATGACAATTTGGCACGTTGGAAAATGTTCACTTGCGTCATTGGTGTATAAAATAAGTTGATGTTATTTATTTCTACATATATAAGAAATCATGTATGACAAAGGATAGCATTCATTTTTGTTATAAATCATTGTTTCGAATTTTAATTTTAATGTAATTTATGAGATGACATTATTTAAAAAATCTTTTGTTTAATACAACTGTAGTCATTTAGACTTAGGTTACTGTTTCAATGACATTGTGCATGTGTTATATGAAATAAAAATACTTGTATAAAATCAAGTTACTTTATTTTTGACCATAAAGCCGTAATTAAGCTGAATAGGTAAACAAAAAAATACCTGTATTTAATTTAATAATTTATAAAATGCAGAATAATTACATGATATTTATTGATACATTGCGCATTTTTTATATAAATAATTGAATAGTTATATACACATTACATTGTAAATCAAAGCAGTCTATAAAATATTCAAACGATCTAGTACTTATAATCAGATCACACTAAATGCTTTGTTCTTAAGCTATGGTTCTCACATACAAAAATATTTCGACCTAATAAATCACTATAAAACACACGATTTCATCACATGCTTACCTAAAGACATTACAAAACAATACAAGTAGCTGAACCCATTAAAATTATACATACATACTTTGCACTGAATATTAAAATTTTTATTTAGCTGTCAATGTTAACTTAGTTAAATTAGGTTTAGCATAGTAAATTGTTTTATATTGCCACCAAAATAAATCACACTTATGTAATATGGATTCAACTTTAGACAATTGAATTGGGTTATAGTTATTTACACTATATATGTCAACAAAACCTTATATTCTGATTGTAATTTTTGTCATTAAAATGCCATTCTAAAGAGTTTAAAACAGCATTTAAATGTTGAATTGTTTGAAATATAGTCTTTGGTAGTAAAACAAATTGTGCAAGCAGACTTAGAAAATCACTTTAGTTTTTACTGAATACATTGTCAATCAAATTGATTTCTGTGTTTGTCCATCACATTAGAAGCTTTTTTGAATATAAATGAAAAAACTTTTAAAACCTGTAAATTCATTATTTATATTGTTTAAGAATTAAAGTTGATATCATACAAATCTTTAAAAATTAGTAGTATTGTTTTGACTAATAGTTTATATAATTTAACAAGAGATTTCAAGACTATTTATAGGAAATGCAGTAAGCAAGCTTTTTGGGATTTCTACATTTTGTAGTTCAAATTTCCTATTAAAATTGATTACTAAGATTTAACAAAAAGTTTTGTCGACATTACTATTTGCTTTAAAATAAATGTTTTTGTATCAAATCCTAACAAAATTTTAGGGACATAAAAACGAAAAAATAACTCATTCTATATTTGTCAGAATATATATTATTTAAGACAAAACCAGTGTGTATTATTAATTAATCAATAAAATGGTAATTAATGTAAAATACTATTCCTTGCAACTAATAAGATATTGAGTATGTTATTATTACTACGCAAAACTAGCGTCTACATTCAGTCCTTATTCCCAAATTGCATAAGAAAAATACATATCAAAACTTTGACTTATTGAGGTTCCTTTGCATATTATAAAAATAATATTATTAATCAGTTCTATTTAACAGTAACAATTTGTTTCCAACCGTTGTAAACAATTTACATAGCAAAAAATATACCGATACTTACAACTATTTACAAATCTTTGGCATTTTTCATTTGCTTACTACAAGCTGAAAACAAATAAAAACTTCTTGTGATGTTCTAGATATTTATACCACAATAATATCACTGTTTCAACAGAAATTATGGCACACAAATAAAAATAACTACATAAACACAAAATATATGGATGGCCAATATAAGAAAAGTCAAACAATATATTGGTATAGAAACACATTATTACTGTTTTTTTGAGATTTCTGTGTTAGTGTCAATATGAATCTATATTGTGTCATGGGATATTTCTAGAATATTTACATGATTAAACACTTCCTTTGATGCCGTTTTTGTGGTTCAGGTCTTAAAACAGCACGCACTGCTTCATCAAAGACCTGAAAAATGTACATTTAAGTAGTAAAAGCTCTATATGCATATATGCTGTTGGGTGAGGGCACCACTCATTAAGCTACTCATTCTTACTAAAATATGCTAACTACAACCATATTTTCATAATCATCATCTTTAAAATATACCTTACTTTTGGATCACATCGATAAATGAATATATGATTTGAATATTTAAAAGTAATCCTACAAATAAATGATTCATACTATACGAAAAAAGCTATTATTAAATAATCATAATAAATCATTCAACATTCATACCAACAAATATGTGAAATATGCCAATATTAAGTATTTTGTAAGATAATTAAGTTGTAAAATTAAATATTGTATAGAATAATTAAATACTATTGCAATGAAATTGAATAAAATCTTAATTCCCAGTTTTGATTTTATAGATATAATGGAACTGGCGTTTTCTTATTAGTAAATTCAGAGATTTTAAGACTATCACTTATAATTATCACATTGTAAAACAAAGTGCTTGGTTGACAAAAAAGAAGTATACTCTCTTGACTTTAAGATCACTTCTTACTTTTCTTAAGAACTTCTGTATTTTTGTATTATATTCACTATTTCATAATCATCTATGATCCATACATGATCATTGCCTGCTGAATTAACTGCTAAGCAAAAAAAACCAATAAAAATAGTAAAGTCACCTGCTTTAGTCCACGTTGTGTCAATGCAGAGCATTCCATGTACTTAACAGCCCTTATTTTGTTGGCCAACTTTTGTCCTTGTTCACGCTTCAAAGGTGACATACCTTGCTCTGAAAGCAAGCTCAAAGTCTCTCTATCATCTCGCAAGTCAATTTTTGTCCCTGTGAAATTATTTTATTAACTTAAACTTATATTATGATTTACAATGCCATGCATTCTAAATTATGAACATTTAAATATAATTATATTTATATTTAGTCAATCCAGTAGCAGATATATACATATAAGATACAATGTATACAGTGAAATATTAAATTTTAACCTTTAGTTGTGAAAGATTCCACCCCAAAAAAAGAAACTAAATACATATAACTAAAAGATATAAAAATTATCAGATTCTTATTTAAAAAGCAATTCAAGCTCCAAACTAATTCAATCTAGTAACTTTATACCCTTATTTTATTTGATATAATATTTATTTATAAATAATAGCTCAAAAAATAAAATTTACTCACCGACTAGTATAATTGGGGCATCAGGGCAGTGGTGCTTAATTTCAGGATACCATTTAGATGTTACATTTTCATATGATGAAGGACTGAAAATAAATACATTATTTACCATCAACTATCATAACCAAATTACTTTAATTATAGTTGATTAAAGTTAAATAATAAGAAATCTATAATTAACCTTGTGACACTGAAACATATAAGGAAGACATCTGTTTGTGGATAACTCAATGGCCTCAGCCTGTCGTAATCCTCTTGACCTGCTGTGTCCCAAAGGCCTAATGATACAGCAACACCGTCCACTACCATGGGTGCTGAATAATTGTCAAAACTGAAATTAATAATTTTAATTTCAAAATCATATCGCCGTTAATTTAATATAATTAGAAAATTTAATATTTTCGTATAACAATATAATCTCATTAGACGAATAGGATCTATGGAGTGTTTACTCACACTGTTGGTACGTATTCACCCGGAAAACTATCCGTTGTATACGATATTAACATGCAAGTTTTTCCAACAGTTCCATCTCCAACAACGACACACTTGATAGGCCTTCCTGAAGACATCTCAAAGGAATTTGTATTGATAAATAAAGGCCAACCTATGAGTCACGGAAAAACCGAAATGGAGTAAAATCTCTGTCCACTGCCTTAAATGGTAAAATACTTTTAAGTATATTGTACTAGGTTGTGTTTCGTTTTAATTTTGCCCTTATTAACAGTAATAAGTTCAATTGTTATCAAGGATTGTAAATACAAAATTAAACACTTAATTCTGATTAAACTGAAGAAACGCATTGAATGATGTATAACTTTTTTTAATTTATATGACGGCTTTGGATGGAAGTTCTTTTTTAAGAGAGTCGTCCAGTTGTGGCATACAACATATATGACGACATATATTTTCATTAAAACTATGTAATATTAATTTTTAAACCCATTCAAAACCACTTGTAATTTAATACAACATAAAGCTATTAATACAACATAAACTATTAATTTATCAAAGAGGATTTAACATAGTTGTATTACGCTCAGAGCTAATTTATTTTTTAATCTGCAGCAGAAAAAAGGCACAAAGATTGTAGTAGTTATTGAGGATATAATAACAGCAAATACAAACACACACACACACACATATATATATATATATATATATATATATATATATATATATATATATATATATATATATATATATATATATATATATATATATATCTTACCTGAACCACTTTTACAATACCTGCGGCGCGTAGGCACCACGGAGCGACGCAGCACGGAGCACCGCTCAAGCATGCCCGAAGCCCACAGCCCCCGCTCCCGAAGGTCATCGATCCCGGTGGCGACCAGAGAGAAGGCATCGTCCGACTATTCAAGAGTTCTGGCGCTTGAAAAAGCGCATCCACGCGGCGACGCATCCGAGGAGTCGATGACTATTACACAGCTCATCGTCTGCTTCGGAAAGGTCATCGCTGCAGTCAGTTCCGGCGTCGACCATAGGACGGTGTTGCGCAACGTTTTCGGCCCCACCCTGTTCGCCCCTGTATAAAAGAAAGGGCAGGAACGGAAATGCGGATTGGGGGGGTTACCAGACTCGGAATATAATATTTATTAATCCATACATATATTAATTCCGATGCGGGAATCAAACCCATGATCATTGACTACGTGGGCGGAGGGCCCCGCCACTGAGCCAATCGGTCGTCCCTTAGATTTATTAACGAAAATTATTCGATATTATGGTATAAAAACTTTTCTAGTTTTATGTTTATTCATTCTGTGATTTTTATTGTTTTGCAGTAAATATCTGCGGTCCATCATATTAATGAAAAAGTACTATATTTATATTGTTATAAAATAGGTTGATTTGTTGATTTATTTCAATTAGCGTAGTATATTACACGTATTGAATATCCTTTTAGACTTTCTGACCTGCCATCTATTGAGTTTTTTGGTACTAATTGCTCTCTGACGCCCACTGCTCAAACTATAACTTATAAAGTTGGGCATCTATTATAGTAGTATCTATGGTGTCAAGTACAGAGTCACAGGCAGGAGTAGATTTCTTACTGAGTGGAGGAATCTTGTTTATCATTTTCAAGTTTTGTTTTTAATAAAATTCTTTTAATAATAATACCTTCACCATGGATAAAAGTAAAGAAAAAGAAGAACAGAGTATAATGGACAAATCGATGAGATCGGTATTCGGTAAAGCAATTTTATTGCATCTTTTATTTGGTATTATCGCCACCTATAACCTATTATATTTATTTCTTTATTTGTTTTTAATGTAGTTGGTAATATACCTTATGAAGCTACCGAAGAAAAATTAAAAGATATTTTTAGTGAAGTTGGCCCAGTATTATCTTTTAAACTCGTGTTTGATCGTGAAACGGGAAAGCCTAAAGGATATGGATTCTGCGAGTATAAAGATCAAGAGACTGCTCTTAGCGCTATGCGAAATCTTAATGGATATGAAATTGGTGGCCGATCACTTCGTGTAGATAATGCTTGTACTGAAAAATCTAGAATGGAAATGCAAGCATTGATGCAGGGTCCACAGGTTTGTAGCTTGTATTTTCATTTAATTTTAGTTATTATTGTTTTCATTATGTCTTTAAATATTTATCTTATGTGTAATTTGTAGGACTTGACTTTTATGATATGCAGTTTTATATTTTTCGTTTAAAGGTAAATTATTAACTTGTATTATTCATCATAATCAATATAAAAATTATGGGATGGTTTTCTGGGGAAATTGAAATTGCTTTATGGGTGTCCCCATTCAATGCTGAAAACTATATAGCAAATTTAAATTTACTTTTGAGAGAGCTAAAATAAAAGATAAGATGTGGTTTTTTGTTAATGAAAATGAAATTTACTGCCTTAGTGTAATTGAGTGTAAATAATGGATATAATGATAGGTTAAAAATACAAAAAACAACTAATAATTTTGCAGGTAGAGAACCCCTATGGAGAACCAGTTGACCCTGAGAAAGCTCCAGATGTAATTAGTAAGGCTGTGGCCACTTTACCGCCAGAACAGATGTTTGAGCTAATGAAGCAAATGAAACTTTGTGTTCAGGTAGGATATATGTACATATATAGTTTTCTAATTTACAGTCCGTCTTCAAGACCTACAGAAATGTATACCTTATTTTAATTATTTATATAATAACTTAATACTAGAATTTATGAACACTTACTCTTTTATGGTTGTTGCAAAAATATTGACTAATATTGTTTGTTTACCACATAGAAGTGACCATAAATAAAAACAATTTAATTTTCTATTATTATAACAGGAATACAACTCTGCTTGCAGTGGGTATGGGTGATTGTTCCAAAGAAAAAATAATTGAATGAATTGGCAAATGAACCATTGATACTTGATTTATACATGTTATGTATGAATAAAAAACAAAGTCAAATTTTTGATTAAATTAATACAGCAATATTTGCTTTATAGGTTTATGATGCAAGCTTATTATATATAAGTACCTTTATTACCCCCAATATATTTTATTAAAAATATTAAATGATTTATTTTCAGAACAACCCATCAGAAGCAAGAAACTTGTTATTACAAAACCCTCAAATGGCCTATGCTTTACTGCAAGCTCAAGTAATAATGAGAATTGTTGACCCTGCCTCTGCGGTTGTAAGAATTTATCACTTTATCACTCAACAGCGTCACAAATCACTTATAATAAAATATTAATTAGTATTAACATATTTCACCAAGGTTATGAAGATGAGGAAACCTATCATGATGTTGACTCTTGAGACATGCTACTGCTACATATGGGTTTCACCTTTTGGCAAGAATGTATAAACCATTTAAAAGAAAGATCTAATGTTAAATTTTTTGTGCAATTTCATTAACTATAAAATTTACAATTTGTTTAGTTGTTCACTTCTTTTATATCACCAAAGATCTACATTTGCAGATAATACATAAACTTAATAAGTAAAAAATCTTAGTAGCTATTAACTAAATTAAATCAGTTCAGTGTGCATTCTCCAGAATTGTTGTGAATTGTTTCTTATTTTTTAAATATGTTATAAATATAGCATATGGATCTAGGTTTTATGTCATTTTGTTTATTTTAAATTAAATGTATTTGTGTTTGCAGCATAATTAAATGTTTTATTATCATCTTAAATTATTTTTAGTGATTAAAGTTCTTGAATATTTAAATTCATCAATTTATAATTATATATAATAATTCATAAGCTTGTTCAATAGGTGAAATATTTAAGCATTTAAAAAAAAATTGTTGACACATTCAGCACATTTATCGTGCTGAATGTGTCAACAAAATGAACCTTTTTTTTTCAGAGTATGCTACACCCCACTAATCCCGTGCCTCCAGTTTTACAGCCAGGTGATAAGCCACATATTCAAAACACATATGTACCACCTAACCCTCCACCAGGTAATTTTTGTATTAATTTAGTAATAAAAATAACAAGAAAAAGCAAATATTTATTATTGCTTTAAAATTTTGTATTAAACTACCTAATTAAACAGTAAACCCTCTTATAACGGTAATTAGTACCGCATTATAGGAAAACATTATACAAGGGATCACTCCTAAAACTCAACTAAGAACAAAAACTTAATAAAATAATTTAATTTTATAAGGATAAAGTTATGTTTGCAGTAACAAAGTTGATTATCAATCGTCAAATCATTATAAATTTTGCAGTATCCCTGCGTTAACGAGGGAAAACACGTGTTTACGAGGGACTTCAAATTGCGTTAAGAGTATCGCGTTATAGGAACGTTTACTGTATTTTTTTCAGGTAAAATCTTAAACAAAAAAATTCAACGCTGCTCATAGATATCTGCACCATCATAGACATTGTAGAAGCGTTACTGGCCTTTGAGATATGTGTATTCTTATTTGTTGAAAGAAGTTTCGGGAAAATCGCACCATACCATATCACAACTTATTCACATGGTTTGGATGACCTTTCCTTGTGCTATAGTAGAATGTAGAAACAGAAATTATTTCGCACAATTCCACTGAGCCACTCCCTATTATAAAAGCGATAAAATATGTTGAGAAATGTTCGGTGCGATCTTGGCCATCAGTGATATTGAACCACCCAAATTTGTATGCAGCCAAGAGGAATACATTAATTTACACCTAATTATCTTTTTACACGATAGATATTTTCCCAAAATGTGCGTTTAAAAAAAGATTCGTGCATAGAGAGAATTAGATGTAATCAATACTAAAAAAAAAATATATTTTAGTTCACTTAAAAATTTATTTACGCTTACACATTTTAATTAATTAAATATATTATAAAAATACTTTGAAAAAAGCAAATAATATGTGGAATATATTAATACACAAAAAAAGTAAAAATAACAATTTTTTTCTGACGATACACGCATACGTTTACTCAAGATTTCAACATAGTGATTGACAGATTGATATTCGAACATAGTGACAGTTTATTATTTTGCGAATTTATTTTTGGATGATAATCTCAGAGACTTTTCTAATTTAAGAAAAATTCATAGAATATGAGAAATCGTGTAAACATAGGCATTAGGGTATGTACGATTTGGTACGGTAAACATGTACATTTTAAACATAATAATAATAGAAAAAATTTGTGAAGTCTTCAAGTCGCTATACACTTACGTTAATATAGTGAATCAGTTGTCGCAGATTCGATTTCGGGATAAATATGTATAGGATCTACCGATCACTCCTGCTTAGCTAGTCTTGTCTAGGATCGTCTTGTACAAGCGCGGTGGGTTAGTGTCTATTACTCCAGAAATGAGGAGAAAAATATTTCTATCTTGCAAACATGAATTAATGTATGATCAATGACGTGAAACACATACATCTAACATTAAAGCTATTTTCTGAAGTTTATTGTTTTGCATTTCAGTTCAACAGCCACCTCTATTAAGCAACCCTGCCCCACCCCCTACTCAATATACACGTAAGTTTTTCGTGCATAAATATTATTTTTATATGTTGATATTGAGATATTAATAGGAAATATTTGAAAATTTAATGTCAGAAATATCCGTTGTGTATCCATCGAGTTAGTAATATTTTTTTAAGTTTTAGTATTTTAGATTTTGACATGTGAGATGGCACAAAGAAGTCATCTCTAAATTACGTGTGACGTAAATTAGAGATCTAATAAGTACCTTTAATTGGTTGTGATGGTTAAGAAAATTGCTGATTTATATACACATATCTAAATTGTTGTTAATATATGTTATAATGCGGCACTATAGCTCGTCCAGCAATGGCGGACGTGGACCTGCGCGGAGTTCGGGCGCCGCCGCCCGTGGCCCCCCCGCTGTTGGATCAGGACATGCGCAGCCTGCCGCCGGCGGCGCCACCCCCCGTCCCTCCGCCCGTACATCAGCCCCAAGACAAGTACGTGTATTTATTTGGTAAATTTGTCGAATCACTGTTCCACCTCCAAAGTGCTTCAATTTTTTTTCTATTATTCTTTACCCCTAGTTCATATGTAGTATCCCAAGTTATTAAGGAGGCGCATGGCTTTGGACCCCTTAAAAAAATTCAAAAGTGACAATATTAAATGCATGGTGTAATGAAATTGTCCCAGTTCCCAGTGAGTTCGAGTCGTAACGACACAATCACAATCCAACATAACCTAAATTTAAGCCATAATATTATTTGTGATAGAAAAAATTTGTAGCACTTTTGGGCCGTGATTCGATAAATTTACCATTTTTTTATTTGTATACTACAAAATCCACCATATATAATAACACTTATACAAATTTAGAAAACTTTTGGATTATGCATTTACATTTTGATTAAATTAACTGATATTAAAAATATATACAAATAAATAAATAATATGATGTGTATGTGTGTGTAAGCGTGTGCATTTGTGAGAGGCGAGAGTGTAAAATATTACATGAAATAAATCTAGGGCTTTGAATAAATTATTGTAGGAATAATTATGCGAGAAATAACTGTGTAACACATCATTCCTGCCACAAACATACATATATGTATAGATCAAAGTTCTCTTACGATTGTTATTGAGAGTTGCGCAGCCGTTTTTGTATTCTGCGCACAATTTTTCGCGCGATCGTAGAGTGAGCCTTCTCATACTAGTAATGTTTTGGCATTGGCCTGTTAAAGTTCATAACTAGCTTTGAATGGTTTATGAATTAACACGATAATTAATAGTGGAGCTAATCAAATTTATATGTTCATAATAGTGTACCAATTTTATTGGTATGCCGGGAATTGGTACGTTACCTTTGGTAGTTACCTTTTACGAGCCGCAACCTGCCAAAAGGTTCCTAACACTAGGAAGTGAATGCAGGAATGCAGGAGCATTGCATACGTTGGATGGCGATGGAAATTCTTTAGACAAGGAAAACCAAAGTCACAACAATAGGCTGGTCACGTTTTTTGTGGAAACTGCGTTTTGGCAAACGTAGTGTGGTACGCACTACTGCGATCAACGTAGTGGCAGCCACACTGTCTGGTAAAAACTGGATGCGTGGACTATAATGACTGCCTTCGTGCTATATTTTAGCTATTAATATATATACACACTCTTAATATAAATATATTATAAAATGTATTATAAATTGTAATTTGTTTAAGTTCTGCTCTTTCTATGGAAATGCAAGAAATGTAAGTTATATATTGTATATACATACATATCGTCACGCCTGTTTCCCGTAGGGATAGGCAGAGACCATAGGTCTCCATCCATTACGATCCCGGCACACATTCCTTACTTCCTCCACACTCATCCATCTTTCTTCTCATATTCATCGTAGCGAAAGGGCTCTTTGTTAGTCGCTTCTCGCCCTTGTGGGAATTAGGATCTGATGGGTGGCGAACCACGTCGCCGTCATTTTTTAACAAATTAGGTTTATTAAAATTCGTCATAGTGAATCACACGAGCCGCAAGGGAGGATGGAGGTCAGGTAAACAAAGTCCCGCATGTTGAGGTAAGGCACTATAGTACCCAGGGTAGCCCGTTCCCGAGACGGTTGGCACGCTTGCGACTAAGCTCGCCCCTAGCCACGCATCCATTGGCTCGGCAGACCGTGGATTGGCGGAGAGGGCAGGAAAAGCATAGCGAAGAAAGGAAAGATGGAGTTAAACAGGATGATAGGGATATGATACTACCACAACGGAAGACAAGGAGTGATGCTCGGGAGGCCGGGGTCGCGATACATATTTTCATTAGAATATCTTCTCTAGGTAGACATACTCTCCTATTTTTTACTAATAAACTAGTTCTATTTTTGGCTAAAATTCGTTATAAATGACTAAAATCGTATGAAACAGTTAAAATATAATTACGAAACAAGTACCTGCATATATATGCGCGATCTGACCACGTTGGTTCTTGCTGAAAACCAGCGCCGGGTGCTCCAATAGTGCGCCCATCATATGCTGAACAAGAACCATTTTATGACACTCGTTAGATTAAAATCATTTTCTTTTTGTTTTGTGTTTTTATTTGTATATATAATATTATTAAGGATTTAATTTTAGTTATTGTAAAAAAATGGTGTCATAAATAAAGTTTTTCTATTCTATTCTATATCTTAGTACTTTGTTTATTTATGAGGCAAAACAGTTCTTACAGCCATACACTTCATTTAGCCAGAGACTTATTCGTATTACATAGCTATCTTTTTATATTTTAACTAAATCACTATTGTTAATTATAAGTTATATACGGTGGACATGCGATAATCCGACAAACGTTTTGCAGGCAGATGTCGGATTGTAGTCCGGAATTATTGGAATACCTTGTAATCCGAAAAAAAAATCATTATAATGCATATCATATATATCATAGATTAGCATCATCAATGTTATAGAACTCACAAAAACATTAGTGGTGGCGCGTACAAGTTACAACGTGTCCAATTTTATGTACAATTGGTAGTGATCAGCGTGTCGGATTACACGGGGCGCCGGATTAGACCGGGTCCGGATTACCGCGTGTTCACTGTATTTATTTAATTACATTTCTAGTATATTGTTACATTTTCAGCATGTTCCCTCGAGATCCACGATTCGCAAGCACGACGCAATCGTTCAATACAGATCCGCGCGTGCGCCCAAACGATCCACGTACACAAACAAAAGCTCCACCGCGTAAGTTCATTTAGATAAATTCATTCATTCATTGGAATTAATGGCTTTCAATAATGCCAACATAGCACGGATGATTTCGCCAACGTCACGTAGAAGGGAAAATACACGAAGGAGGTTAATCAGTGCGGTTGAGATAAGGAAGGAATAGAATGCACAGGACACTTATGAGATTGAACGGTGCGGTCAAGGTAAGAATGGAATAGAATGGAGAGGACACGAAGGAGATTAATCGGTACGATCGAGATTTAGATAGATAGATTGATATATTCTTTATTGTATACCAAAAACAAAGTAATATATAAAAGTAAAAAACAAAGTAATATAGTAGACTCTTCATAATTCATACCTCTATAATTCAAAGTAATTGCTGGGTTCTTAGCGAAACTCTCGTTAAATCAAATAAATTCAATGGTTTTTGGTACATTCGGTAATTCGAAGAAAAAATCAAACCATAATTATCAAAAACACGCGGTAATTCGAAATTCTTTCACGCAAACACTTGACAGATCTAAATATAGACATGTTGAAACTTGTATACACTTCGACCTTTTTCGTTTTTCTTTTGGTATTACAAACCTCCCAAAATTTCGAATACTTCATTATTCGAAGTATTAGAAAGGTCCCTTCAACTTCGAATTATCGAGAGTCTACTGTATTTATATACTTGCATGTCAATAGCAGTCTTAACGCTAATAGCAATTTCTTCCAGACAACCGTAGGATGGACACAGTGTTAAAAAGATAATTCGATGTAGGTTTTCTTTATAGTCAGGATGATAGAAAATATTTAATATCAAAGTTAATATATAAATAAAAAGTATATATAAATATGAGTTAACCGTAAATAATAAACGAATAAATAAAAAGATACATAGATTTAATATTTATAAAGATGGATAATGATTTTTGACAAGGTTTTTGAAATTTGGGTGATTGATTTACTCCTTCAACAACAACAACATGGGACACCCATTACCCGCGCAACGCGTATTTGCCGTGTGTAGGATCGATCTCCGGGGCTCCCCTCCACTGGTGCAACAGCTCTTAAGGGTTTTTTGTGCCGCTGTTGCCAGCAGTTTTTGGCGCCTTTTACTGACTTCGCATCCTCTAGATTTGGCCTACCTATTCCTACGTTAAGTTCGTCGCAAGCCCTCTACCTTCGTGGAGACCAGGTGGTAATAGGAAGGGTTCACGTGGGTGTCACGTGGATGAGTGGCCCTTCTTCCTGCCAGTCCTGACGCTTCTCTTTTTTATTTAAATGCTCACATTTCTCAGGATGATATGGCGTTTTAATATCATATTCGAATAATTATTGTAATATGTCATATTTTTTCCAGAACAAGTGCCGCCCGGGATGCCGAGCGTTGCTCAGGCTAGAACAATACAAGGCATACCATCTGGTGCTTCCGATCAAGAGAAGGTAATTTTCCATTTGTTTTTTAATGTATTTTACATATATATTGTCACGCCTATTTTCCGTAGGGTAGACAGAGATACTTTCCTTGCTCCCTCCACACACATCACTCTCCTCATGTAAGCTCGCCGGTTAAGGGTACATTTGACCTGGCTATCATATTGGGTTGGCAACTAAGTAATTGTCTATTTGTTCAATTAATGGAATTTTCAACAACTTTCCACACTCGCAGAAAGTCTGATCCTTTTCGGCCAAAAACTGAGTTAAGTGAGATTTTACAGTTTCATCATCATTGAAAGTTTTACTACGAAGGGTCTGGACCCTATCGAAATAAGTGGTAATCCGATGGCGCGTGATCAGGACTATATGATGGGTGTATCATCCATTCATCATTCATCAATTCCCAACCAATATCCAACAATTTTTGCCGAGTAGCCAAAGACGTGTGTGACGAAAGATTGTGCTGGTGGAAAAATGACACCTTTACAATTGCCCAATTATGGTCGCTTTTCTTTGAACGCTGTATTCAATTTGTCCAGTTGCCGACAATAGACCTCCGAATTATGGTTTCGTTACTTAGAAGCAGCTCAAAATACACCGTACCTTTCCAATCCCACCAAATTAACAGCAAAATCTTCTTTTGTTGGGTATTTGCCTTTGAAGTGGTTTACGATGACTCATTAAGTGTGCACCAATATCGTTTTCGATTGACATTGTTGTACACAATCCACTTTTCGTCTTGCACTGCGTTCTTTCCTTTACGAAAATAATAAAGCAAAATATCGCGGAAATGTTCGTTTTTGCACTCCATATTAATATTGAGCTACAAAAAACCTTTGAAAATATCTACGCAATGAACTTGTAAAGCTAGGTAAGGATGACAGCTAACATAAATAAGAACAAGAAGATCATGACATTTACGGACATTATAAAAATGGGAGTGAGAGACGTTTACAACTGATATCGGAAAGTACTTATTTGCCAACCCATTAATTCAGAAGTCGTCGATATTGTGTCAGAATGTATTTCTTGTCAGTTCATGCTATAGGCATAAATGTCTGGACTCCCGCTGGCTGACGATGATAGTGACTCTAATGGTAAGACAAACAAAAACAGCTCAAAAACTTTTTTTATAGTTTTATAATTGTATTGATTCAAGCTGAACTAGGGTAAACGTTTTGAGGTAACTATATTCATGAACATATTTAGAGAAACGCAACAAAACGTTGAAAAACAAAATATTTTCTTATTTGGTACTGGTTTTAATTTCACTTAGGACTTTCATTTGTTATTGTTTTGGTTACCTCTTAATTCATTTGATAAGTAATGAATGAATTTTTGCGGGTTATTGTTGCTTGTAACAAATTGAACATTAGTTAAAAAAATATTATTATTGAGTGTAGGGAACTTACAGCTTAAAGCTTTTATACACAACATTTTATTTTTATTGGACGATAATGTTCGCCTTCACAATGTGGCTATAGTATAGGAGTATCTTACTGAGGTCGGATTCCAAGTTTTGGATTGATCACCATGTTCGCCAGACTTAAATCCAATAGAACATGTTTGGGATAAACTGAGAAAACGAATTAAATACAGAAATCCAGCACCAGCTCACCCAAGGGACCTTAAAACTCCATTGGTTGAAGAATGACACCTAATGCCATATAGTTTCATTAACAATTTAATAAAAAGTATGCCCAGATGGATGCAGAAGATACTGTGCTTACTGCCTCTAATTTGTTTTATTTTTTGTTAAGTCTAATTTATGTTCAATAATATTTATTTAATTAAATTGATTATTATTCAACAAATTTTTAAAGCTTATATTGTACAAATAAATCTTAATATTAATTTGCGTGCATTCCTCTAAATGTGTCCATGAGTGTAGTTTATATATATAATACATGTATTAAATAAAAATAGTATATTTTATTGAGGAATGATAAATGTATATGCAAAGAACGTGTGCTTTGTTTATTACTGACTTAAATTTGTCCACAGGCTGCCTTAATAATGCAAGTCTTGCAATTATCTGAAGAACAAATCGCTTTACTGCCGCCTGAACAACGTGCCAGTATACTCATGCTAAAGGAACAAATAGCGAAGAGTACCCAACGTTGAAGTTAATATATGTATCAAATGGGACTTTTAATAATAAAAAGAAAAGAGTAAAAAATTGATGCTTTTATTTTATGTCACGAAAGGTTTAATGAAGTGGAGACTAATCTTTACTGTAATGCTTGGATGTTTCATAAATTAATTACTATTTGTATATTTTAAATCCGCTCTGTAAACCAATTCAACTATAGACAGTTATCTGGTAAAAAATTACTTTTTAATTCCAAATTTTGTTCAATAAATTTATAAGGTATGTCGAGGTCAAATGATATAATCATTGTGAATCTCAGAGTTATGTTCAAGAACAAAAATGTAACGTGGCAAAAAAAATGATGGGAGAAGTAGCACATCCTGCCGCAGACCTAATAAGAAAGTGTTGCGAGAGAGTTGCCTTAGAATTTTTTTTAAATAAAAAGTAAAATACCTTAAGAGGTGGCAAACAAGCTTATCAAGAAAAGGATAGGGTTCCTCTGAACGCTCAACATCTTTATAGCATCAACTCCTTACGCCACCACAAACATTGAGGGTGGTGTCCTGATGTACATATTAGCTTTTCCCCTTGCACTCGGGGTGTACCCAGGATTTGTATTTAGGTGGTACATACGTTTAAGGTAGACAGAATATATAATTACTGTTTTTTGCAGATCTTCGTCTTGCCTTGTCCTGGGTACATCCATGTTGCTTTTTGACTTAGTCAGCTTGTTGTTCTGAATAAGCATGTATCTATGGGATGTATATTTCATATGGAATGAAAGGAATTCACAATATAGGAAATTCTAACACCGATATCTGTATCTTAGTCTGATATATACGTATATAAATCTATTACGGGCTAACTAATAAGTAGTAGGGCATAATGTATGAACTGGCAAAAATCTCTATAATTTCATTATAAGAATCAAGGTCGCTTTTGAAGTTATTTATTAATGGCTCAAATGACTTGTATCCAAAACTAAAAATGTATGCCTTCATTCATATTTATGAAATTAATAATGACATGACAAGATATTCTTTCGTTGTTAGGTTTGTACTACTGTTTAAGGGGCATTGCGTTTGCGCTTCTACTAATAGTAGTTGCATCGCATGCTTCCGTTTCGATTAGCGCGTCAAGTTCAATTAAATTCGTGTTTTCCCGCAGTGGAAGTACTATTGTTAAATCGTTATTTTTATTGCCAAGTTATATTTGGCAGCGATTTTGTACTTCGTCATTGTGTTGATTATATACATACGTAAAAGTTGTTGAAGTAATATACGCAGTAAAGATAAAAAATAGTTCTGAAAAATTATATTAAAGGTAAGGTGTTTAATTATTTATTTTTAACAGGTAATCATGATTAGTTTTTTTTCCATTACTGTCCCATTTCATAATTATTTGTATAACTATATTGTATATTACTAAAATATGTTAAACGAACTACTACTAAAGAAAATAAAATAAAATCTTATACGCTATCTGTTTACAAATATGATAAAGTAGAAATAAATGTTAATTACAAACCAACCTTACCTATATTAGCAAAAGTTAACCTTGACATCTGTACTTGTAAATTCACAAGTAAGCGGAATTAAAACATGACGCAGATTATAATGTTATATGAAACGAATTTTTTTCTTAATCAATTCCCACAATTAAATATTTCAACTCTTTCATTTAGATATTTCAACCTATACTACATATAGTATTTTAAGAAATCTAGAGCACTACATTGCTATACATATAAGATATATCTTAAGTTATCCTGTTTCTGCCAACCAACATCACAGTTGTTTTATTCCATCAAGCTGGGGTGTCGACTCCACCATTTTATATAATATCATCATCATAAACAGCCTTAGTTAGATATAGTAGTTAGTCTTCAGTAGGATATAGGCCTCTCAAATATCCATCAGAGGATAAAGGAGAAGCAACGACTTCAAAACATAAATCGAAAAAACCTTATATTCTCTCGCGATCAATTCGGGTTGAAGGCACGTGCATTCCCAACGCAGGTTATTGAAACACATTTTCGATGGTTCGGACAATCAGATCATGCTGGACAACTTGGCTCTCCAACCGTATATACCTTATGCAGGGTGCACGAGGACGCCGTTTCTGATTTACCCTCTCCAATAATGGTTCAAGTCGATGTCTTTCCCTCACTCTTCGGGTAGTAGCTTTTATTTTTACTGCTAGCTTTGCTGTCGTAATACATATTACATCGTTTTAACGGGATGTCAGGGTTTAATAGCCTTCGTCGAAGAGCCATCATCAGAGCCTCCATTGCGTAAAATATAGGCAAGATAAGTAAATCAGGACACGAAAAAATCCGCAACGCTACCGTACATCTACGAGTATTGATTAGTTGTGAGATGTTTATATTTCACCGAAAAAATCAGCCCATTTACGTTAAAGAAAAAAAATCTGTCATTTTGTTAAACTTTTGTCCAAATATTTGCCATTTTATTAAAAGCACCTAATTCTGGGCAGGAAAATAGAGGTATAAGGAAAGTAAGTTGTTGTGGTCCTCCAAATTCGGATCTGCATTCTTACCGATTACTTATATTCTTACGGGGCTGTGTCAGAATAACTGCAGTCTTTACTAGAAATGTTATTAACTTCTTTCTAATTAAGCTTATAGGAAAATATGTTTCATATCAACAGTCCAATCATAGAATCGAACCCACGATTGTAGATCGTAAACCCAATTCTTACCAATTGAGCTATTGTTGTTTTGTTAGCTTAGTTGCTTTTTTTATGGATACGCTATGTTTCCGCAAAGGTTCATGTTATTAAACGTATATAACAATATGAACATGACATGACACCTTTTTCGTGACTAATTATTTAAATTTCAATATTACAATAATAGAACAACAGCTTATTCAAAGACACATTATTATATAAGATAGTTGTGTAACAATAAAACCAGTTACTGCTCTGTCATAAGAATATACGTTACTTATTGTTAATAAGTTAAGAGCAGCACGTTAAAAAGATAAACAGTGTAAAAGACAAAATAAAATCTATATAAAAGAGAAAACAAGAAAAAATCGGTAACGACTTATCATCAAATGTTAGCTTTGGTATTTAAGTAAGCAAATTGTTTATGTATTGCACATGGATGCGTATGTGTATAAGCATGTGATTGTGTGTCGGTGTGTTTGTTATTTCAAAATGTTTTTTCTAAGTGTTGGCTGACAAATAGAATGGATCTAATTTAGATATTACAGCAGTTTTCAACGGAATTCGCATTATTTTGCAAATCTTTCCTTACTTTCTTTTAAACGATTCCAACTAAACTGATACTGATATCGTTACACATTTGTTGATGGAATACATCGAAAAGAAGTAAAAAGAGACTTACGAAAGAGTTTAAAAAACCATTAATTACAGTCTAGTTTTGAAGCTGCGACATTGACATGATATGATAAATGTTAATAGCTTTTTTATGTACATAGTTAAATGATAATAGTTTATGTACATAGTTTATAAAAACACTAATACTTAATCCGGCTAAGTGGCTTACTTGGGGGGAGGGGGGAGGTAGTGTATATCTAGCAGTTGATGATTTTAATGAGGTTAATAGTCCCGAGGCAAAATTGAACTCAGGGGATTAGCTTGCAAGCGCAATTCTTGAATAATAATAATTAGATGTACAAAATATCATTTTACCTAAGAGAAAAAAGTCACTACTAAATTCATGGTTACTCATTGTTTCAGATACAAATAATGAAGAAAACACTTTTAACTATAGCAATCTGTTTCTTGTGTTTCCACGGCGAGTGCAAACTTCAATCACAGGAGTATGAATCTGATAAATATTGGACAAGAGAAAATGCCAACAGAATCCCAACGCGAAGATCTAATCCAAACAAGGATTCGTCAGATCCACCAGATCACACTAAACTTGTAGCGATGGCTAGATACGTAATGCATAACTGCGGTAATAGATTTTATTACTTCTCTGAACTAAAAGAGATTTAAAAAGAAATGAATGATTAAAATAAAATTATGGTTTATTTACGCAACTACAATAAGCGCTTAGAATTGGACTTTATCGTATATTTATAAATTTTTATGATCAAGGGGCAGCGACAGTGTTGTGATTTTAGATTTATAGATGGGATACATCACTTTAGCCATTTATCACATTTGCACACCATACGTTTTGATTGGAGATTGCATTTTAGTTTTTATTACTGAGGTAAATGATTCTACCTGTTCACTAAACACGGGAAGTGATAGGTCGACCCGATTCTCTGTCGATATCCATACAGCAAAAAAAAAATATATATACATATACTTAACATATTTGTATGTTACAGACTGGGCCTCCATTGCAACTATATCCATACAACGGGGTATTGAAGGGTTTCCCTTCACTAATGTTAAATCCATCGTGGACGGTTCACTTTCCAACTCAACTGGAATGCCTTACTTCTACATGTCTCCTTTAGATTTCACCGCCCGCGATTTAGCGGTACGTAATGTAATGGCTTTTCTGTATAGTAACTGTATAGGTAGTTTCTTTATTTTAAGTCATATTTCAGTTATGGGAACCTTCAAAAAACAAGCCTACATATTTGGCAAAAGACGGTTTGATTCGAAGAAGTTAATGCTGGTAGCGTATTGGCTTTAACAGCTTTATCGAATTCAGGGCAAGTAAAATATAATTGGGAATCTGCGCAAATCGCAGACTCCATCGGCCTGACGCCGGGTCAGGTACACATATATGTGTGTGTGTGAGTGCTGATTTTAAATTCGTCATGATTCTACGTTAAACATGTAGGGGAGCATTGGACTTAAGTAACTATAGTCCCTATTAGTCCCATAGGCCCTAAGGTCTAAAGGGGTGAGAACCGACCGGGTACGTGAGAGAATCTCGTGTAAGCGGCCGGTGTAGAAGTGTTACCTACTCTACGTGCTCGGCTAGAGCCGGGGTGCGTGTGAGTGTTGGTGTCGTGGGTGGATCCGAATGACGCTGTTTCATCGTCCGGGTCGTGTAACACGTTACGCGGGCGTCGTCTTTTCAGGCGCGCGTTTAAATCGGGTGAATAATTTACCGATAATACCACCAGTGAATTCGGATCTCTCAAAATGTTTCTTGGAGTGTTTTAAAGTGTTGTTGGACGCTCGGCAAGTAAGGGCGCAGTGGAGGTCGATATTGCGCTGGAACCACTGAGCACCGGTGGCTCGACGAATGAAGCGATTTTTTATCACTTGAAGTTTATTTATTTTTCTTTTATGCACGTGCGCGAAGGCGACACTTGCGTAGGAAATAATTGGCCGGACGCATGTTTTGTTAAGAAGCAAAAGACGGTAACGTTTCTGTAATGCCTATGGGTAGCATTGATTATTTCCCGTTTGTCTTACTATACCATACAAAAGTCCTCCGTTAGAATCTAAATTTAATCTAAAGTTATTCAAAGCTATGAATATCTGCTTTTGTTCGTTTTATTTTTGAATAAAGTATTTTCGTTATGCTTAAATCAACAGAAAAACAGTCGAGCAACAGTTTTAGTATCTCTCGAAGAAACAAAGTACTGTGCTGCTCAAAATTTTGATCCTGAAGATCCACGCTGCACGCGACTAATGCTCACAGGTCTAATGAAGAAGGTGAGTCCAGATATAGTTCTAAAAGTACTCTTAATTTTATCTATAATTAAAGTTTTAGTAATTCAGTCAGTCCATGGAGCATCTGCTCGGCTGCTCACGGTGCCCTAAAACCTGCACATTCCGAGATCTTATCCTGGTGAATGCTGCTGCCATTCCAGTGACGAATTATTGGGCTGGAAAAAATAGGTCGAACCACTGACACGAAAAGAAGTTACGCTACGCGCTAAAACTTTCTTAACCGTATGGGTACACATATACCTCAACTAGTAAGGGGTTCGAGAGGTAACTTAATAGTTAGCTCGGACAGATTATGGAATTAGATGGAGACAACCTTGAAAAAGAAGCCGATAGCAGAATTCAGTTGGGCTGTGCAGCATTTAAGTCGCGCGTACTGTCTATCGTAACGAGGACACTGACAGTCCGTCTGTTTCACAAGCTCTAAAGAGCTATAAAGAGGGCTTTGCTCGAAGTTTCTGTAGAGGATAGGTTTCGGAGTGGAGAAATCCGCCAGAGAAAGTACATGTAATTTTTTGCTTTGAAATTTTAATGTCACTTAAACATAACCGAACCTCCGCATGTTTATCTGCGAGAATATAAAGTTTGATCTATGCACATTGACATGTTATAAAAAGGGAAGCTAACTGCGGAGTTTCTTTCGTCGTGTCTTCTCCGTTCAGAGGAACTTCATTACGAAATGGTGGTAAATACATATATGAAATGTAATTTAGAATTTGAATTCACTGAGATAGCTCTCCGAACAAACTAAAGTAGCAATGGGCTTATCACGTTATTTGGCGAACCAACAACTGCTGGAGTAGAAACTGTGTTTTGGAAAACGTTGTATGGCAGAAAGTAGTCTCTTGGGAGAGACCTATGGCCTACATTGGACTGCCGCAGGCTGTTGATTGAATGTTCTAAATGATATATAAGAGCCCTAATTGCAACAATTTTCATGCATTAAACATCACCAATGCAGCCGTACAGTCCATTGCTAGATATTAATCTCCCTGAAAATGGAGCGTTTCCGTAACCCTCCCGCCACAATCTAACAGCGCTGTAGTTGACTAACTACGGCATTAAAGCTGAGCCAATAGAACCTATTTTTTGGCTATAATTTTTGAGAACCTATTTTTTGGCACATTTACGGTAATTTTCAGTTATTCTGAAAATTTTTGTAGTACTGTACTCTAATTTCTTAGCTTAACTTTTACTTTGATTGTTATTTTTGATGTTGTTTGTATTGTGCCTTGTATAAGCAAGTTATCTATCTTTTCCATTGGCAGGCGGATTAGGGATCGCAAATTAGTTTTTTTTTTAAGGAAGCTATTGTTGCTCATCTAGTGGTATTTGTTCTCATAGTTTCCATGAACCATATCCACGGAAAGAAATGGGATGGTCCTATTCTATACCGAGAAATATCTAGCAATGGTAAACAATATAATATTATTCATTACAGTAATTAGCAATAATTGTGTAGGTGTAAAACTATTTGATCTAGCAGATGTCGCCCGTTAATTTTTCCCAGATAACAATTATGCTGGATTCATCACGTCCACGGACTCATTTATCTACTAAGATAAACTGGGTTTATCGTTTAGCCGTATTTGTGTTATATGAGTTATTGCACGTTTCTCTTATCTTGCTATTATAATTATATTTGCTATGATAACTTAGCGACTTTATTATACATCATTATCACAAAATGTTTGTAAGTTACAATGTCAGCTTATATTTCAGGTTAAAGAGGGCACACCGGAGTATATTTTCGCAAAGGCCGCATTGTTTGAAAGACATCCGGCTATGGCGCATTTTCCGGCAGGTTCGTAAAAAAGTTATGGGGTTCATACGTATCGAAGACATAAATGACGTTCGGGAAATTTCTATACTTTCGCGAATAATTCCCTCTGGGGTGTAAGGAAGTATAAGTACATTTTGCGATCTCAGCGAGGTTGATGACCTTGCAGCATATCTTTCTATATAACAAGAGGATCTGACGATCCGTATAATATCCTTAATAACACCTATAAGTATTCACAGGTTGATTGATTAATAAAACTTGTTTATGGTTTTGAATTTATGTGCGTGTGGCGTCCATATTTCGGAGTTTATTGACTTTAAGAAAAAACAATATAAAAAAGCTATAGAGCCAATTACGTTATTGCAATATTCGAAAGCTCTTTGCATTGGTTTGAAATTATTTCGATGCTGCATTTGAATTACAGTGTAAATATTTTCATTATTTATACACTAATTACTATGCAATATATACGATTATGAAATAAAATTTTAACAATAAGCAATCATGTTTTGAATCTTTACAATTGAAACATGCACTGAATCTGGTTAAATTATTCCTACACATTTAATATACTTATATTAAATGTCTCGAGTTTGAATCCCTTAATTCGTCGATTAAGGATGTTGAACTGCTTTTTGTTTTGTTTTAAAGATTTATTAACAATTGCTCTTATAACTCGACTAAGTGATAATTCAAATAAATTTATTTATCGAAATTACTTATAAAGTAAGAAATTATATATCTAGCGAATAATTAAAAACAACTGAAAAATTAAAACTCAAAGCTATTATTATTTAGATCACGTACATCAAAGTAATCTATTCTATAAATATAAAAATGAATCCCTATTTCCCTTGGTAACGCCATAACTTGAGAACGATTTTACGGATTTATTCATATTTTTTTTATAAGTTTTCTAATAATTTGTAGAAGGTTCTTATGGAAATAAATTTAAAAATTGCATAGAAACTTGAAAAATTTCCGAAAATATACCATTAAAATTTTGGGCATCTGACAGTACGCTTTTGACATATATAAACACTATGATTTTATAATAATAAATTGAACTTTTTAATAATTTTTTTAAGTAATTGAGGTTCGAATTTATTATTCATAGCTAAGATAGGACAACGTCTGTCGGGTCAGATAATATTTAATAAAAGTCATATGTACATAAATATGTGTGGACCATTTCATTATTACAGATCATGATTGGTTCGTAGCAAAAATGAAAATAGCGCAAATCGCAATGGTCGACTGGTTCGGTGGTGCGAAGTATATCCCGGTGAAGGACTATCTAGCCTATAACTACACCGGCACCGAGATGCTACAGTACTACAATCGTCTGCATTAATAATGTGCAAGTGTGCACAATATTATTTTTAGCCAAATCTAATTGTGATATGGAATCAGTCATAAATTTATAACATTGTTTCCGATATTTTTAAATAAAATTTTATATACAAAAGCTTTTTAAATTGATTCCTTTATACATTTATCCTTTTGTCACTAATAACCCATTATATAATATACCTATATGCAATATACCTTCTTTGAAACGTTTTAATGTAGTGTTAAGCAAATTTGTACAAAAATCAAACAATACAAGGATAGAAAAATCGATCACGATTCGAAGTTACGAATTATAAACGATAACAAGGCGAATGTTACTGTTTAGAGATTTTCTGTTTATAGATTAATTATCGATCTGTCTGTCTAAATTTAGAGTTTATACGAATGTCGAGAGATTCAAGACCTGAAATAGTTGGGCTATATTACATATTTGAGATACCTAAAAAAAATTAAATGAACCTACTCTAATAATAAATTAATATAATGCATAAAAAATAAATCAATTAATAATAAAGGTACACCAATATAACTCCATCAAATCCTAGTCAAGTGGATTGTTGTATATTAATTATGGTTTATCCTGTCACAACAAATGTTCATTCGATTCTTATTCCATTGCCTTTTCAAGGTCTATCTGTCTTATAACATTTCAACTTTTTCATTCGGATACAAGGTTATCATTTTGTTTGCACTTAATAATAAAAATTTTGCCAAGGCAACCGTATATCTTAAGGTCTTCATCGCGTGCCCTGTTAAGAATAAAATAGCGATAACCTATGTATATACATATACATAATTTATTTTTAATCACATTCTTAAAGTTCTCGCAAAAATTCGGATGATATCAATGACGGAAACTAAGATAAAAATTATTATTATCAAAACTTATTTAATATTTCTTGCCTGTTTTACCTGTACGGGCTATACTTAAGATATTTTACGTCAGAATAGGTTAAGTTTATAAAATAAATAATTAAATTATTTCAAAGGAAGCTTGTCTCTCCTTCATTTTAACATTACCAAAATCTATTATCAGATTTTAGTAATGTCTGAATTTAAGCTCTTAAATATAGCTATTATTTGCAAGCTTACAAAGAACGGGAAGAGGTTCAGTTAATTAATGCTTTAAAATATCTGCATTAAAATATTTCACTTTGTAAGAGACCAGATTTATAGCGTAATAGTCGACAATATTAGCGTCAAAATATTATTCGATATTGAATTAATGCGGAAGATATGAAATAAAACTTCAAGTTATAAAAATCAATTCATTATTAATAAATAAAATAAGACAAAACGTTATAACAAGTAAACATTATTAATGGAGTCAGGCGTTACCTTGCGGAAATCCATCACTATATGGACAGTCAAAAGTTTTACTTACCTAAGATCCGCAACAAGCAAACAATAACAGAAAATTAATAATGTGTGCTTTTCTGTTGGGTTAAGTGGATTTATTTGGAACTTAAATCAAAAACTTACCGAAAGTCGGCCATCAATTCTCCACCCACCAACCACTATACACAACACCAAACACACATTATCACTTTTCCATCTTGTAAACGACACGTGTTTCGCCCCAACACGAGGCATCTTCAGGTATAGTAGACTTTTCGGTTGTCTTCCGTAGAGTCTACTATACCTGAAGATGCCTACATATATAACAAGTAAACAACTAAAAGAGTTCTTAAAATTAAGACTTAAACGAATAAACGATATGATTAACGAATTTTACGCTAAAAAGTCTTCAAAAGTTATTTATTTATACAATTTTGTATGCTAAGGAGTAAAACTAAATATATTTTCTCGGTAAATGTATGACACACTCACATTCATCGAAAAATTAGCATATGAAACCTAAGGGCAACAAGAAATCGTTATCGATTTTTGTTGTGCGCGGTCAGCAATGTAAATTTATACATGCGATATAAAAGTAAAATACTTCTACTTTTTCCCCACATTCTAACCTTAAACACAAAACAAAAACACACAAAAGTCTATCTACCCAGATTCAGAATAAATAACTGTAGTCCACAGATAAATTTATTTGGATGTGGAATCGAACTACCATCCTTTCGGAAAGCGAATATTTCTCCATTTGGATCGTTAAATAGATGACAAGTTCATTCTTCGTTAGTTTTTGTTGGTAACAATTGCATAAGTTACTTTCATTTATCTTAGTCGTATTAAATATACTGAAATAAACATAAAGAAACATAAAGGAGTTTCAAGTTTCAATTTTTACCAAACAAAGGGCAGCAGCAAATCTACTACTTAGAAATCGGTTTCCTTTGGTATTGGACTGCAGCCGATCCATCATACATCCTACCGACTATTTCATGACATTTTTTGACAAGTAGTTTTCTGCAGCATGACTTTACCAGATAAAAATGAAGAAATAACACCACATAAGCTCAAATTAATGATAGAATACTGATTTTCAAATAGTTATTTACACATGAGATTAATTTCAATAATCGTGATTGGGTCAATAATCGATATTAATGAACAATTACTTACGAAGATAGTCGCAATTCAAGATAATCGGTTCATCACTACCGTATAAATTCTTATTAATATTATTTAGTTATATATAAAACATATAGTGTATAAATATTAATAAGTTAATTAATCAATTTTACATTTGATAATACTTGATATCATTAGTGAACACTGCATATTTTTTATTATAAAATTTAATGGGTTTCCTATTGGCGGCATTTTTCAAGGTAAAATAGGAATATCAGTCAATTGGCAATTTTGAGTAAGCTTTCCAAATAAATGCATCACCACCAAGTATGATTTCTAATTCTTACGGATAGATCTCGTCATTCATTCCGTCAATCATGATGATACTGACCCGTAATGGTAGATGGCGCTAAGGGCGGGTTTACACTAAACGAAAATAGAACTAGAGCTAGAAAGAGCATTATTTCTCGATCTTTTAGTGTAAACGAAAGATGATTCTTAGTGTTAACACCAAAATATTAACGAGCAAGAATTTGAACCAAGTACTAGAATTCTTGCACGATAGGTGTTTAGATCAACCGAATGAATGATCAATGCTCATGCTGATTCAGCACGAACACTAGAACACTTTGAAGAAACCGCTCCGGGGAGCGAACACGTCCGAACACGCAAGAACGCTCTAAGCATTTGTTCGCACGCTCTAGTACCGTTTACATAGAGCGAATGAGCATTCTTAGGATATTCCATAGAATACTTGTGAACGCAGACAAAACAACGAAAGAATGCTCTACGTGTTTACACTAAAAGAATTTGATAGAGTGGGGACAGAATGGGCATTCGCTCTACGTGAGTCGTCTCTCTCGTGTATTGAACCGTTTACTTTCTCTCTCACTCTCTCTTTATTTTTGCATAAGAAATTACATACAAAAGAAACAATCACCGATCATATGTTAATTAATATATAGTACAATTCGGATTCAGACCTTATATAAATATAAAATATTGTTATTTGAATTACCTAACTATTTACCTAACTACAGTAATTGCACTTTACCATTGCAGTGCACACACGAAGCCACAGGTGGCGCTATGTTGGTGCTGTTATTGTATGCGTGGTTAACTAGTGCGTTCACTGGTCCCTCATTTTCTCCCTTGGCTTCTAATGGCATTGTAATTACCTAAAAAAAATGTAAATACTTCAAACTTAGGTTTCATGTAAAAGAATACCTCGCGTGTGTCTCCTACACGCACATTTTAAATGTTATATTTTTTAAATATTTCTAGTTATACTTATTATGCACATGTATATAATGCTGACAGTCCGTCTGCTTCATAAGAGTCGCTCACATAGCTATGGAGAGAGCTATGCTCGGAGTTTCTCTGGTAGATATCATTCGGAATGAACAATTGCGCCAGAGAACCAAAGTCACCGACATAGCCTTTCGAATTAGCAAACTAAAGTGGCAATGGGCTGGTCACGTTTGTCGGAGATTCGACAATCGCTGGAGTAAACGAGTGCTGGAGTGGAGACCGCGATTCGGTAAACGTAGTGTGGGACGCCCCCCCGGCTAGTTGGTGCGACGATTTGCGCAGGATGGTTGGCAGAAACTGGATGCGTGTAGCCGAAGATCGGACTAGGTGGTGCTCCATGGGGGAGGCCTATGTCCAGCAGTGGACTGCTGCAGGCTGTTGATGATGATATAGAGGAAAGAACCTAGTTTCTCACGACGCTTAGATTCCTAGTGTGAGAGCTAAAATAACCTAGGTTTTTTTAATAAACATTTATTAATATATTAGGTGTACAAATAAGTTTCCGCGGTTTGTCAAAAGATGGCCCCACCAGAAGGTTATGGAGAAATTGTCAGATGTAAAACGTAATATCCCAAGTTTAGTCATCTGGCAACACCATAACCTTAAAGTACTAGTGATTCCGTATCAGCATCACGTAATTTTTTTCGTGCAAAAATGTCAAGTTTTATTCCGAATAAGCATCATTTGCGGGAACTTTTGATTTACTTCTTTAATGTGAAAAAATCTGCGCATCGATTGCTTCTAGAAGCATATGGTGAAGCTGCTTTAAGTGAGAGAAGTTGTCAGGAATGGTTTCAAAAGTTTAAGAACGGTGAGTTTGACGTTAAAGACAAAGAACGCAGTGGAAGGCCGAAAGTGTACGAAGACATGGAATTAGAAGTACTATTGGAGGAAGATTCGTCCCAAACGCAAAAAGAACTTGCACTTACTCTACAAGTGACTCAACAAGCAATTTCACATCGTTTAAAATCGTTAGGAATGATTCAAAAACAAGGAAATTGGGTTCCATATGAACTAAAGCCGAGAGACGTTGAACGCCGATTATGCATGAGTGAAATGCTGCTTGCCAGGAATAAAAAAAAGTTTTTTGCATCGTATAGTCACTGGTGACGAAAAATGGATTCACTACGATAATCCAAAGAAGAGAAAGTCATGGGTTAAGCCCGGCGAACCATCAACATCGACAGCTAAGCCGAATATTCATGGAAAAAAACTCATGCTGTGTATTTGGTGGGATCAGCTTGGTGTCGTGTATTATGAATTGCTGAAACCAAGCGAAACCATTACTGGAGCTCTCTACCGAACACAATTGATGAGATTGAGTCGGGCACTTAAGGAAAAACGCGCCCATTACTACTCCAGACACGACAAAATTATTCTTTTACACGATAATGCTCGTCCACATGTTGCGGCGCCGGTAAAAACATACTTGGAAACACTCAACTGGGAAGTTTTACCCCACCCGCCGTATTCACCAGACTTAGCCCCTTCTGATTATCACCTGTTCCGGTCGATGGCACATGGTCTGTCTGAGCAGCGCTTCACATCATATGAAGACACCAAAAATTGGGTAGATTTGTGGATAGCGTCAAAAGATGAAGAGTTTTTTCGACGGGGTATCCGAATGTTGCCAGAAAGATGGGGAAAAGTAGTGGCAAATGATGGAAAATACTTTGAATAAAACGTAATGTACTTTTCCTTTACAATAAATTCCTAATTTTTTATAAAAAACTGCGGAAACTTATTTGTACACCTAATAATTATTAATACTCTTTTTGTATTAAATTAAATCTAATAAGGTCACAACTGACCGAATATAATAATCCGAAAATGTTCATTAAGTCAATTCGTAAAGTGAACCCTTTTTGAGCCACCATGTTTTTACTAAACGATATTAACAAATCAGATCGTATTGGATATAATTTTTAAACATGCAATACATTTATTAAAGTTCATATAATTATGTTAGTTCCACATTCAATATTGTCGTCCACATTGGAAGTTGAATATAATCAAATTGTATTGAATTCTATTAAAATATACCACCACCTCAGCCAGCCTATTAGATACAAGTTTTATCCTTACTGTGATGATTGGTTTTTATCAAATACTAGGCAGACGGAATGCTACCTGCAATACCACCTAACTTAAACTGGTAACAATTTTATTATTATATGTGTAGTGACGTGAGTGTAATGAAATTCCGTAGCGACTGCAAGCTCGACAGATACTGTTTGAGAGGGGTGATACGACTCCATAAAGGTATGCCCGTTCCGGCGGGTTAGAGCCGAAGAAGAAGAAGTTCCAAGTGTAGGCGTCAACGGATGAGCGACGCTTAAACACTCTCCCAGCCCACACCCCCGCTCCTCCGGCACGGCAAGGGTCGTTAGCCCTGGTGTCGGCCAGAGAGCATTGCCCGATTCCCAAATACCGGCGCTTCAAAAAGCGCCATCACACAGCGAAGACTCGGAGAAGCCGATGACCATTGGACAGCTCTACGACTGTATGGTAGAGGCCCGCTTACAAATTAGATCGGGCGTTGACTACGGGACGGCGCTGTCCAACGTTTTCAGCCCTATCCCGCTCGCTCAATATGGAGCGGCCGCCAACTAACTCCTCTGGTTGCTCCATCAGCTCGGCGTTGAGATGGAGTCTGGCGTTAGTACGGCGATGTATAATGTATTTGGTCCTGCCCTGCACGACGAGTATGAAGATGAGGGGGTTGGACCCTTGTATGAAGATGAGGGGGTTGGACCCTTGTATGAAGATGAGGGGGTTGGACCCTTGTATGAAGATGAGGGGGTTGGACCCTTGTATGAAGATGAGGGGGTTGGACCCTTGTATGAAGATGAGGGGGTTGGACCCTTGTATGAAGATGAGGGGGTTGTTTAGGACCTAAAACTGCTGGAAACAGCGGCGCAAAGACCGGGAGTCGTTCGTCTCCCGAGCATATGTCCGAGTAGTGGGGTTCATCCCCGAGGCTCGCTTCTACACTCCTAACAGGGAGTAGATTTCCCCCGTTTGTCCGTTGGCGGGTGAGCTAGTCCTTGCGAGTCATCTGTCTGGTGATGAACCTCACTCTCCCATATGGGAGAGTGTACATATGTATACCCTATACAGGCTAAGGACTGTTTTTGGTAAGCCTTAATTTTTAGGATAATTGCAATCTTTGGTTATAGCTATATGTGTGTGTCTTCGTTCATGATTCATGGCTTTTAAGACAAATCTCAAAAAACTTTTTGTTCTTAAAATAATTTATACAAATTGGGATAAAATAATATAATTGTAATACTCACACTGTCAGCATACATTTCGCCTTCAGTGATTGTTGGAAGTGTATCAAGGTGACTAATATCTTGTTTATCAACAGAACTACTGATGTTCTCTGATAACTTCAAGTTTACAGATGACATGTCTATAATATTTGTAGAATGTGGTATAGTCGCATTAAAGTTTAAGTTTCCTATGGGTCTATTATACATCTTGTTATTACCCATGTATTCAGATATAGCAATATTTTCTAACCATCTTTCATGAAGACTATAAAGGTTTCTATAGGTGCATAACAACATATCTCTTGCTCTGCACCTTTCATCCAATAACTGTTTTATAGCTTGCTGTAATTTCACCGTTTTTTCATTTAGTTGTCTTTTACAATTAGCTAATTCTTCTACCATCAAACTAAAATTAAAAAATATTATTCAATGACACATCAAGATAACTAACATTCTCTGTACATAATTACATTTTTTATGGGATAGCAAGTCAAATGCTAGAATTTCTATTAAATAGTATTTATAGGAATTTAAGCATTATTTTCAAGTTTAGAACTTCTTTAAATTCTATTGATGAGAGGCAAATTCTAGCACAAGCATTATTAGCTTCGTTGGAATGGTAAACAAGAATTCTATTAATATTAAAAATATTGTAAATTTTCATTTTATAGAAAAAAATTAACTGTGACTCTTTCTCACACACATTGGTCTGTTGTCAGCTAATAATACTCTACTTTAATATTACTACCACTGAATATCTACTATGTTACGACTACATAAATGATGAACTAATTGACTCATTGGTGAGTTACCATTCTCAGAGTCAAAGTTTCAATGGGTTCAATTTCCCCATCATGATAAATATATGTATAACCTATGGGTATTTATGTGTCTGGTTGTTTTGCCAACCTGCTTTGCGCAAGCATGGTGCATTAATATACCATACCCAACAGTAAAAGATATACATGCTATATAAAAAAGTTTGAAATAAGGATGGTTGTAATTCTAAAAGAATATTTTTTTCAAATGGATTTAAATTCATTTACAGTTGAATTTCATAGAAAGAAATTTACCTGCTAGCGAGGAATTTACTTCTCCATACTTCACATTGTCCTGCAAGCCACTCAGTTTGCTCCTGTAAATATTTTTTTGTAAAGTAAAGGACAGTTTTTCCATCTCAGAATAATTTGTAAATATTAAAATATATTTTGTTCATAGAAATAAGTAGGGGCAAGCAAAAAATGGAATTACAGATCAGAACAGTGTCACTTCTATACAACACTCACTTGCATACAATTACATGTTTATATTCATACGCACTAATGCTGCAAAAATTAAATAAAATAGATTATTTGTAAGTAAATACCATTATGGTATAAGGTACTTCTTTAGTGATTTTAAACAATGTCATATTATCACCCATACAATATCATAGACCAGGTACACATTTATTACAGATAATGGCACCAAATATTCCATTGCTTCTTCAATGTATCTAATATTAAAATAAATTTAATTATAATCTGATTGTATCACGGTCAGGGAGTACCTTTGCCTAGCCGCCTGTCCGGTAGTTATGGTATTGGTACACGGGTACGTGACCCCACCCTCCCGAGCTATTACCGTATCACTTCTTGTCTTCTGTTGCGGTAGTATCATATCCCTATCCTCCTGTCTAAATCCATCTTTCCTTTCCCCTGCCCTTTCCTTTTTCTCTCTATCCTTTTCCCTTGCTGTTTACCAATCTACGGTCGTGCCGTGCCAATGGATGCGTGGCTATGGCGAGCTTAGTCGCAAGCGTGCTGACTGTCCCGGGATCGGGCACCCCGGGTACTATGGTGCCTTATTTCAGCATGCGGGGTTCTGCTGAGGCTGACCTCTCCATCCTCCCTTGCGGCTCGTGGGATTCACTATGGCAAATTTTAAACAACCTAATTTGTTCAAAAATGACAGCGACGTGGTTTGCCACTCGATTCTGATTCCCGCCGGGGCCAAAAGCGACTAACGGAGAGCCATTTCCATGTGATAAATGTGAGAGGAGGGATAGATGAAACGATAGACGAGCTTTATCGGATGAATGATGTTAGACGAATCGATGTTTTGTGTGTGAATGAGACGAAACGGAAAGGTAGTTATACCAACTCCCATGACTCTTATACAGCGTTTTACTCCGGAGTACCTGCGACATACAGAGGTAGTCCGGGTGTGGGTATAATCCTTTTCGCAAGAATGGCTGAGTGTGTGAAAGAATACAAGTGTGTAAACCCAAGACTTCTCTGGCTCAAAATGAAAGTTGGCCTTAATCGAGTCTTTATCCTCGGCGTATATGCCGCAAGAGTCTACATCGGGTCGAGGAGATCCCAAGAAGTAGTCAAAGAGAACGAGAAGTTTTGGGATAATGTAAGTAAAGTATTAGATGAATGCAAGAAAAACGAAAGGATAGTTATGCTCGAGGATTTTAATGGTTGGGTTGGTATAAAGTGTGATGGATATGAAAGTTCTCGGTGCCTTCCGTGATGAAAGAGTAAATGGGAATGGAAAGAGTTTGCTTGATGTATGTTTGGAATGAAATCTTTATGTGTCAAACACCTGGTTTGCGCCCGAGAAAATCCATATGGATACCTGGGAGAGGGACAAGAGAAAGAGTATGATTGATTTTGTAATTGTTGATGAAAGACTGAGGAAGAAAGTAATTGATACAAGGGTGTACCATGGAACAGGCATTGATTCAGACCACTTCCTGGTAATAAGGCGCATAAGTGGTTCAAAGGATGGAAACACCGGCCACGGGAAATGTTGATGTTGGGATGTTTTAAAAAGAAAAAAAGAGGATCAGTTTGATAGGAAGTTGTCTCATGATTTCCGTGCCAATATAAAGCTGTTCTGGAAAATGATTGGATCAGCAAGTTGCCAAACGTCTACCTCAGAGCAGACTACAATTAGAGACGACAATGGAAGTATTGTGAAAGGAGAGGAAACATTTTGAGAAGGTGGAAGGAATATCTTGAAAGTAAAGGTGATGCATGTACAATATGAAAACAAGGACGAAGATATTATTATTATGGATCATATTGTAAAAGCTTTAAATGAACTAAAATCAGATAAGGCTTCTGGGTATGATAGGATTTCGTGGTAGGGTGGTAGCTTAAGAATTAATGGATCACCCATTAAATGCCTCTTGTATGCTGAAGTATCTTTGGGGTAACTTTGAATGATAAAATAAGAAATGAAGATGTAAGAGAGTGATGTGGAGTAAAAGATGTGACAAAAGTTGAGAAAGGGATGCTTAGATGGTTTGGACACATAGAGAGGATGGATAAAAGACGACTGACAAAATAAATTTATGTTGCGGATGTGGATGGAAGGGTCGGTAGGGGAAGACCAAGGAAAACATACCTGGACCAAATTGCCGAAGTTTTTAGAAAAGGCTAAGTCAAGAGTACCCTTAACCGGTAGGTTTGCATGAGGAAAGTAATGAGTGTGGAGGAAGCAAGGAAATGATGTCGAGAAAGTAGCAAATGAAGATCTGTGGTCTCTGCCTAGCCCTATGGGAAAAAGACGATATCATGTTAAATTTATATGAGTATCCAATAAATAATGATGATGGTGAGGTTAAAGATGACAAACTTTTCGAATGAAGTTACTGGTTACAAAATATATTTCTAAATTTGTAAATCTGGCATTTATTAAAATTTCATAGTTATAACTAATATTGATGTAATGTAACATGAAAATTTATATATGCTTTTTTGTGGAGGCACATGGGGGCACGCAATCGCCCAAAGGAAATTTCGAAAATATCGAAAAATTGCAAATGAAAGAATGTGAAAAAACATCAATTTTGGTAACCTCTACAAAATTTCGCCTCATACGAGATTCTCACAAGTTAAGACTTGTCTGCTACAGTGCAATATGTGTTTGTGTACAAAAAATTATTACAAATTTAGAGAATTAGTGAACCCCCCAAAAAGAAGTGACAAGAAAGACCTGCTAATAACTATGTCATAATTCAATGAATTGTGTTGTATGCTGATAGTGTAAACTGCTATTTCTAACATTCTTTGCCTGCACAGAGATAATATCACCTGATGAGTTGATAGATGTTGAGCTGAGTTAAGCAAAGCATTTGCAAGGTATTTTTTATCTTCATTTAGAGACTGTACTTGTGTTTCCAAATCTTCTCCCATAGAGGCTACCAACATTGTTTTTAGTTCCTTATTAACCTGTGAAAATAAAAATTATATTAATTTAACAGGTTATTTTAAGTCTGAAAAATTGCCAACATAAGCAGTTTCAATTATGTACATTCAATTTATTTTCAAGTTTTAATAAATCTAACAGTACACAAGCACTACAAGGTCTCTTTTTCTCAAACACTACAGCCTTTTTTATTTGTTCTTTAACAATAAGATTGAGTTATGCATTATAATTTTCTTTTTGTAATAACATTTTCAAAATACCTAAAAAACTTTTATTAACAAATCACATTTTATTTCTACACAATTATTATAAGTACTTTAAGCATTGATTTCAAACAATCCACTCCTTTTTATGTATGTACATTCATACCATAACAAATAAGATGAACCTAGTTTAGTTAATATGATACTTATAATTTTGCAGCTAATTGTGATTAAAAGATTAACATTACTAACTTGTCATTAAAAGAAATGTATTACATGCCTGAACTTGCTGTTTCAATTGTTCTTTTAATGCACTGTTTTCTTTAGTTAAATTTTCAAGTTCCTTCAACAAATTTTTATCTATACCTGTTTTTTCCACTTCTATGTTAGACTTTTCATTGCAGGATATCATTTTGGGTTTCGGTTTGAACTCACTTAAATTAGTATCCATTTGTGACATTTGTGAAATGAGGGTATTAATATCCATATTGTTTTTAGACTTCTTTGTTCCTTTAGAAACTGATATGGGGATAATGGGCTTGACTGCGGCAGGGTAAGGCTCATAAGGAACAAATTTTGGAGTTTTGGAATATATCTGTGAACTTTTCTTTTCAGCAATAATTACTTTAGAAGGATACACTTGTATGAGGCGTCCAGGAATTATTGTTTCTTTATTAATACTCTCAAGGTTAGATGGTAATTTAACTTTTTGTATATTTTCATTCGAAGTATTTACAGACTCCATACCATCACCAGCAGTTCTTGTTTTGTTCATATTTATTAAGTCTGAAATAATTTATAAAACAAATGTTATATAATGAGAATAATAGGTAAAAAATAGTTTACTTAACGTTTGCCTAGACTTTAAATCTTACTACTGTTGTGATTTTCATACGAATACTTGATGTACCTGTGTGAAAAATGTTGACGTTATCCATTTTAACTAAAAAAAATATATATATATAAGGTGGAACCTAAAATATTTTTTAGTATACTGATAAGAAAGTACAACGTTGTATATTTTGTTTTTACACGTAGGGAAAAATAATTTCACCTTTAACTTGACAGTTGACATTTGGTAGGCGATTGTCGATATATCTCATCGGTATCGGATCATATTTCGCTATACTGAAAATACAGTAACATCTGTGTTATGATTACGAAATGAAGATACAAGTCCTAATTACAACCATAACGTTAAGAATATTATGTGCATATTTTTACATTCATTTAAACAACATAAATAAAGAAAACATATGAATATAAACCATATAAACGTACAGGCGGAGTAACAAGTGACAAACATGATGTTCGACTCAACATTGGTTTAGTTATTGATTTTGTGTATAGTTTTACGATGAGTAAGATTTTTTTCTAAATATATGAATTAATGTTTTGCTTGTCCGTACAGAGTATCTCTGCAGTTAGTTCAGAGAACGTAATACTTTACTACTACAACTTTAATACACACCATTACACAGCGTATTATGTACAAATTCTCAATTTCGATAAGCTTCCAAATCTTTTGTTATTCTCTTTAAATCACTGTTGTGAAACAGTATGGATGTAAGTGCATATGTAGTAAAAATTCTTTTAATTTTTATGGTAGGTTTATATGGTATGGTGGTTTACTTACATAGAAACCAAAACGCGGCTTTCCGATCACCTTATTGCTCGCTCATTCGTTCAAGTACAGAGTGATGTTGATGTTATTGGTTTTATACCTGGTTAATTATAATTTACTTTGGTTATTCGCAGAAAAATGGGACCAATTGTTTTTTAAAACTTTAGTAAAGTTTTATTCTTCAGGTGTTACAACATGCTTATAATTATGTTTTGTTCTTCTGAATAGGTTGGAACCCTACGCGGAAAAAATCCTTAGCGATTATCAGTGTGGGTTTCGCTGTAATCGAAGCACTATAGATTAAATCTTTTTATTAAAACAGGTGATGGAGAAAAAGTGGGGGTACACCCAGGGTATTCATTCACTGTTTGTGGATTTCACAAAAGCCTACGACAGTATTGATCGAGATGCACTGTATTCCATTCTGGGATACTTTAACATTCCACATAAAATTGTCACAATGATTAAAGTTGCAACATCGCAGTGCAGTTTGCATGTGAAGGTTGAAGGTGAGTTGACGGACGACTTCACAGAAGTAGCCGGATTAAAACATGGGGATGCCCTATGCTCTTTAATACGCCCTGAGAAAGGTTTTACAGTTGTACGTTGGCGTAGTAAATGGAAGACAAGGTGATAGGATATGCAGATGACTTAGCTCTCTTAGGTGAAACACGTGACGAAGTCATAATAGCAGCCGCTACTCTAGAAGCTGAAGCCATGGTAGGGCTCAGACTCACTCACGATAAAACAGAGTATCTCCACATGAGACGATACAAAAACACACGCGTCCCTTGTGAAGAACTTCAAGTTGGAGATGCATTGTATAAGGGTGCACGCAAATTTAAATACCTGGAGTGCGCTGTGACTGAAACCAACAATCGAGAGGACGAAATCGACATTCGCATACAAAACACCTTGCGGTGAAGCGCAGCTCTTCACAAGGTGTTGGTGTCCAAGCTTCTCAGTAAAGAGACGAAACTCCGAATCTATAATACGATTATTCGGCCTATTCTAAAGTATGGCTGTGAGGCTTGGATACTGAAGAAACTTCTAGTTACAGAACGAAAAGTCTTTCGAAAGATCCTGGGCCCAACCAAGAGTGATGATGACAATTGGCGATATCGAAAAAATGCCGAAATCGAGCATCTGGTGGCCCAACCTAATGTAATAGGCGTGACTAAGCCTCACCGACTTCGTTGGCTGGGCCATGTGGAGAGGATGGGGGAGGATCGCGCATTCAAGAGAGCGTAGGTGGGTCGCCCAACTGGACGTCCTGTGGGGCGCCCCAGGTACCGTTGGAGAGACATGACTTGCGCAACCTTCAAGTCTGTAACTGGCAGGAGATGGCGCAGGACAGGGCAAAGTAGCGTAAGATCTGTTCGGAGGCCAAGATCCATTTTGGGTCGCTGCGTCAACAAAGTTAGTTAGTTAGTTCTCGTTAGCATTTTTGGGGTCAACATAAAATGAAGTTTCGAAGTATTTCACAATGCACTGTAACCCCTTTTCTAAGTAAAATACTTAAGAGATACTTGATGTGTTTTAACTTTCTGTTTACAGCAGTCAGTGCTGGTAAATTAGTACTATTTTCATACAGTAATTATCATCATCATTAGCACAGTGGTAACAGTCCACTGGGCATCAATTTCCTTCAAAATTGACGGATGTAAAAACAATCCCCATGCGGGTGGATTAGGTATCACAGATTGGTTTTGATTACTTAGACGCTGTTGCCTTGTACGACTTCTACGGCAAAAAATGGCATTATTCTAAACCTAGAACTACAGTTAATTGCATGCTTATTATGTGATTTTTTTGACACAGTATTCTTTTTTCGAAATTTTTGGGTAATGAAATAGTAATGCTCACGATCGAGTGACATTGGAGTTTTTCTTGAGTGAAAACTTTGTTTTTCTCATTTTTGTGACACCAAGCCAGAAATATAAATATCCACAGTGGGTCTTCGGTAGGGTTTCTATACACATGCTTTAAAGTTGATTATTTATTACGCTTCTATTCGAACTTATTTTGATACGGTTTCTTATTAAAACCCTACAATAAATTTAATAAGGATGGCGTCGCGCCTATAAATCCTACGATTATCTGTTGACATTAGATAGATGTGATTATGATATTAGTTACAGATATGGCTGCCCTGAAGCAAAATAAATTTGCTGCAAGAAGTACAAAAGAAGGAGGATAATGTCCCATTTGAATGTGAACCATAAGCATGTGGCAGATTACGTGTATGATTTCTTGCCGTGATCACTACTAAGGAGCTAACTATGTGATCTAGTTTATCGCAGCGACGTTATTCTGCTGCCTTGTCTTTTACTACATTACGTGTTCACCAATGATTCGCTGCGCGCTCGCTGTGATACACATTCTTACCGACTTGACACTGGCAGAATTCACTAATAGTTGTCATAAACAAAAAATTTAACTAAGTCACACTCTTTTTAACAAAACAAATTTGCACTGAATGGCCATCCGTTGTGTTTTATGAGTCCTTACTGGCTATGCGAGTGGATAATTGTTTAGCGATTACCCAACGATAGCAGGGCAGACTCACCAGTATATAATGGTAGAGTTAACGCCTTATACATCCAGATTATGAGAACGTATTCCGCCTGTATTGAGGACCTACTTTATATATATGTAACTGATAGGTGTGAGCAAAGAAAGAAAATAACAGATATTATTTAAATAGTGTAGAGACGCAAGCTCAGGACATTTTTTTTTCATCACACAAGTTATACAAGTACAAAAGATAATATCTAAGTATTTAAGTAAGAAAGGTTTGGTTGTAGAGCAATAGATCGGTAAACCCTTGAGGTGTGTAAAGCTATTAGAGATGAATAATT
Organism: Baronia brevicornis; assembly: GCA_031353405.1. Classification (NCBI taxonomy): domain Eukaryota; kingdom Metazoa; phylum Arthropoda; class Insecta; order Lepidoptera; family Papilionidae; genus Baronia; species Baronia brevicornis. Next base: position 147,761 of record JASFAT010000467.1, read on the forward strand.
TTTCTGTTCATACCCAAAGTTTTATTTTAATAAATAGGAATAAATTGTAATATTTCTTATGCTTTAAGTGCTTGTTCTAATTCACCATTAGCTAGCATTTCTTTAATAATGTCTAATCCCCCAACAAGTTCTCCTTTTACATAAAGTTGTGGGTAAGTTGGCCAATCAGAGTATTCTTTTAATCCTTGGCGTACTTCTTCATCAGTCAATATATCAAAAGTATCGTATGGTACCCTGAAATATAAATTGTTCTAAATAATAACGATTTTTTTTGGGAATGGGTGTTAATATTGAATAAATAATTTTACAGGTAAATGTAAATGAGTAAAAACATATATTATTATAAATACACATCAATATTTATGAATATAAGGAAGTGAAACTACATTTTAATGTTTTAACTGTCAACCTCACGTACACACACACACACACGCACGCACGCACACAAGCACGCACGCACGCACGCACGCACGCACGCACGCACGCACGCACGCACGCACGCACGCACGCACGCACGCACGCACGCACGCACGCACGTACGCACGCACACACACACACACACACACAGTAAGTAGTAATCAGTAACCATGCATACTGAATATTTTGTGTAGCTAAATGTGTGTGGTCTAGCATTATTGTGATGAAAAACCACACCCTTTCTTTTGATCAGTTCCAGCCTGTTTCTCTCAATTTCACAATCCGAATCAATGGTTTTCCCGGCGATAAAAGTTCATAATGAATAACCTGCCCTTATAATCCCATCATACGCACATCCTTTTTGCATGCTCTTGTCATATGTGATCCACTTTCTATTACCAGTTATTAATCTTTTTAAAACAGTTTGGTTTTATTATGTCTCAATTAAAACGCAAATGAATATTAGGTTCCTTTCAGTGAGCTTGTGTGGCACACATTGAGCTTTTTGTATATCCAGCTTTTTTCAAATGGGTCAAAACTGTTTTGTGCCGACTTACCGACCTAATAAATGCAATATATAAACCCTTGCCCTATTATCTATATATGATTAAATTTTGTTATTATATGTTTATATTATATTAAATAGCAACATTCTTACCCAATTTCATTAATGATTTGAATAAGAGTTCTGCTAAAGCCACATCTTGGTGCATCTCTTGTACCTTTCATAAAAATCATGATGTTATGTTTATTTATTAGTGCTTTCAATCTTTCTTCTAGAGGTACCTTAGATGTTGTTTCGATAATTGCAGATTTTCCAAGACTTAGTGTTTTAACTTTTGAGGTGATTTGGGCTGCATCTGCTCCATCTATTCTATCCAGTTGTGAACCATTTTGAAATAATATAACAGTGGGAACCGAATCAACCTGTACAGAACAAAAGAACTCAGGTATTTTTTTCTTTCATCTCTAAAAATATGTACCTTTTTAAGAAAAGGATGTGACTAGTGCAGTAGAAATATGGTAATTGATAATATTAATTTCCTAACTATTTATATGTGGAATTCAATTAAACTTGTAATAAACATTTGTTTTATTATCCCATTTGACTTAATTATTGTTCCCCTGTATCTAGGTCAATTTTATTACAGTACTTGATTGTGGTCAGATAAAATTCAATCACATAAAAAAAAATATTAAAGAGAACTTGCTATGTTAAAAGACAGATTTAAGTTAATTTTCATAAAAGAAAAAAGTCTTCCTATGACATTTGGCAAATGTTAAATGATTCTTTTGCAACTTGCCAGCAATCCCTATAATAAATGTTGTCTATAGCAATAATTAAGAATGATTTTAATCATAAAATGGTGATTATTGCATATGGATAACCAATACCAAGTTATGAAATATTTAAAACAAAGAATTCATTCATATCACTATTATACTTGTTACATCTCTTTTTTGCCACAAGAATTTTAAATTCCAAAATCAGCTCTTTTAATCTAAATAATGGATACAATAACTAAGACCGAATAACAATATTAGGATGTTTTAAATGACTTATAACTACAAACCTTATATTTAAGTGAGATTTCTGATAACTTTTCTGCGTCACATACACCAAATTCACAACCGGTTAACTGAATTTCAGAAGATTTTGATAATTCTGTGAGGACTTCAGTTACTTGGGAACACTGATCTGCCCAATCAGCAGAAAAATGTACTACAGTTAGTTTTGGTGAACTAAAATGAAAAGGAAAGTCATTTAAAATACATGTTAAATAAAAATATAATTGACCTAAATTGTCAGATAGTTTACTCAGATTATTTTTTCCAGACATTTGTCTGTAACTATTAAAGTTGTACATTGATGATTAATGTATAAAATAACATCTAATCAATATACTTTAAAATCTCTTATAAGTAGCCATCCATAAAATGACACATGAATTTTATGCTTTTGGAGCACCCCATGACTTTTTTACACATGAAGTTGAAGTTTTGAGTTTTAGCACTTGAAATTTGAGCATGTGGTGCAACAAAGGTTAAGACTCATTTTGATCTTGTACTCAATATCACAGTTTGTTAACTCCTTCTTTCCCTTAATGTGTGACATAATTTTAGGATGGCTCATAATTTGAACTAAATCATTTAGGAAATGATAGTAACACACATTTTTATAATATAGAAAAATATTTTAATATTTAAGGGAATAAAATATCAGTAGAAAGTAAGATGAATCTACTATTTCTATAACTAGAAAGTGTAAAATATTACTGTAAAATCCAATTTCCTAGTTATCTCAGATTATTATTTGATTGTTAAAGGTAAATGTTATGACTATAGAATTAATGCAAATATAAATAAATTACTCGTACTACAAATAACATTAAATGTCCATGTGCTTGAACTTTATATGGATGGTATTGTATTGACCATTGACACTAGTATTGACCGATATGCTGATATTTTCTGGTAAAATCTTATTTTATTATTTTTACCTAACGACTTTATTACATAAACAATATAATTTTTGTCCTTGTGCATCACTATTATCGAATTTGATATAGATAAAAATAAGTGTTATTATATATAAAAAGAGAAATAAACAAAATTAGTTAAAATTTAATAAATCATACCTGATAAAATTTAGGAAGTTATCAACAGAGTCTATAGTGTTAAAAGACATTGTCAAATTAAGTTCTACTGAAGATCTATTTTTATATTGATCTGTGAAGATAGAAATAATTAAAAACACGTTTAAATAGACTTTTTATATTTATTATTAATGTATTTAATAAAGTCAAAGGAATATATAAATACTTCTATTTGCCCCAATCTGTCTGCGACATCAACTTGACTTAAAGAATTAAGATGAAATACAATTGCCATAAACAATGTGATTGTAACCTTTTTTTCCTCTATCAAAGTAAGAAAAGTTGCCATAAAACTAAATTTTTTTTCAAAAAAATGCATAAGTTTCGGCATCCCTGTTTGCTATTTTGTCGCCGACTGCCCGCTGAAGTGGGACCCCAGCATGCCCCCAGCCCACAGCTCCCGCTCCCCCGGCACCACGTGGGCCATCAACCCCGGTGCCGGCCAGAGAAGAGGCACTGTCCGACTCACAAACAAGAGAAGACTTTGAGGAGTCGATGACTATCAATCAGCTCATCGCCTACTTTGGAGATGTCATCGCTGCAGTTAGTTCCAGCGTCGACCATAGGACAGCGTTGTGTAACATATTCGGCCCCACCTTGTTCGCCCGGTGTGGAGTAGAGCGGGGTTTAGTTTATGGCCGAATTTAAAGACCCCTAAAAGCCGCTGGAAACGGCGGCGTAAAGACCAGGAGACGGTCGCCTCCTCGAGCATAAGTCCGAGTAGTGGGTTTCGATCCCGAGGCTCACTCCTACACCCCTAACAGGGTATAGATGACACCCGTTCGTTCGTTCTCATCCCTGCTCTAGAAGGTAAAGTTGGCATATCTTGATTAATCTTATCTTGTTGTAATATATATGTAAGGTTTTCTATTAATTTTATAGTCAACCAGTATGAAGTTAAAAGTAGCGCCGTACGTAGGCAGATTCTATTTCATCCGAATTGGGATCGAGGCCTGTTTAAAGATTCACAAAATTTGCTACAAGAGTTTATATCTAGGTCAAAAGGGTTTCAATTTTTTTGCTTTTTTATTTTTCATTCATCTGTATATGGTTAATTATGTTTAAACATATCATTGTTACATATAATTGGAGTAACATTTATCGCAGTTTACAAGATGGCATTTTTCTATAATAATGCAAAATGGTTAACATTTTCTATTTCTTATAAAAAGACTTTGATTGTGTGAATCACACTTTCTTGGAAGATGGACTCTGGACACCGATTTAGTTGGGGAAATCGTATTTTTGGAATTCAAGTCAGGAAATTTTATTTATAGAGGATTATTCATAAAGGAACTATGTTTTAACCAAAAAAGGTAAGTGGAAACACTGATTGATATAGAGTAAAGAAGAAAAAAGAAATTACAGATTTCTCATTGGTTATTGAAGTGCAAGAGAATTGATAGTTGAGATTAGGTTATAATTATGCAGTAAAAAGCAATTTATTATAGAATATTTCTTGTCCGTCTCATAGATTTGATATATTTGGATTAAAAATGGCATCTGTTTCTACGGCTCCTGTACAGGGAATGCATCAAATAGATCTTTCAAAGTTAAATCTACACCAATTGGCTCAACTAAAACAACAGTTGGATCAAGTAAGTCGTTTTAGTGTGAATATAATTTGTTAAAAGATGAGAAAATGACTAAATATTTATGTTTGCAGGAATTAAATGTTTTTCAAGATTCCTTACAAACACTCAAAGTAGCTCAAAGTAAATTCGTGGAATCTGGAGAGAGCGTAGAGAAAATAACACCAGCGACTAAAGGAAAAACAGTTCTGGTGCCTCTTACTGGCTCTATGTATGTTCCTGGTACTCTATCGGATACCGATAATGTCATAATAGACATAGGAACTGGATATTATGCACAGAAAGTAAGTTCTTTCAAAATAAGAAATTACATATAGTGTGTATTTTTATTATAAAGGATTATTATTACTCTAAGATTAAGAGTTATTCAGAAAACAACTGAAAGCACTATTATATTAGGGCATATTTTGTAGTGTATCAATGATTACTTTTAAGATTTATGTAAAGCCAAATGGCACACTTGAGGTTGATATAGCCTTGTACATTATATTGCTGGACATGGACTAGAAATACTCTGTTCATACATTCATCAGATATGTTTTCCAAATAATTTTTTATTCAGTATACAAAATATAATTTTTTTATCTTTATTAATTTCTTCAAATAATATTGAAATAATTTTTAAAAACATATTTTACACCACATTTTAGTATTTCTAGAGTTATTACTTTATTATGCCCTTGTTTAAAGTTAACATAACATTTATATTAAATACATTAACTAATAGTTAATATTTCTATTTTAGGAACTTAACATATTAAACTGGTATTTCTCTTTTGATAAGCAGAGTCTGCTCCATCAGGGTTTGGCATATTTTCTTTAATATTTGTTCTCTCAAATTAGCAAAGAATTAAAATGTTTAAGGGCCAACCATAAATAACACCCAGACCTTGTCACACATGGTTACTTTAATGTCATACCAGAAATACATAGAAATTATTAAATTATAATAGCAATTTTTCACACAAATTATTTATATATTTTCTTAAATTGATAGAATTGGTAAAGTTTTTAGTTTGACTTGGAAGTTTAGAGTTTTAGCCCTAGATTTATATATGTGTATCACAAAGCTTTTAATTCACTCAATTAGCTCACACTATATAAAATTTTAAATTAATTGTACATGGAAGTATATAAGATTTATGTGTCATATACATGCTACAAATATTTTATTTGTAGGATGCAGAAAGTAATTGAAGAAAATATGTGTCCTTTTTTGTTTTTATATAAAATTGATGTTACACTATGTTAATGTTTGTTATGTTAAACTAGTTTTTTTATTTTCTGTACTCTAATAAAAGTGGCTTTTTCACAAATGTTTTTTTGATGTTTTATGTTTACTATAAAATAATTTTTAATATTTCATTTTAAGGATATAGATGGTGCTAAAGATTATTTCAAAAGAAAAGTACAGTTTGTAACTGAACAAATGGAAAAGATTCAAGTTTTAGGAATAGAGAAATCTAAAGTGAGGGAAGCAATCTGTATGATGATAGAAATGAAGATGCAGGCTCAACAGCAAGCACAGAAAGCCTCTACCTCATAACAACTGTAATTACATTAATTTACTTGCTTAACATGAATCCCTATTAGTTTTAATACAAAATTCTCTCGAAGCTGTGTAAAATTACTACCCACTAAATTTTTAAGTTTATTATTATTATTGTTTGTATTTCAATCTAACTATTATATGTTTATTACTATTATTTCTTCTTATTTAACCTTATGTAAATTAAAGTATAAGTTGCATTTTTATGAAGATTCATATATTTGATTTCTCTTATGGTAAAATAATAAAATTATTTAATGTACTGATGTTTTTGTAATTAAGTTGTTTTTAGACTAATCACCCTACACCTATTAAATTAGTACAGTTGAAAAAAATAATAGAATAGTCTTAAGTCTGTATAACTAAAATAGATTGCTGGCGATCATTGGAATTAAATGTAAAAATATACTCTTTCACTTTAAAATGAAATAAAATGTGGCTATACATAATGCATTGCTCCTTATTTTTACTTCCTTTCTTAATGTCTATAGAATGGATCTGACATTTCTATTTGATATGAATATTTATTACTCATATGTACAAAATAAACTTTTTTTTATTTGACTTTGGCAGACTACTGCTGGATGCATCACTTTGTCCGATCTCGGCTTCACACATTCTGTTTCTGCCCACTGTCTATGTAGAGTGTTGTACTAATAGGGAGGAGGGGTGCAGTCTACACTCCAGCACTCGTCTCAAGGTTTTTTGGCTACATTACAACCGTGGTCATGGCATTGGTTTGTTACAATACGATATACTGCCGTATATTTGTTCATACTCATCATCAATACAACTGGAGCAGTTTACTGCTGGAGATTAACTATTCTCACAAATTATGTCCCATGGTGGCCTCTTATGAAATACGTAGGATAAATTAGTGGTAGAGCCATGCTACAGACGAATACTTTGTCAAGAATGGCATATTATTTATCTGTAGCACGAATGGGCCGGCTCACCCGAGGAAATACCACACTCTCGCAGAAAACTGGCGGCTGAGTGGTAGCTTAGCTACTGCGCTTCGTCCGATAAGCGGCCGAGTTCCGGAGGACTAACCCCGCTGCCCTCCTCCTCTTCTTCCCCTTCCTCACTACCATAATGACAGTTTTCTGAAAGACGCTTCTGCACTGCCTATGGTACTGCGGATGTTTATGGGCGGCGTTGATTGCTTCATATCAGGTGACTCGCCTTTTCGTTTACCTTCATATCCCATTAAAAAAAAATGTAGAGAAAATAGTTTGATAATATTAGTGCTCCCGAACCCTTATAATACTACTTTGCTTATAAGTTGGCGGTTGATCCTTATCGGCGTAGAATGATCTAAAAGGAATATATAAGAAGGTAATAATATAACAAGGTAGGTATTTCATGGAATAAGTAATTCATGCGACACCAAATTATTTATTTTTAATAGGCCAAAATGATAGCGTTGATATCTACATTATAGTCGCTTATTAAACTATCTTACTATTTATCTACAATATGTCTTATAGTCACAAAACAATATAAACTAAATAAGGCAACGACTATCGCTTAATTTTGTACATATTTTTATTCATACAGTGTTTTAAACGAAACTACAATTTTTTTCGTATGTATTAATTTGAACATGTGAAGGGATGTCAAAAATACATGAGATTTTATTTCGTAATATTACGTAATAAGACATTTACAATAAGAGATTAGTTCGTTGATACGTACAAACATGAACAGATAGACATATGTATGTAAGTTTAATAGCAAGCTAGTCTTGATTTATGACTTGCAATGGATCAAATTCAATAGGTATTTATATTTTATTAGGTAATAACTGGCTACAGTAATTTATAGTATTTACAATACCTAAATGAGGTACATAATATATGTTGGAGGTGTATATACATCTCGTCGAGTTTCAGTAATAGTAGGTACTCATGGTAATACATAGGTATGTACGTATCAGTAAAATATTTTTGCGCTATTGGTTGTTAATACTATAAGTCAATAACTATTTACATTTGTTTACAATATTACTTACATATACAAGTATTATACTGTAAATGTAATTATAAGTAGACCAGTACAAAGGTATAGTTATTTAAAACATAGTTCTCATAATCGCCTTTGGCGACTTCAAGATTATTTATGACGAGTCATCCATTTGGACGAGTTGCATCCTTAAATGCTTCTATGTTGAACCCTGGTTACACAAATAAATTACTCGCCTGTTCGGCGAAGTCCTTGTCTCAAATGGTGTAGTATTCAGGTGCAAAGTCATTGGCAAGGTTGCTCAAGAAGTGAAAGTCTGAAGAAGAATTGGAATTATCACCTGCAGCAGGTGCCCCATGTGTGGCTTCGTAGAATTGTTGGAAAGAACCATAACCGTCTTCACACTCAGCGCTACCACCATAGGCTTCATTTTGTGTGTTAGATGCTGGCGCACCGTTAGCCCCATATGCGGTTCCTGCTGCTGTAACTTGTTGTTGTCCACTATACGTACTTGCATCGGTCCATCGTCCATATTCATTGGTGTGTGCATTCTTTTGCCCATCGTTTCCATAATATCCATGTGCCAAATGGTCGTGCTGTCCACTCTCATGGTAATGATAACCGTAGTGACTGTTTGAGTACGTCAAATGTTCAGGGTACCCGTGTGGTTGGTTGTATCCCGGATGGCCATAAGCTACTTGTTCTTTGCCGTAAGTAGAATAGTTATAATTTTGATAAACTTCTTGTGGATAGGTTTGCCTACCTAGTCCGTTACTACATCTAGCAGGTGAACCTTCCTGAGCTCTCGAAGGCTGGTGTGTTCTTACATAAGTGTGTTGATCTACACCCTGCAAGGCGGAGTTGTAACCTTCATAAGTTCTGTTACTTTGAGGATATTGCGCTAATTTTCCGACAAATTGTTTTGAATCCATTCGAAAATCAGTATGGGGCCCAAATTGATTAGAAGGTGCGTTGCCTCTTATAACATACGGAGGCATAGTGTTGGGAACTGTTTGTGTGTGAGCACCAGGTGGTACATTTGGCGGCGATGGCCTAGGGTAATGTCCAAGTGGACTTTGATGTATGCTCGATGGCGTTCCAGGTGTCGATGATGGAGTTACATTTATTGAAGAAAATTTACCACCATCTGGCAATCCTACGGCGTTGACAAGACCATCTTTTGAGGAAGATGGTGATACTTTACATCCTGCTGCGTCTAGTGATGGTGATCGTTTTCTAGATTCTTGTTTGATTCTTTTCGCTAGATTTCTAGGCACGGAAGCAATAGATACAGGGGGATGGGCATCCCGTGAGTCATCCTCAGCCAATTTGTCGAGAGAAGATGACGAGGCGACGCTCGATGCGCCGTCGCTAGCAAAGCTGTTATTGTTTGTTGCGCTGGGAGTATTGTTATTCCGAATACGGGATGTTAATTCGGGCAACTCTTCAGTGGGTGAACATAAAGCACCAGGGGGTAACTCACAGCCCTGACAACTTTTTTTTCCAGATAGTCCATCGTCATCAAGGAATTTGTCTCGTCCAGTTTTTGAACTCTTTCCCCCTTCTGATGTTGTTGAATCTTTATCGTCGCCATCTTCACTTTTACTCAGGGTTTGCCGCTTATGCTTCATACGTCTGTTTTGAAACCACACTTTTACCTGAAACCAGAGCACTTATTTAAAGCAATAGTTATGTACTCAATGTATTATATATTTAAAGTAGAACTAAGTATGATTTGCATTGCTTGTACCTTTTAAAATTTTTGTTTAAATTTTTTTATTTATAATTCAATAACATATATGCTATGGACCGACTTAAATGCATATGGAGGAAGAGGGGAATAACTTTGAACACCAGAATGCGCCTTATCAAAGCATTGATATTCCCCATTTTTCTTTATGGAGTTGAAACGTGAACTATATTAGCTAGAGACAGACAGGATCGATGCATTCGAAATGTGCTGTTGGAAGCGAGTCTTTACTTAGACAGGCAAACGTATTAATGTGTCGATCTTGCCACAGTTAAAAGTGGAACCCGTTTGTCCACCATATGTTGCCAGCGCATCATTTCTTATTTCGTTCGTATCTTACGTCGCATTATTGTGAGAGGGGCGATGAAAATTTGGAGTGTAGTCTGACTGAAGTCATTGTGATTGGTAATACTGAAGGAAAACAGTCGAGAAGCCAGTCACCAACCCGGTGGAGAGACCAAATAAAAGAATCGTCAACCACCAAGTTCAACCACATACGAAGCGATGGATAGATGTCGGTGGAAACAATACACTCCAGATGGGCACAACATAATGATGACCACGACCCTCACATATTATATATATATATATATATATATATATATATATATATATATATATATATATATATATATATATATATATATATATATCCCGATGCAGGAATCGAACTTGACTTCGCAACCGTGTCAATGGCCAATTATTACGTTTAAAATATAAATAACAATAATTTAATGTAAAACAATGTTTATTATTATTACCTGTCTTTCGGTTAGGTCGAGTGATGCAGCAATTTCGATCCGCCTTGGTCGACACAGATACTTGTTAAAATGAAATTCTTTTTCCAATTCCAACAGTTGTGTGTTTGTGTATGCGGTGCGTAATCTTCGCGGCAACCCGTTTTCTGAAATAAAAATACGATACCATTTATTACAATTAAATAGATTACTGTTTATAGAAAATGAGCAGTTTTAATCGATTTTAATTGACTTTTGCATTTTTTACGCATGTGTTGAAATTGACATCGACGGAATAACGCTCGTGGGCTCTCAAATTGCTGTCTTAGCGGATACCTAGAAGAAATTCAATATATTGTATAATTTTTCTAATTACATACTACTAATATAAAAAATAGGCATTGCTTATTTAATTGCCCTTTGTAGCAATGTTGTACCTCATATTAATGTTTTAGACCATTCCTGGAAACTTTAAATAACAGGGCCGCTTGCTAGCTCGCGGGTGCGCTTTCCTTTAATATAATAACTTGATCGCATGTCAGAGCACCGCCCTTGACGCCATTGTGTCGAAACGGTACTTTTTATTTTACCACAAATAAGAATTGGAATTCGAAATTCAAATTACAAAAGGGCGGCGAATAATGGGGCGATCGCGTTTGCGTGACGAGAACACCATTCGTGTATATTCGCATAATTAGCGCGGTCGGTATGACTCGTATTACGTGGAACTACGGCACAGAATGCATCATGCGAAGTAGAGGGCAACATAGTGGGGTTGATAGTGATGGTGGTTGATTGACGTGGCTCGTCAGCTCGCGTCTTCGCCATTGGGCAGGCGCTCTTGTCAATCAAACACAATGTGGTTTTAGATCAACCAAGCCTGACTCGTCCGTCCTTATGTTTCAATAATAGAAAGTACATAATTTCGCATATGTACCAACTGTTTTGAGATATTAACGAAATGGTAAATAAATATGTAATAATTGGTTTTGAATTTATAACGTAATCATATTGGAGTTATATCTTAACCTTCATGCGTAATTGTTAACTGTACCAATAACTTTTACTGTTTTTTTTAATTATTATTGAGATACTATTAATTCGATAACGAATAAAATGTATCTGTGATAAATTTAATAATATTTTAAATAAAATATTTGCTTAAGTTATCCCGAATTCACCATAAATAAGTTAAGCAGTAACATGCTAAACGCCTATTAAGCAGTAGAGTATCAAAACTATCCCCAGAAATAGGCAACTGTGAAATACACGTAAAGCACTATGGCTGCTTTAAATTATCAGTGAACTGAAGTTTAAACCCGATAGCCCTTGGTCAGCTAAGGTACAAGTGATCACAAAAGCGTATAGACATTAATGAATTATTTTACATTAAATATAAGTAGATAACTATCAATTTGGATTTATAGCTAATATTAATAACATCGGCAAAATAGAATTATTTTGCGAGCGTATTTCCAAAAATAATATTTATGATATATAGAGAAAATAGGCAATAACTTATCTAAATACAAATACAATAACTTCTTTATATTTAAACTGACAATTAATTATAAACAATTTTTGTTATTTTTTTCATAGTAGGTACAAAAAGTAAGATAACCTAAGTTACTAAGTAGCTACTCGTAAGTAAACCCTTACTATGTCAATATGCCTTAAACCAATTTTGAAATATACGACGTTAAATATTTCTTTACTTAATAATTTTTAATAATTTTCGTGCAGGAATGTACGCGTATGATGAATGTGTAGAAGATGTAAGTTAACTTGAAGTTTTTGCTTTGCGTGTAGTAATAGAGGCGATTATGCGAGTTGGAGAGGTGCCGCGTATAATGTTCGCATTATCTCAATGTGATGTACTTTCGCACCAGTGAACAGCACTATCTACTATCAGGGATGCCGTATAAATTATAAGTAAAATAATACCAAGCGGAATGTTTTGAATAATTTTAATGAAACGTCCAAAAGTAAAGGTAAAAACCGTTATTTTCTATTTTAAATCAGTTCATTTATTACATAGATTAGATAGGACAGATGGTCAAAAATGGATTTTTAAATAGTGCTATTGTTTATGACGACTTAATTGAGTTAAGTTTTCATTTCATTTATTGAGAGTTTGTTTCCCGCATCGGCATGTATGTAGGCAGCAATATATGTATGGCCTACAGGTATTTTACCGAGTCTGGGTCGCGCCAATCTATCTTAAACAAGCATAGTTGGTTAATGTACATTCCCCAGCTTTCGTGAACAGCAGTGGAACATATGTATATGCGCTGTAAAAAATTGTTCATGAATTTAGAAAAAGGTGTTTTACCATCACAGAGAAATGCTTCTGTGTTATGAAAAATTATCGCTCGTGTACACATATTAAATATCATAGACGTCTGTTTACTTTTACGACATGTGGCACTTAGAGGTATCTAATGCTTACCCTTATTCCGTTGTAAAACAAGTACGTAATAAATGGATCTCGAGGCGCGTATGCTTGTTTAACCCTCTCGTGGCTCGTTCGCGGACAAGTCTCGGTCCGGGGGTACGTGTAGGCACGGCCGAAGATTTACTGCGGATTAGGGTCACTTACATCGGTCAAGTCAAGAGTTGCTTTGTTTGCACTTCATATGATATTATCGTTATAATATATGATGTTTTACCTATATTGCTATTCTTATTATATATATTTTAAAGATGTATTTTTTAATAATAATAATACCTTTATTTTCAAAATGTTTTCATATGTTACAGGACTAAAGATCGATTAGGATAGGATAGATAAATAGAATTCCCTGTGTTGTGAGAAATTAGGCTCTTCTCGTCTTAAATAATACAATGTTATAACACAAATATCCAAACAGTAGGGAAAAAGAAATAAAATTAAACAATAGTGATAATAAAAAAATGGATAAAGTTACATAATAAATTATTAAAGATTTGATCTGTAGGTGTGCAGATGTGTATGAGTATGACTGCAATGATGCTGTGGTATGAGTTTTAATTTATCGTTTCGAAAATCAGCTTCTCCGTATATTTCTCATTCAAATTCAGCAGCCAGTTAACAACCTTCCATTTACAAGTGTATTGTGTGCAGTTTAATATGTTAAGCGTTTGATTTACTTTTGTGTAGATGTGTGGTCCCATAAAGTTAAGCTCGGCTCGTTTTGTAATTTACGTTTCTGTTTTTAATCATTGATTTGTAGTAAACAAGATCTTTTGATTATAATCAATACAAATACATAAAATTAGTTAATAAATAATACTGCAATTTGTAAAAACGATAAAAACAATTTTAAAGGGAATTTAAAACAGTAGGTAGTTCTATAACTCAAATATATCATTTAAATTGGTTTAAACTAGCTATGTGAGTGAAAATGTCCACAGGGTAATGTTTGTATGACCATTCATGGTTGATTCCTTTACAGAATAAGGTCGGTCTGTTTGTTTGTTATACTGTAGTCGGAATTGAAACATGATTTGTAAAGCACAATAATTTTCGTTTTCCACAATTTTTAGCAAATTAAAATGGGTGGTCCTTCTAGTTTGTGTAACACGGAATTTGTGCGGCGATACTAGTAGTTGTAAACAATTTGCGAAGGACGTGTGTTGAATGAGCCCTCGGGGCAAGTTTGAATAATTAATCAACAGCCGGTAAAGGATTAATGCGGTGGCCAGTTGGCGGTTGGATGCCATTAGAGAACGTTCGATACCCCTCCGACTAAATGGTGTGGTCACATTATTTGTGTCGGGATCTAAAGGCGGTTGAGGGTGTTTTGAGAACTGTCTAATTAATTTTCCTAAACTCTTTGATTTGAAATTAAAGCTAAAATACAGGAATGTACATAAAGTTGACTTAAAGTTAGAGGAGCGGGTGTCACGTGCCACATAGTGACTTTGGCGTGATAAACTGCCAAACATTTATTTTGAATGTTGGTGCTGCAACCGAAAAGTTACTAGGGGGAGAAGTCGGGAAGAAATATTACGTTATGAGGTGTGAAAGGCATAAATGTAAAAATTCAATATTTCAACAGCAAAATGTAATTTTTTCCCGCTATTTTTCGTCAGTTACAATGTCGTTTAGGGATATGTGGGAATGGTAATGTGATATTGTACGCCGGTACACATTTAATAGTTTAATATTCGATGATTTTAAATATTTTGGTTTTATGTATAAAAAGTCTTGAGAAATATAGAATATTATTATAATAAATTATAGTTACATTTTATTATTATATTAAATTATATTACCCTTGTTTCAACTAAGTTCATATTTTACAAACAGATCAATCTTTGAGAAAGCTATCATCATGCCACGCATATTCTTTCTTATGTGCGTTTGAGCTTCAGCTTTAAATCAAGTATTAGTCTAAGCCTGACTTTCACTTTCACATACACAAAATTCACTGCGTTACTTTTTTCGCCCCATTTCTTCCCGTGGGTATCGTACGCGATGACTGTGAAAGCACATAGCAGTATATAGGCAGCAGCATCTAGCATCCACCTGCCTAGACCTACGTCTTGATAAGTCTATATTTAGTATAAGAAATCAATCAGAGATCCCCAATGCAACTGCCAAGCGTGGGGATTATAGCAATACACCTATGTTCTGCGGGACTGGAGTGGACTGGACTGTCTATGACTGGATTGATGATGATAATGATGAAATATTGATTATGTAATTGAATGGTTCATCAGTGAATGTAATCAGTTTAGTGTTATTGTATAACTTTTAATCGTTCATAAAGATAAATAAACTTGAGGCGTTTCTGCGTTTCGAAAGTTTGAACTTGTATGAGTTATAATAATTTACATTTAAGTAAATTATACAGGGTGTAGGAGCGAGCCTCGGGGTCATACAGTCAATGGAGCATCTTACACCAGCAACAGATATAAGCATAGTTATGCCTGTGAATATTATAATACAGTACGTGCAGATGAGGTTGCTAATTCGGGAGTCAACATGTAGTTCGACCCAATACATAAATATAGTAGATACGCTCGGTTTTTACTCTTTACACGTATTATTTTTATTGTTTATAATACAAAAATATAAATTTTTGAACATTATATCATATTAAAAATAAATATTATGGTTTCTTATTTAGTATCAAGTACCTACTTAAATAAATTCTTTGCAAATATTGTAATCATGTCGGTAATACAATGGATACTTCAATCGATCATACGAAAGATTTGTATTTTTACGGTTAGCTAGGGGTCTATTTGACATTGTCGCATCAATTATAAGCATGGATTACTGAAGACAGATCTGAGACGGTTCAATTTCGCATAGAAGCGGCTGGAAATTCCAGTCGTGGGCTCTTCGGAGGGGAGACGCTATCAGGAAGTGATTTGAGATTGCCACATCAACAATGGATGAAAATGTGACGTAAGCTTGTTTACTATTGTATTTAAACTTTTTGCTTGTTAAGCACACTTTGCCTACAATGTATGAAATGTGCCTCTGTATTAATATATATATTTTAATTAATATATATTTCAGATACTTTTATAAAATTAACTGGCATTGGGATATATATATATATATATATATATATATATATATATATATATATATATATATATATATATATATATATATATATATATATATATATATATATATGACCTACGGATATTTGAATTCAAACATTTCGGCGGGACAACAAAATATCCCATGTTTGAATGTCCCGCCAATGCGACTTGTATAAGCATAGTGGGTTTTTTCTTTCAGAAATGGGAAAGCCACTGCAAAGCAGATGCACATATGTATATAGGATGTGAGTGTACACATCCTATATCGAGTTTTTCTACGATAAAGTCCTATATCTTATATCCAGTTTTTCTTGAAAAAAAAAACTGGATAAAGATTGGTAAAACATTCTCAATATAGTTTCATTTATCTAGTGTGAATTTCATTTATTGCCTCGGCAACTGAATTCCCAATTTCGTTCTCTTTTATTAACAAAACTGTGCATGAATATGCTGCAAAGATAAATATCACTTCTTTTCTGATTTTTATTTGGGGATAAATGCCTATTATTCGTAATAAGTCCTTCGTCTCGTTCATCGTCTATAACTCCTTTTTATTAAATTAGTTTTAATATGTTCACAGAGAAAAAAATAATTATAATTTTTTGTAACTAAAAAAAATGAAATATATGTACCGGTATACTTTAATTTTAAGTTTTAAAACGATGACATTTTAATTACATTAACTTGATTCTTTCATGACATTTTTTACAGTCACAGTTGTAGCTTTTTTAGCAATGACCTTTCTATCTCTATTAGGGAGTCGATAATAAAGACGACTCCTTGGAATATGCAAAACGCTTTAAGACTGGTGGTATTTAATTGCCCTTGAAAGGGGCGACAAAAAATAAACGGCGTGGGATATAAATAACGGTGCACTTTTCATAATCGCAATTGTCGCCGGGAGAATATTTAGTGCGCAGTAAAAGCTCTCCGATTTAGGGTTACCAGCTTTGAAAATATCGTTTAACATAATAGCAATGGAGGCAGGTTTATGTCGTTTAATTTAAGATACGTTATTTGTTACCAAAAATTAAGAATTATTATTGAGCTTAGTGTCTTTAAGAGGTGACTTAAGTTATAATTTTCTGAATCTGTCCTTTAGTTAATTCTTTTAGCTGCACCATCTATCGAATAATTTGCTCAGTTTCGCTCATATGTTGATTTGGCGAAAATGCTTAATGGCATTAATTCAGCCTGTTGTGCTTCTTTTGTTTCAAAGCATAAATAAATAAATGAATAGGTAAATAAATAATTACTAGCTTTTAATTACGCATCCAAGTTTAAATATAACATATTACATTTTAATTAAGAAAATTCTAAAACTTACCTTTCAAAACTTAACGAATATCTATGGTTAAATTTAAAATAATACTTTATTTAATCTCTCAATCAAAAATTATCACAATTCTTAAGTCCATATGAGTATATTTTAGAGAAACAACAAAAAACTGATTTTCTTTCATAGTTTGAGAGGTTTTTATAACATTATTCTTACTTTAAAGTATTAAAAAAATATTTTTTGGGGGGATTAAGCAGGTTTCTATTGAATGATACTTTAACATTATCTGTTAAATAGAATCTAAAGTGAGAAAAATGTATTTTTTGGAGTTAATATACAGAAGGGAGCAGAGATTTTTCGTCTTCTTTAATCAGCACCCAACATTCCGAGCCGTATGTCAATATGGGTTTCCGCAATGAAAGCAAAAATTCAGAAGCTTCTCGAGAGTATTTTTGAGCGAAAGTATCGTAGCAGTCTGAAGAAACATCTATTCGCTGCAAGGATTCTTGTGTTTATGTCTGCCGATACATTGTTATTTCTCTTTAGTAAGGATTCGAAATACACAAATTCGCTTTCAGAGTCAAAGGTGTAGTTTTCGTCCACTTTAATTTCTACAAGTTCATGTGCAGTCCAAAATCTCTGCACAACTTTTTAGGAGCAAAAATTTTAAGGTGTATCTTTGGTGATGTGTTGGAAAATGAGCGATGGCGTGTACACTTTACAACCACGAGCCTTATGAGCTGCACAATGAGCCGAACTTCATCAAAGCCATCAAAATTGGACGCCTTCGTTAGGCGGGGCACGTAATACGGATGGACGAAGCTAAAGTACCTAAAGACCTATTCGATAGCAAACCAGATGGTCGTAGAAACCGCGGAAGATGGCTAGATGGAGTCGAGGATGACTTAAAGGCAATCGGTGGGAGGGGCTGGAGAGAAAAAGTCAAATTAATATCCGACTGGAAAAATGTACTGAACAAGCCCACCCGCGGCTGTAATGCCTAGATGATATAGAAGTGACCGTTAGTTAGACCGTTAAAACTAGACATGAACCCTTATAGTATATACGTATATTGTTTACGGCAGTGGTTTTCTTACCCTCAGGTGATCTGCTGCTTGTTGGCTTTATAAAAATATTAAGGAGTACCAAAATGGACTTCCAATGGTATATGTTTTGTTATTTGTTAGTCTCATAAGAGACAACATACCGTATGCCGCTAAATATAAATATTATAGTAGGAAAGAAAAAACGGTTAGTGTCTGCAATGAAAAATAAATTACTCGTCTTCAATGTAAAATCATTGGCGTCCATATTCGTCTAAACCCACAACTCATATCTTTAACATTCGGAAATCAAAAGTGGTAACCCTAATTCGTTTCAATCCAAAGGGTACGAAAAACTGAGAAGGTTAATAGTTAAGGGGCGAGATCATGGTGCATGAAGATGTCTCGTTGCGACGTGGTGGCATCAGATACCTTAGATCATTTACTCATTGCATCATTTAATGATAAATAATAACGATTTTTGTGTCATTACTATAAAGGACATAATATGATGATTTTTTTGAATATGGTCCTTTTTGTTTCACCAATGAACGACGTGATTATTTTAATTCTTGTAATATGATCTAAAAAAATATTGATAAATATTCTTGAATAATATAAATATAAATTTATTTAATTGCGTGATCATGTGCTATTTTCAGCCACCTAAATGTCGGTATGCTTTTTAAAAAGATGAAGTGGCTGTTGTTGTTTTAATGATTCTTCTCTCACATATCTTCGATATCAATGGTTGTTTTTAGTTAATATTTATTTTCCATGTCGTTTATAGTTAAGAACTAAATTAAAAGCTGAGGCACCAAAAAACGTATTAATTCAATATATTGTTGAAGTATAATTTATCTCCATTTTATATAATGGAAGTTTTTAAACGATTTGAAAATATTTAACAAACTTTTTTAAAAAATAGTTTTAATTTTTTTGGTAAGTAATTAATTATATATTTAACAAATATATTAAGTTGAATGTCAAACATAATATAAGCTTGCTTACAAACTCAGACGAACGAATAAGAGACGAAAAATTACGAATTTGTATAAAGTAAGTATCTATTGCATTTCACAGATAGAAACAAAACAAGTAAGTTGAAACAAAGAATACCGATTATAGAAAGCTAAAACCCACAAAGAATCGAGGAAGGCATAGCGGTGGGGAATAAATTTTATTTATCAAATAAAAAGGATGGCGCGCTCGTTTTTCACCGCGTTGGGGACATTATCGCCTCTTTTAATTATTATCCCGCCGATATTTTGTGCCACATTCACTATGCCTCCGCTAACTCGAGCTTTGCTACTGAAGTACTTGGTATTATTTATTTGTTTTTTTTTTGTTAAATGAGCAATTTAGTAAAGTTACCTCCCTACATTATATATAAAATTGTATTGCTGTATTTATGCGATATACATTATATGGATATTAAGGGACAGATTTTCTTTCTTTCAGTAATTTGGAAATGTTAAGTATTGTATATACTTATTTTATTTGTCAGGGTAAAAGCAAAAGCAAAACATGTAGAAATATGTATATAATACACTTTTTAAAAGACATAACAAATAAGTAAACTATTTTATTCATAAACTCCACACCAAGAGGTCCAAAATCATGGAAGCGTATGTGCTATAGCATTGATAAATAAACGTTCAGGCTCTAAGCAAATACTTTAAACTCATACAACTAGTAACTTTTTTGGTTCAACAAGCAATATCGACTTATAAACGATATTTTTGTACGTTTACCAAGATGCAGTCTCCACTCCGGCATTCGTTTACTCCAGCGGTTGTCAGTTCCCTCACAAATGTGATCAGCCCATTGCCACTTCCGTTTGTTAACTCAGAGAACTATGTAAGTGACTGTGGTTTTCCGGTGGAGTTTTTAATTCTGAATCATATCTGCCTAAGAAACCCCGACCATACCTGTCTTCAAAGGTGTCTGAGTGACTCAGAGTTTGTATACATGAAAATAATTTAGATGTGTTTAATATGGTTCTTTAAATTTTTTCTTGTCCATAACAATACAACTCTGTATTGTGCGTACGTATACAATACCTACCTATACAAATTATATATTTATATTTAAAAAAGCAAACGTTTAATTTAGCGGTAGGGCGGTGCGCCCCAGCCACGCGGCCTTAAGGAAATGAAGGAAAAAAGCGTCGGAAGCTGCTCGCCCTCCCCGCACACCACTAGCCCACCTACCCTCTCCCGCTTGTGGCTTTTTAAATGGAAATTTATTGTAAAACACTCCGTCAATGCGCTCCCAAGAACCGCGTTTGAGAATTTTTACCTAGTACGGGCCGGGGCATGATTGTCCACTTACGAAGTCCTTTGTTTTGTTTGCAAACTTTACTTTGTTAATAAAATTCCGTTTTACGTACAAATTTTAGTAACTAAAGAATTTCTTGTGGCTTTCATCTTAACGAAAGTTAGATAAAACGATTAAAATTTCAAATTTGTAAAATATATAAATGGTATGAATTTATTAAAAGGGACGAATATTTTATATGAATACGTCCAAAGCAAATATTTTGTTATATTACTATTTCACGTAATTTAACATATTCTTCAAAAAAATTTATTATTACATAATAGACTGATTGAAATATATCGCAGAAATAAAGTGACAGGCGTAGAAGAGCGATAAAAATATGTATCTGTTTAATATTTAACGTTTTAAGGATTGACGTAGTAGTTAGTTTTTGATTTTTAACCAAGGTTTAAAATCCCGATCGAAAGTAAAATTTGTTTTAAACTCAAAAATTCCTTATTGAGTTCTTGGATGTAATTTCTGTTTGTTTATTGTGTCTCGACTTCGCATCCGAATTCTTCCTCAATGGAATCGAAAAATCTTCTTCCACTGGTAAAGGAGAATTTGAAGTCTTTGACATACATGCTTTCGATATTTGTGGATGAGTTTAAGGCATTTAAGTATGTATAACCTGTGCAGTTATTATTTCTGGAATTTTCAAAGAGTCCTTTTTTATGGGATAGGAAGGCAAACGAGCAGGCGTGTCATCTGATGGAAAGCAATCAATGCCGCCCATTAACATCCGCAGTGCCATAGTCAGTGCAGACGCGTTGCCGACCTTTAAGACCGACCTACCACTACAAAGACATTTCCATAGTTCGTTGTAGCCGAATCGGAATCGAATGAAAACATCAAGGATTTATTGTACAAACCTAGCATAAGTAAAATGACTGATTATATCTCCTTTGTGAAGTGGTTATAGTCTGCTATTAATTCAAAATACTTGCACAGTGAAGTTACTTGGAAACTCTTCAATCAACTTAATAATAGGAATGCGGGGTAAGCGAACTCGTTTCGAACTCGCGGCGCTACGTGTTCATAAAATTCACTCGCAGTGGAAAGCTGGCCTTCCCCAATTGAAAGGCGCGAGGGAGCGGGCAGATAGGGCACTTACTGTAAAAGTTAAAGCTAATTGCCCTTAAGACATATTTTTAATTTCATTGCCCATTCCTTCTTTCGCAGTGTTTGCCGGAGTTTACTAACTCGCGGTCCCAGTCTGAGGCAAGGGTAACGAATAATTGCCATTTTTATGAGATAAGGTCACGGTTTTGAATGTCGAACATATTTTATGTGGTTGGTATTTACATGAACACCCTTTTTCTAATAATGTTAAGGTTTGATTTTATATGGCTATGTGTAATATGTTGTACTATTTTTAGATGTATGTATTTTGTCGTGTGGATACGGGAATCGAATGTAGTTACTCTCTTTCTTTGCGTACATGTCCTACGCCTGCTTGAGTAATATAAAGCAATCTGCGATCCACCACCCACTTCCCAAGCGTAGGGATCACGGTAACAGTCTTTTGTGAGGAAAGCCAATGTCCCGTAGTGAACTGTAATGACTATATTGTCATCTAATCACCAGATGACGATTAAAAATAGAAAATTAGTATTATTATAATAGATAGATATAGATTTACTCAAAGAGTACTGGCTAGCTAGCTAGCTTTGAGAGGGCGGATAAGAATTGAATTGATAGTCTTAGAAAAAGCGAAGAATACTAGAGTAGTAGGACTTATTGATTACATGCAATTTTTGTACAGATTATGTGAAGTGTTTAGTTTTATAGATTAATAGTTTTGTGTTGAACGTATTGTGTCTTCTATAGAGGCAAGACAGACCATAGAAGTCAAGTTCAGGTTGTTGATCCTGTACGCTGTCGATACTAAGGGACAATCGCTTTGATACATTTCACGAGATTTTGGGATGTCGGGAAATCTCAGAGAAGTTATTTTAAAGTTTAATATAATCATTTATTTATTGTGATTAATACTGTTATCACTATAGTGCAATTTGAATATAATACCTACCTATAACAATATATAGCAGTTTAGTTTTAACTAAGGCTTGACATGTAGTAGGTACTGTGGCGTGCCAGCCGTATTTACGGCGACACACGGGATCTTTAGGGGGTATTTTCTTCGATGTAATTGAAATTCTTACAAGTGAAATTAATTTATATTTTTATTCACTATGCATTTATATTTTATCCATACTTTATCCACGCTTTATAACTATTATTTATTTGTGCAATGAAAGGCGATATGTTATATCCGAGACGTCAGTCGATCTAATACTTTTGTTTTTATAAAACAATTTATTTGTTTTTTATTTTAAAATTACGAATTTAAAACGAAGTAATATGATATAAAAGGTTTTAATTTATTGAAATAAAAAGTTATTACATTAGTGTTACATTTATCAATGTGTCACTACAGTACCTATGTGAAACACGCGTGTTTGAACGGCATTTGGTAGCCGCTACTGTATTGTACCCTCAGTATCTTCGTTCATTCATTCCGTCATCCCATTTTCATATAAGTACGAATAATTCTTCATTTGAATTCGGCTCCAGACCGTCGGGTTTTTTCTCCACCCGCTGACCTGCCTACCGCGGGTTACTGCAGTGACTGATGATATTATAATCGTTTATTTTTCCTTAATATTCTATTGTGCTAAGGCCACGGCCAAAGGGTTGAGTTACGAGATGGATGATTTTAGTTCCTTTAATAGAAAGATTTGATATCAATGTTTATGTGTAGTACATAAAACTTTAATTGTATTTCCTGAACTATTAGATATAATATTAATTTTTTATAATTTTAATAATGGCGCTTTGAATTCATTAAAATGTAAATACGTAAACATTCGTTTATTAAGTATTATGATTTTATTTTATTCTTACTTATATCTTCTTTAAATTTTTAAATCTAGCGAAGTTCAATTTTACTTGTCCCGGTTCGTACCGCCTGTCGATAGATGTCGTTGACAGTCACGATGAACGAGCGCAACGACGTTTATCGAGCGAGTCCATTAATTGCGCTAGCGCAAACATAGGGTTGTCATATTGTGCTATAATATATAATAAAAGGTTTTGTATTTGGGAAAAATTTAATGACCTTCCTATTTCAAAGTGGATTGGGGGGACATCTAGTCACAGCACCTTGACTTGCCTACCTTACAGCGCCAATTATTTTATTAAATTTAATATAGTAAGGAGATCATCTTACTATGTGTTTTGTTCGCTTTAATAAACAAAAAAGACCATATTAATAGGGTAAAGGAAGTTTATACTGAAGTGCAAAAATGGAAAAGCAATTATCTGCCATGAACTTTGCAACTTCAAACCAACCCCATTCCGAAAAATAATGATATCGAAGTATCCAAGAGAGGAGTATATTTTCCCATTGGGATAAATGTAAGATGTCCTTAAAGTCTAAATCAAGATATAATGATATCATTGAGGATATTATATAATAGTTAATTTTTTATTTACACTCGCTGACAGCCCTGACGGTATCTCATCATTAGCTTCATTCATGGGCCAAGAGAGCTTAAAAGAAACAACCCGACCACTGTCCCGACGCCAAACGGAAGTCTATACAAGCGTCGCTATGCAACGTTTCATCTATTTTTCACTACACGTAGACAATTCAGAAATGACTCAGTATTACTATTGTGAAGATTTATTGCTATGTATGATTTTTCTAAGTGTTTTTATTAATTTGGCCTTGATATTTAGTTCTTGTTTATAACGCTAATATGAAATCGAAGAGCTTGTGACCGATGCTAACATAATCGGAGAGACTAACATGCATAGACTCCGTTGGCTTGGAGAGGATGAGAGAGGATTGTGCGGTCGTTGGAAAGCGACTTAGTGATTGCTAACCTGACGCAGCGAGCTTCAGGTAGGCAATAGGTTTACAGGCCAAGACACACTTAGGGTCGTTGTGCCGGCGTAGTAAGTAATAGAATATACGTTACTTAAACAAAAATGAGTAATACTTTTTTAAATTAATTAAGAGTTTCATTAAAATTAACTTTTTAAATTTATTTTTTAAACATAACAATCATGCACAATTGATTTTTGTTGAATATATTATATATTCAACAAAAATCAATTTTGGTGGTTAGATACTAACTAAACAGGAGACATCATATATGTATTATAATTTGATATGTGTGCTTTCGATCTACATTTATCATTATCAAAACAGCCTTAACAGTCTACTGTTACAAATTAGTCTCCCTCAAAAATGAGGGGTCTTGCTCTAATTCCATGGTTGGCTGATGGATGGTAGGTCGTAGATTGTTTCTGATTATCACGTACACGCTTCTGACCGAATGGAAATTAATTGCTGGACTTTTTTTATGCCGGGAACGACACAGAATTGATCTAAGTTGTACGATTAATACTAAAATACCAATAAATAGTATCCTTTACATATCTAATATGTTGTAATATAAATACATTCACTATATGTATGTATAATATATTCACTAAATGTTACGCTTTTAAGATATTTCATCAAAGTCATGAGTATTGGTCAACCAAGATGGTGACAGAATTCGTAAAACTTATATTTAAAACCTTTTAATGTTTTAAGTACGTATCATGCAAAGGAGTATAATCCATAAAAAGAAGTTGATGATCTAAAATGTATTGAAATTAATTATATAAAAATGTAATGAGTTATAGTTCTATTTGATTGTTTTTCATGGAAACACTGAAACTCAAGCTGTTATATAAAAATTTTAGTATGTTTTCGTCAGTTTTGTTGAGCTGTCGACAGATGGACAACTCTTGAGTGATATCTTCGTTTGTGGGCGTTGCTTTAAGACTTGTTTATACGTCGGCAGTGACTGGGCCCAATTATTCGGATTTCAGACACTAGTCACCGGGTTATCCAGTTTACTGTTTATCTTTAACACTGTTCTTACTTTAATTAAAAAACAAATGTCTTAACTCTACAGCATGATAGCAACAAGGCATTGGTACCGGATTCAATTGAATGGCATTGTGGGAGAAGCGATACAACTGGTTTGATTTGATCGAGAAGTCAATGCAAGACTGGGTTGAGATATCTAGACAAGTCCAGTGGGCAGTCAGTGCTGGACTATACTACTGTACTGCCACTTTCCCGCCACCGTGTAAACAAAACATTACATCACCCGTACTGCTTCAGTTATTTGAGATTTATTTTGCTTTTTGTAGTGTTCTATTTTTAAATTTAAAAAGTAACATTCTTCGATTTTTGATTTTAATATTCGATTTTGAATGTCTTGAGATTAGTAATTATTATAATAATTATGTTGATTAAGTTAAATAAATCGTTTATAATTCTAAGTTATGTACTATTATGTATTTTGCCTCAAGCGAGCTTCCTTTGTCAGGCCTTAGCATAATTTTTTTTGAAAATGACATATGAGTTAAACATCGGCACAAGAGAAATTTCTTCTGTTGCACAAACAGAAATATGTTCACAAGAGAAATATATTTCATGCGATGTATGTGCATGAAATATGTTTAGAACAAAGAATCAATGATATTTGGCATAGCAATAGTTTGTATTAACTAAACTGGTTAACTACAGAATAAAACTCCATCAATGTCTGTTTTAAAGGTATGAAAATATGTTACTAATTACTTCTTTGTAAACTTAGGATATCAGGCTTCCTAGGTATACCTATATTGTATAGGTATACCTATACAATATAAATAACATATGAATAAACTAGATTATATACATTATCCACAGCCTGAAGTTGGTTTTAAATTGTTAAGGACGTATAAATTCCATTCATTTTTGGTGATGAAATCTTTCTCTCGCTTCCGTACTTTTATCTGTATAGTAGACACAATTTTGTACCAGTGATACGCAATAAATTTACTAATGTAAATTTATGATTAAAATACCACATGCATTTTTATTCATAAATGCAAGCTTGTGTTAGATAATTACTGAATTTAACAATTGCTAATATTGGAACTAAGTTTTGAGGTACAAATAAATTCAAATTAATATCATCAATTAAAAAAATAAAAATAAAACAATTTAAAAAAATACAAAATAACACTTTTAAGGATGCAGATGGGAACTAGAATCTTTTATTTGCGTTAGATGTACCGACAATACATATTTCAGAGTATAATTTAATCAATTAGAAAAAGACATAATTTTTTTTTGTATGTTTTATTATTATTTTATTTTTTCTGATGGATATGTTATATATGATGTTCTTATTTATGTACTATCACTATGGTCCGCGATCAAACTACAATGGTTCTTATGGATAATAAAACCAGCGCCAAGTGCTCTTACAGATAGCGTGGCTTATGATGATTATGAATCATTTTGTCGCACATCTTAAGTTTTTTTTGTTATTCTCTTTGTAAATTTAATTGTTATTTAATTTTGTTAGCAGTTAATCTTTTGTAAAAAAATTTGTGTTAGAAATATTTCTTTTTCTATCAGATACAAATATGATGATTGTTCAAAGGGACAAAAATGTGAATACTTTGTATTTGTTTTTATAGTCAGTTGAAGATAGACGGCTAAATACAGTGACGTATCCGCCAAAGTCGTGCTGTCGGACGCGTCGACGATGGAAGCGGATGAAAACAAACTCCGCTTGTCACATTCGACGAGCGCGCTATCGCCATGTGAGCAAGCAACTAGTTTTTTGATGCTATACTTTTTGTTACATATGTACATGTCAATTTGTTTAAATTTATTTAAAATTCACATTTAACTACAGTAAAAAAAGAGGATATACAAGTCAACAGCTTTTGTATTTGTGTATGTATCTACTTGAAATACTGCAACATATTAGAATACGTATACGCAATAGTTTAGAAAAGATAACGTTTCAGCCTAATCTAATGATAAATAACAGTAGCTATACTACTTTAGAGGAAACAATAAATAAATACATTTGAAATTTACCTATTAATACTTGACACTTTTACATGTGTATATTTATATACTCTTAAAATATACACATTACGTTTGCGTACGTAGCGCTCACATACACAAATTCGTGCGTGTTGCATAGGTTGTTTATTTTAATTTATATTTTTAATTTTACTTTCATTGTGTTTTTACGTTTTTTCCATATATACCACGAAGAGGCTTGTTTTCCGATATACAAGCAATTCTAGTGTAAACTACAGTCCTTTAATAGATATTTAATCTGTGAATAAAGGTTTATTATTATGTAATTAATGTAAAAAGCTAAACTAAAAGATAAACTAAATTATATTTATATCAAAATTTATAATGAACAAACTTCACTTGAAGGAGCCCGACTACATTTAAGTGGCAATCATAACACGCTTAGATAACGACAAGTTAGGCCATCAAACTTGTAAGGGTGAGCTTCATTAAGCGAACAATGCACGGCTTGATGTACGACAGTGTGGCGTCCGAACTCGGCCCGTTTCATGCAAGTGTTGCCCATAGTGGACTCTGAACTGCGCCAACTTTGCTCTTGAATATTCTACTCGCGCCGTGTCCACTTGTTTATGGACATTCCCGGCAATTTCCTCCTCGATTTTGTGGCTACGCAAACTTTTGCCCGAATGTCCCGCTAACTGTCGTCCGATAAGATTTACTGTCTCTCCATGAAGAGGGAAATTTTACTACCAAACTTCATAGTGTGAACTTTTGATGTTTTTTTCTATTTATATTAACAGAATTAAAGTGTGAAAATTAATAAAGGTATTAAGATAAATTCAATTATATTTATCGGTGCAAGATTATACATATAATTAATAAATAAAATAAAAAAATATATATTATATACCCTATAAGAATTTTGGATCTGAAATGTTATGTGGACCGTACATTAAAAGTGAAGCGACGGTCCTTTGCTAGAATAAAGTGTATTTGATACTTACGTGTGTTGATACGTGTATTTGATACTATGATACTATATCTTTTTAACACCTTAATTTCTCCGGAACTTTTATAGTGTTTTAATTTGTTTGTTTTAGACTGGATACTAACTATTCATTGCATTGATAGGAAAAATAATAACTAAGCTTAATAAATTATAAATTTTAATCATAATTACCTCTTCGTTATGTATAATAGTTAAATGTGAGTATACAGTATAAACTTCTTGGATTTTGATTTGTTTACGTAATCTGATTCCAAATTAATATTTCAATAATTGGTAGGTTGCTTGATATTAATACCTTATTTATCATTCTTTTAGATATTAATACCTTATTTTACTTATATGTACTTTTGTTTCATTTATAAATAGTTTCAAGAAGATCCAATATCTGTAAATGTATATCTGAAGTTTGTAAACGGATCAGGTTTTTGTTGCACATGTATATGGTTAAACTGTGGATAATTTAGGTGGTTGCACAGTTGCTGGTTTATATCCCAAATAAAGTGAAAAAAATATCCTATCATAATAATATTCAATAAAAACTATATGAATGATTTAAAGTCCACAGTAACACCACACTTGAGTAAGATTAGAACGTGAATAGATATGTTTGTACGTACAATATTTGCTGGGTAAACTAAGCAGTTGTGTGGGACTAGGGGACCGAACTGGCGCTAGTTGCCCAGAACATCGCTGTTCTGTCAGAGGGCGGTAAGTGCAAGTCATTCATATCGATATCAGACGAGTTTTGGCTTGGGGCGTCGCTTTTTGTTCTATCAGTTTTGCGTAAGTCGCATTTACATTTTTCTGGATATTATAAATATATGGGTTATTATGTTTTTAATTTATCGTTCAAATAGCGTATTACATTATTTAAATATATCAAGTGTGAGCTTTAGACAAGTCTGCTTTCATAAAATATTTTAAAAAATATATTATTATTCAATAATAAAAATAGAGATTACTCAATCCGTCGAGAAACGAGAGCGATGAATATTTATATTATGTTTGTCTAGCGTTAGATATCATTATATAAGAAGAGCACTTAAAACTTAATGCTGAACTGTAAGCGGATGAAAATATACGTATGTTATTGTTTCAACTAGTAACCTTGTTCTGGCTTTACGCTCACCAGTCAGAGCTACAGGAATTCCTCTTAAACTGGGAGAGTTCAATATTCAGGGGTGTACTATAACACTATAGTATACAAGTAGATGATTGAAAAAATAATGATCATCAAATGATTACAAATTATTTACTAATAAAAACTTAACTTTGAAGAAATTTAATATATTCATTAGAAATATAAAAATAGTGAAGTAGTTAATTTACAAAATGATTTTACCGGTATTGTATGTGAATAAAATAAGAATAGCATGTACAGTTAATCGAACGCGAAAGATGCATAAATAGACTTTCACCGCGATCTCTACATTTGTGGAGTAATGATGTGTTGTAAGAAAGCTTGCGCGCTGGAATATTATTACTTTTTTGTATTATCGTAGTTGCTTGCTGGGAATCCGGGTATTTGATGATAGTAGTTGGGTAAGGAAGAACGTTTCCCGGGAAAAGCTGTGCCGTGCGTCGTTCACCCGGTATAGCAATTTGCGTAAAGAACTTGTGGCGTCGCCCTTGCAATGCGGTGACGAGGCAGCCCGTTACATTTGCATTGAGGTAACGTCTGGGAATAAGACAGATTTGGTTTTTTTTCTATTTATTTATTCTGCGATTTGTAAAAGTGGTTCTCTCATGAGAATAATAGATAATATGTCAATTATTTTACATTTTCATTTGGCGAATACGCTGTGCATAATATTTTTTTATTATACTAGAAATATTTATTAACCAAATCAAATTGGTTATTTTACTATTATCACACATACACAATCATATTTTTAAAAGGAACCTTGTGACAAATACGAAATAACTAATAATTATACATTTTGGTATAGGGAAAAAAAAGTGATGTAAAGAATAACGTTGTCTGCTGACTGTATCGATGTGGCGGTGAGTCTGCAAGTATCACCCCCGTATTGCAATGCAACATTTCTCTTTGCAAATAAAAAGCTCAAATGTTGATTTACTTTATTTTATTGGTGGTTCACGTAGAATAAACCAATACTTATTATGAAGCTAGATCTCATTAAGAAAATATATTAAAATACTTAATGTTTAATCCTTATTTATGGAAAATAGACACACAATTACATTCTCTCACAGTCACACACACACACACTCACAGATACAGAGAAATATGAATATGAAAATAATGATAAAGTGTTTCCTTATATTTATTGTTATAGCGTCATCTATTATATTTTGTAGTAAGTAAATAACATATTAAAAATACTTTAAAATTTATATTATATTTTGGAAATATTTACTATTTTGAATATTTAATATTTATGAAAGGAAGGGAGATAGAAATAGATTTATATAAAAATAAAATTATGTGATGGGAATATCAAAAATTGTCTAGTTTTACAGGAAATTAGCAATTAACTAAAAATTATAATATATTAACTAAAAGCAATTATCTAAAAATTTATCCAAATAAAGAATGGAAAGTAAGTATCTACTTTAAAATGTATGTAAGTATAGCCATGATATATGTAATGTGTAGTAAGTAGTAGCAAATATATGTAATGTATAGTATAGTAAAATAGGTATGAAGAGAGAACATTTTTTTTAAATGGATAGAATTAGAAAAATAGTTCTTTAAGAGTCATAGATATATTGTTTTTCAATTAACACACGCCATATTATTGCAAGAAAAAACGAATAGTATGATTAACATCGGCCATATTTTTTATGACTTGTGTCTGCGAGTGTTTGCTTTTAATTTTATCCAGTGAACGATTTGCTTGCAGTTTAAAAAAGTAACTTATCAGTTAAAAAGAAGGAGTCGAAGCTATTTAAATTTGTAAGTGGGAGGAGAGAGACAACTGGTTGCAAAAGAGGGAACGAAAAATAAAACAGGGGAAGAAAGTTAAGCGTCCGTGACTTTTCAAGATTTTTTCGGCGTTTATTTTTTTTAAAACTTTACGCTCGGTGCTACTTTATAGCGAGTATATAAATGCAAGCGTTTTCCGATTTGTCATTTGTTTTCCTCCATTTAAGCATGTTCCATGCCATTTCCCTTCTGCAAAGGTTCTGTGAGATTTTGGTTATATCTATAATATATTAATTATTTAGTTGAATTATTTTCTGATTATTTTTTAAGATGTGTTTTCAACATTTTATGAGAAAAAATGTTCACATGTATGAAAATTGTGTATCTGTGTAGTATGTAATTAAAAAGGTATTAAAATACGAAAAACGCAACAAAAATATTGTAGGTCTTTGTGGATTTCATAAAAAAAGCAAACTCGTAACAAATGAAATCTGTATTAGAATCCGCAATAGCTCCATAATATTTCTACAAGTAATAATGAAAGTAAACTTCCGAACCGTCTAATTACATTGAAATGAACGAAGGTAAATAGTAAGAAGGCGCCTTTCGATCATCCATCACCGATAGAGAGCCGGCTCTTTGTGGCCACCGACCAATTACTGGCATGAAAATTAAATTCACGAAATCTAATTAACAACAAATTGTTTTATTTATTATGATGCGTCGGGGTCATTTGTTCCTGTCGTGGCGGCGCCCGGGGCGGGTCCCCGCGTTGCCCATCAGAATATGCTCTTGATATAAGTTTTTTAGGATCTCTTCATATGATGCTTCGGAGACAAACAGGTTAGTTAGTGTTATATCTCTTACCGAAATGATGAATATGAATCTTGGCTATATATATATATATATATATATATATATATATATATATATATATATATATATATATATATATATATATATATATATATATATATACAAAATATGTTTCCTTGGCTTCATATGACCATAGACATTTATTAATCGAATTGAATAAAATATAGTTATGTTTTACCTAATGCTGCAGAAAATATAATTTTTCTTTTAATAATCTTTTTTAATTATTCGATTATCTTTAGGCAGAGTATGCGAGCTACATGCTCGCAAATAAGAATCTTTCCTTTGTTTCAAAACTTTTACTTCGACTTTACACTCATAGTCACACCAGGATAATTTGTGATGGGCGGATCATTAGTAATATACAAATTATAAGGACAAACACTCGACTCAGAATAAACATCTTTAATTTATTCTAATATTTTTATATCACTCACTCCCTTTGGCTCACAAAGCAAATACCTGGCAATTGTGCTATTCGAGTATCAAAACTATATTCGTAAGTATCAAAACTCATTTGTTAAAACATATTTTCTGTTATTAATTATTTTTTCTTTATATTAAAATAGAGAAAGTAGGTACCAATATGCAACTGGCAGGAGGTGGCGCAGGACAGGGCACGGTGGCGTAAGATCTGTTCGGAGGCCAATATCCATTTTGGGTCGCTGCGCCAACAAAGTTAGTTAGGTACAGATATGAAAGATATTATTGACAATATTTTCAATGACTTCAAATTATTAAACTCTCTTTACGTTGCATATGAGTTATTTTAACTATTTTTGTAGTAGATCTATAGTATCATTACGAACAGACTGCGGGAATCCACTGTTAGACATAACCCTCCCCAAAGTTGCGCTACAGAGCCCGATCTGTTGTAATGTAATGTAAGTACTTTAAATAGGTGCCTGTTGCAGATTATTGCAGCTGCAATAATCAGCAAAAGATTATTATTTGACAACATATATGTTATCAAATAATAATCAACTTTAAAAAATATTCCATGGTGTACCAGTTCAAACATTTTTATAGGCTCAGCGTGACGGATGTAGTGCGCGGACCACTCGTAATGTGGCCTCATTTGTTATGTTCGCGAAATGGCCGCACTACGTCCCGTCGACAGCGTACACAAAGACTGACGTTTTATTGTCAGGATTGCCTACAAATGGATCGCATATTCCGTTCGACCCCGACTTATACATTTGATATTGCCCTCTGAACCTCGAAAAAGATTTAATAAGACAACTAGATACGTTGACTTTTCGTACCTTGGGTGAAATGTATATTTAATATAACATATAATAATTTAAATTATTGTAATTAATGTTACATTTTAAGCTCAATAGTTTATTTAATGTAATTTAATAATTATATTAAAATTTACATTTTGGAAATGATTCAAACCTGGCATCCCCTGGCCTGGAATATATCCTTTACCTTATTTTAGCAAACAGTGACGTTTTTTGTAAAAAGTAATGTAATTAAATATATATATTTCATAAAACGAGGAGTGGAAAATTTTTCGAAATTGATTTATATTATATTATATTACATTACTTTATTCATTATCCATATGGTTGTTTACAAATTAATACTTTATTTATAAGTTTTATAGCATATCGTAAAATACTTAAGTGTGTGCAGTTTACTGCTATTGTAACGATATTCATCATTCACATAAACCTCGAGGACACTAAGCCAGTAAGCGAGATACGCTTATGGGCGCACTCTTAACCTCTTGTGACCTAAACTAAATTATATAAGTCTCGTTCCGAAGAATATTTTTACTAATAAATATAAAATGTAGAGGAAAAGGATATATAGGAATAAATGAGAAGCTTTACACTCCTAGTCACTAACAAAAAAAAACCTATGTCGTACTTTCAAACTTTAAAAAAAAAAAGACAGCAAGTTGTGCTTATGATCTAAGGTTGTAAGTGCGATTTTATCATTGGGTTATTATAAAAGTAACTCATCCTTTATTAGAACAAGCCTTATTATCTTACTTGGACTGATTGAAGTGAATTCTAGTGCTATTAAAATATCACCAATCTTTTTTTAAGGTAAGACCTTTGTATTTAGGCCATACAAATATTTGTACCTACTAACTTATGTGGCAATAGAATCCATAGTACGTGGCTCTGAAAGCGGAATATCTCCTGTTATATCAGTTGAGTGGTCAAATTAAAGATCTATGTATATAAGAACGGAAGAAATATTACAACAAATCAGCGTCTTAAGGTTAATATCTCCAGATATCAGGAGATCTGGATAAAAACCATTTTTAAGGTATTTTATTATAGGTGTGTAACATAATAATAAGCGCAAACCAAATTTTTTCATTGTGGCAAGTCAAGGTTTAATTTTTACAATCCTTAAAATCTTGCTAAAAGTATTCCCTTACCCTGAACTGACCTAATTTGGCATGAAATTATTCTAAGATTGAAACAGTGGCCGAGAGCCGATGTCGAGCTCACGTTCTGTTCCGGACAGTTCATTTTTAATAATAAATGAGACGAAATCAAGACATGACGAATAAATGAATCCAGAACTTGACGAATAAATGAATATGGAATATGATAAATGGATGGCTCGGATCCCTCGCGAAGATTTTTTCTTTGGCTCCGGCCGAACGGAAGACGCTGGCTTTTTCCTTTTGTAGCGGGACAAGTTAAGCGTTTTTTGGACGACCCTGACTGTCGGTGTGATATTTATCATTTCGTATCAAACGTGAATCATAACATTCCGTACAATTCAATTCCGAGCTGCTAATCTAATTGTTAAGTTAGTATCCTAATATTTTTCGTCTACATTATGATGGGGGATTAAACGTAATAATAATTAAGTCTTATTCAGATATCATAGAAAGTATTACTGTGTATAAGTATATTTTATAACTGGTACCTAAATATTCGTCCTCTAAAGTATCAAATGAGCAATTAGATTAGTTATTAACGTATGGTTAATATAAAAACATAATAATGAAATAACTTTTTCAAGAAACGAGTCTAACCTATTTAAAGGATCGGTATGTAGTGCCCTTGTCATTATGGCTGTTCGTGGCCCTTGTTGTGATTTCTTACTATCAGGTGACACGCTTTTTTGTTTCCTATCTTTCTTTAAAAAAGGCACGATTAAGATTATAGAAATAGTATTACTGATATATTAAATAATTACTTATCATCATCACCAAACTACGGTACTGGTGGCGTTAATCCTATTCCAAAGCGCACCACCTACTTCGATCTTCAATTACACGGATCCAGTCTTTGTTACTAAATAATAAATACGACTAATAGGCTCAGTTGCCTACCGCTTACGAAGTCAATGGTCATGGGTACGATCTTCGCATCGGGATAAATATATGTATGGCCTATAGATATTCATTCCGAGTCTAGGTAACTCGCCAATTCACCTTGGACAAGCGTGGTGGGTTAACGTCCGTTCTTCCAGAAAAGGGAAGGGCTGTGCCTAGCAGTGAGACATATATAAGATAAGAAAAAAAAATAATAATTACTTTTAGTACATAGTAATTACTTATTATTATATATAATATTATATATTCATGTATATAAATTAAAGAATTTTTAATATGTATATAGATTTTTAAATACCAGTTTTTAGTTAAAAGTTTCGGGTTTTACAATAACTAAAGATGGTTTTAATAATATACATACATATATTCTACGTTTCTGAAAGCATGGTTCAAACGACTTTGCCGGCGAAGTGCCGATTTAATCCTGCTTGCTTAATCCGCGTCTGTACTAGTCACTGCCACGTGGTTCTATGATAAAGTGCCCGAACGGATTATGCAAATTTTGAAGTTTATCTCTTTCTCTTTTTACATGTACAATTCGCAGTACTTTTATCCTGCTCTTTCCATATTCCGTTCACCCTACTGACGTTCACGCGACTGATGGATGATGCGCTATTCCAATAACATTTTAGATATCGTACACTATGCATATTAGAAATATATATATGTATGTGATTTTAAGCAACTCAAAATAACAACTTGGATTGGAGTACACTATGTAAATTTAAACGAATTTTATTTCTATGAAATCTGATTAATATACATTTATATTAAGGTACAATGTTAGCAATATAAAGGACTCCACAAGAAGTAAGCGTATGATTTTACAACATTTTTATATACTTTCTACTTAACTACAATAGAAAAGAACACATATAGGGAATCTTGGTATGGGGTTATGACTGTAAAACATTTGTTTTTGTTTATATGAACTACAATGTTATTACTTGCAACTTGTTTTGACGGAGGAAAATTAAATTTTTGAAGTGCTTTCTTATTTACATCCCGTAGGCAATAAGGGGTGTAAACATATGTTAAAGTGGTCTCTGGGGATAACCCGCGAGGTTCGCTATTTTAACAATAAAATATTAAGCTTTTTTATTCTGCAGACCATATAACACACGTACATAAAACACTAAAGATGTAAGCAGTTATTAAAGTCAGTAATTTCTTTATTAACGGTACTCACCTCGTGTGAACGGATAATACATTGGCTAGCACAGATTTACAGTTAGTCTATGTAAACATTTATAGCTTATCAATGTTATAATCAAATACAAAGATAATAGATGAATTAACCACAAAATTATTGGTAGACATTGTTTGGACGAAAAAATTTGCGGTTTGTAAATGTTGATTTCTTATTTCTGTTAATAGCTTTATAAATATTAGTTTTTGGTTGTCTGGATGTCATTTGTGTATGTCTATGTTTATTACTTTCTATGATTCGTTTCTATTTCGTGTGCGTCAAATTTTTTTAAGATTACACAATTATCGTGTGTCTAGATTATTTCTAACATTTCTTTTATGGAAGTGGGAACACAACACTAAGAACACTGCATATGTTTTACTTACTTTAAGGTAAGATATGAATAATGCGAGGGGAAGCGAGTAGTGAGAATGAAGTGGGAGTAAAGGAAAGGGTCCGCTGAGTCCTTGCACTAACAGTACAAAACACGGTAACATAAAAATTTCTACCACTTCACGCAAAATTTTGTAAGGGTATGTAACCAATTAGGTTACCTGATCAGTGAGGTGACCCATTTGCTCAGTAGTGTTTTAAAACACTCTTTTTTAAGCCTATTTTATCGTCTTGTAAAATTCGTTATAATCTGTTCAACCTATTCTTCTTGTAGTATGAACAAACGAATAGTTATCAAGACAAATGTTTTTTGAATGGAGTTTTGATTTCATGTATCGTGCAACTAAGCAAAGGATATTTATTTCAATATTACAAATATATACTTTATTAGTGCTATTACAGTTGTTTTTGCCATTAATAATTATACAACTTATCCTAAATCGTGTCTAAAGGAAGCTTATATGCGCTACGTCCCACACTACGTTTACTCAGACGCAATTTCGACTCTCGTGCAGATTTCCACTGTCCACCGCCCGATAGTTCATAATGTTATATTGTAACAATGTGAAAAGTTTCATAAGAAGCGGTTTAGTTTTAGTTGTCAAATAAGCCGACGCAAGATTTGAAACAAGCAAATATACGGACGAGTCAAGCTAAATAAAGCTGATTAATAATATAAAACCTAGTACTCATTACTCCAAACTAGGATTCCTCGGATTCCTCCAAACTAGGATTCAGGTAGCATTATGAATGTAAAAATGATAAGGACAAATATCCAGACTTATAATGAATAACTGAAGACCACATTTGTTCTAATGTGGATATTGAACCCATGATCCGTGGTTAAGAGAGTGAGCACTTCCCCATTGCAATATTTAAGTCTTCAAATATGTAGGAAAACTTTACATCCAAAGCATGATAGTAAATCGAAGTGGATGGTGAATAGATCTGTTAGTGATCTGTAGTGGTAGAGCCCAAAAATCGGCATCTGAGTGGTAGTGTAGCTAGCGCGCTTCGTCCGGTGAGCGGTTGAGTTCCGGAGGCCCAACTCCCCTTCCCCCCTCTCCCTTCTGCACTGCCTATGGCACTGTGGATATTTATGGGCGACTTTGCTTTCTATCAGGTGACACACCTGCTCGTTTGCCTTCCTATCCCATAAAAAATGTGTCGAATTATATTTGTACAGTGTATTATTTAGAGTAGCCAAAATATGTAAATAAATTGTTACAACATTACTGATGAGTGGCAGTGTAATTCAATCATCAAGTATTGGGCATCAAAGCTTGGCTCTTTGCCAGTACCACTTCTTACGAACATAGAAATAATATTAGAGAGGATATAAATACTCCATTGAAACGCGTATTGTTAACTTTTATATGCTTGTGAATGAAAAGGATAAATCTTTAAAACCTGGTCGACTATCTCCATTCGTTGGGGAAATTTTAACTATGTGGGATAATGGAATGTGAATGATAGATAAGGTTTCACAGAATATTGGCGTTTTTATATGTTACTGCTTTTCTTACAGAGGCCCAACTCTTTTCTCCTTCTTTTATTTCCTTCTTTCTATCCAAATCCATCTTTTCCTAATATTATGCACATCCTTACCCTAAGGTAGGCATTGCGGATGTCCATGGTGACGTTGGTTGCTTAATATTAGATGACCCGCTTGCACATTTATCTATTCCATAAGAAATTTTAATATGATGATAATCAGGTAGGACTTAATTTATTTTAAGAAACTTTTGCGTCAGATCGCCATATAAATTAAATTTTGAAGATTTTTGCTCGATATAATATTTGTTTTTCCCTTGTTTCCTTAATCGATTTGAATATTATTTATTATTAGTTATTTAAAATAATATAAGTACATTAAAGATGTTGCTTGGTTAATGCTCCTTTAGAACTTTCCAATTATCTTTGTTTGACTTTTTTTTCTCTTCATTTAGAATAATTACTTTATCGACCTACCGTTCCCTGGGACAGCCACTCTCTTTTTTGCCGCTTGAAGCTGCCGATTTGGTTACTAGCTTAGTGGATAAGAGAGAATTCAAGCTAGTAACCTAAAATTTTTCCTAACCCTCTCCTTGACCTTATTTGGTAAAAATCGCGTCAATAAGGATTTTTAATGTTGTCTTATTTTTATAAAAATATTAAAAATGTTTATTAACGCATGTATTGAATGTGAAACTCAAGATTAAATTAACATGTATAAATTCATTGTTTAAAAGTATTTAATACGTCAGGAGTGTTTCAGCGCTTGAAATAATAACTTTGTCAAACACGTGGCGAACATCAGCTCAACTCCTGTCCATTGAGATTTGACACAGGGCCCGTGAGTCAGCGTTTTACATCAGCGCCGACTTTTGCCCTTAACATATGCATACCCGAACATGACTTGCAACAAGTAGACAGGCCCCTTTTAATTGCTACTAAGTAAGACAATTCAATACAATTTGAACAGTTATAGCAATCTGTATGGTGTGCTTGAGATAAGCAGTAGTTTTATACTGAAATGAAATGAAGTTTATAGGCCTAATTAAGGATGCAGTAAAACTTAGGCTGGTGATGAAGATGATCATGAAAATTTATTTGAAATGTATTAGATCGCACTAATAATATATAAAGAATTATTAATTTCCGATTGCTCGTAAGAACGTATAATAAAATTAATTTACGTCCGTATATGTCTCTGTATACAGTTATATAATATATGTCCCACTGTTGGGCGCGGCCCTCTGCATTTCTAGGGTAATGGATGTTCACCCACTACGCGTATTCAAGGTGGATTGGTGGTGTATCCAGACTCGGAGTAACTACCTGTAGGGCATACATATACTCATCTCGAAGGTGGTAGTTCTACCACTGACCCAATTAGGTCACTAAGCCGTCACTTAACTTTGCGCTTGCACGTTTTATAATTCTTTAAAAATATTATAAATTTAAGAATGTTACCGATGAAACATATTTTTAAAAAGAAACCGCAGTCCATAATACTATACTCAAAAGAAAATAGTGCATGCCGGAATAATAACTAAAAAAACAAACAGCTCTCGAATTGTTGTGTGTGTGTGTGTATACAGGAGTGTGGGTAGGCAGCCTGCTAAACGCAATATAAAGTGTGGTTGTCGTGGTGGCATGTACACATAGGTATAGATAGACATAGCCCTCGCCCCGCGCGGTCATTAGTGGCACAGACCCCGCGCGCCCCGTCGAGGAGAAAGTATGATTTTACTCCTATAAAGCCGTATTTCTACTCCATACAGGAATTCGAATACGCATGGAGAAGTTCCCGGGTTCCTAGAAAGGACATGTGGTGTGCTTGTACATAATTTCCGAGTTTAAACAATCTGAATATGGCGGGCGTACGTTAATTTTCGCGCCAGCAGTTTCTCATAAACTTTGAGGCGTTGTCGAGCAGCAGGTTTTGCTTGATACGGGGGATATGTAAAGTTAATGTTAAGATTTAGTTTCCATTTATTTCTCAACCGTTTGTATTACAACTTGTAGAATAGGGCAATATTTTATATCTTCTTAAAAATGTAAGTTGTTTTATACATAGATATGGTAATATATTTAACATATTAAAAGTTTACACAAGTATTATTTTATAAAAGGTAAACTCACATTATTACGCGCGCTACAGCTGAGCAATTAGTGACCACCACGTGGAAGAGGGGAGTAGCGGACATCAGAAAAAAGTACGTCCGTGACGCTGAAGGAAACTATTATTATGTAACTATGTATGTGTGTGTGAAGTTGCTAATGTTATTTACGACTTTAGTTAGTTTTATGATAGTTATATATAGCATAACATAAGGTTTAAATGATTAATATATAAAAGTTGCATGACGTTTAAAAGTTAGTAAATATAGAATATTTCTTGTTTATTTAAACGGTAGGTAATCAATTGATGTAGAAAAATTATTTCCTTGTTATGTGAGTTTTTAAAATATATTTTTTTATGAGATTGGAGGGCAAACAAGTAAACGTTTCGTATGATGGAAAACAATTAACACCGCAACAAAATAAATAAAAAAAACTAATTAAGCTAAAATTCTAAATCCTCTTTAAAAAATGATAAAAGTTTGACGAGTTTGAGCCAAAAATTCTAAAGCTAACATATAGTCCCCTTTCTGAAAGTAGTTGTTATATATGGGTTTCTCTATCTATTCGGTATCTTTGGCACCACGACCATAATACGAATAAATTCGCGCATTGGTAAAAAAATATATGTCAGGTGTTTATCTCAACAATTTGCCTTGGATAAGTGTGGTGATTTTATGTCCATTCCTTCAAATGGCGAGGCCCCCTGCCCAGTAGTGGGACACATATGATTTGTATAAAAAAAGTCAACTAAAGATTAATTTCTTTTTACGATAAGGTAGGAAAACAAGCAGGTAAGCTGGTGGTGAGTAATCACCGCCGCCTATCTGCATATGTCTGCAAAACCAAGGATACTGTAGATGCGTGACTTACCTTAGGATAAGTAGTGAGGATGGGTGCGGATGAGGGAAATACACAATGGTAAAAGAGTTAAGCTTCCAGCTCTCAATGTTAACCTAAGAAACCGCACTAGCAAAGTAATTAAAAGTTGTTCCTTTTCCGATATTATAGTGCTTTTCCGGATAAGTCAGTCCATTCTAGTTGCAGAGAAAACGTTGTCAAAACTATTTTGACTACCATATTGAAATAAAGTCCAAATTAATTAACCTAATTAAAAAATTTAATGACGAATTTTGTCTTAGTAATCGTTGAAAGTGTGATTGCTGTATAATTTTAAAATTAAGTGTAGACGTCACTAGTGGGTCAGTAAGGGATGCCGATATAAAAAAGTGTGAGATAAGCAGGTAGGTAATGAATAGCGCGAGAGTTTACACGGGGATAACGGCGGCGTCGGCGTCGGGAGGTCGTTGCCATATCGATTTTCGATTTATTCCCACTGCATATAGGTCAAGTGCTGGCCTGGAGATCAGATCATTGCTTTAAAGGGGTTATTTAATAAATTTCATATCAATAGCTCAATTGTTAAGAATGGCGCTTACGATCTAAGGTCGTATGTTCTTTTTTACTATTGTACTATTAATGTGAGTCATATTCTTCTAGCACAAGTACTTTTAGCTTAGTTGGAATAGTTAACAAGAATTCTAATAATATGATAGGATAGTTGTCCTCAAAACAACCCATTTTAAAAGTATTGTATCTAGGTATATGTATTAATATATTTTATAATAGAAGTATGCAAATTTGTAATGCAATAAATGTGATGACGGAATGATTTAATTTTTTGTTTATATTTTCACGCCTATCCCCCGCAGGGGTTGACAGAGATCATAGAGCTCCATCCGCTACCTTTATCGCAGCGAAACGGCTCTCCATTGGTCGCTTCTAGCCCTCGTGCGAATCAGGACGTGCCGGGTGGCGAACCACGTCGCCGTCATTTTTCAACAAATTAGGTATATTAAATTCGTCTTAGTGAATCCCACGAGCCGCAAGGGAGCATGGAGGTCAGCCCCAGCAGAGCCCTGCATGCTGAGGTAAGGCACCATAGTACCCGGAGGAGCCCGATCCGGGGACGGTCGGCACGCTTACGACTAAGAACGCCCTTAGCCATGCATCCTTTGGCACGGCAGACCGTGGATAGGCGGAGAGGAAGGGAAAGGTTAGAAAGGAAAGGAAAGGAACGGAAAATGCGGCTTGGGCGGGTTACCAGCCTCGGAATAAATATTTATAAATCCATATAAATATTTATTCCGATGCGGGAATCAAACCCGCGACCATTGACTCCGTGGGCGGAGAGCCGCTCCACTGAGGCCAATGGTTTAATAAATAAACATATTTATGTATTTTTGGCAGCCTAATATTTAACATAGTTTATTTAAAATATTGTCTTTTTATGATGTGTATAAATAAAATAAGTTCATTTTATGTAAGCCTGAGTCAATGCATATCTTTTTGAAAACGGAAAAAATTATAGCCCATAAAATCTTATCAATTAGAATCACGTGTCTTGCAAAATGAAACTTATTGATACTGAAATGAGGAGTTTTCAACTTTTCATTAGGGTGCGATCGAAGCAGTTAGAGCCCTTCTATTATCTGTTCGCTTCTAAATTGCCGAAAAGGAACCTTTCCACCCGGAAAAAAGGGCACCGAGGACAAAAACCGTGTACTCGACTGAGCTACCGCGTGACGTTATTTAAAAAATCGAAGACGATAAGAACAGAAATGTTTTTATTTTTTTTTGTTGGTAATAGAAAGAATTTATGAGTTCTTTAAAGTGAACATTGCGATTGGCAGTTCGGACGGCGCGTTGATAAGATATTTTTATATTGGTCTTGGAACGATTTTGGACTTGAATGTAGCATTCGATTTTCGGTAATGGTCAACTGATAAGCAAATGACTTCATTACTGAATTCGTCTTACTTTGTTTCGTTTGTCTTACTTACTTACTTCGTTCAATTGAACGGTATATTGTACAGTCTTTTAAACTTCTTTAATTTTAATATACAACAAGTGATGTCACTTACGGTGTTTGTAATAGATATATAATATATATAATAACAGACAAATATGTATCTAAGTGAGTTTACAAATCATCACTACCATTGTTCAAATGAATATATACAGAAAAAAAACTGAATGTATATGTATGTTGTAATTTCAATCGGTTTTTTAAAGAATTATTATATGATGTACTAGTTGTTGAAAATAATATGATTTTGGAATAAAACTTATACAACGAATAT
Source organism: Baronia brevicornis (assembly GCA_031353405.1). NCBI lineage: Eukaryota > Metazoa > Arthropoda > Insecta > Lepidoptera > Papilionidae > Baronia > Baronia brevicornis. The sequence goes on from JASFAT010000467.1 coordinate 191,933, forward strand.
TACTGATTACATAGAAACTTCACAGAAATATATTGCGACTATTTTTATAAAATTTATAATTTCCTTTAAGGAACAATTGCGATTCTGTTTTTACTTCGCTTTCTTGAATTAAACACAAAGACCACAGTTAAACTACTACACCAACATTAATAACCATAGGCATCTCGGTCATCTAGTTCGTTTACTCTTTTTACAATTTAAACTCTATCCCGAGTAGAGTACACCTTTTTTAGTTTAATATGTTTTGATTTATTCTTTTGAATTTAGAATGTCTTGCTTTTTATTTAGTACGTATGCTAATGTCAGTATTTAATTAATAAGAATTTGTTTTTTGTAATTAAATAGTTTTGTGTAAATGACACTAGTATAGGTGTTGCTTCGAATTAATAACAATAATCAAAATATTTTTTAAGCTATTATATTTTATTTTACATATATTTTAAAACTTACTAAAGTTTTAAAATGTATGTAAAATAAAATATATTTACAAGAATATTTTAATATAATGTAAAAATATGATTTATCTAATACAATTATGATAAATGATGTATAAAAAGCTTAACATTTAGTTTACTCGTTACATTTATAAGTTAGGTCTTTTTTAGGGACGTAAAGGGAAGTAGATGAACTATTATTAATTAACAGTAATATTTCAACCTCAATTTTCGATTAAAAACAAATTACCAAGTGAATTATTTTTTACTACATGTAGTAACATTTTTTGCTACATGTAGCTAAAAATAATTCATTTGTTACTTAGTAAAGTATAGCAACAACAAAAACACTAAAATTAATAAACTCTAGTTATTGAAACGTTTAAAACTCTGATTTTTATGATCAAAATTTGACAAAAAATATTTTTCTTATTAGTTATTTTAGAAATGTGGATATTTACATAAGAAATGTGGATTAGTATTAAAAATATTGGATGAGCAAGATAATCGGATAGATTTCGTCAAGTTATACATTAGAGTGGCGGTCGGGGGTGAATCCGGCCAAATACAGATACTCCCCCACCGTGCTGATAAAGAATTGAGGGTATTAAACGATTACAAATGCTTCGCGGTTCAATAAACAGCCCACTGTGTGAGCTGGTGTTTTAGATGAATTAGATACTTGCATACTAAACAGAATTGGTCTCACTGAAATATATTTCAATATTTTTATGGTAAAATTTAAATATTTTTATATTTGCTATAATATGCAAATATAAAAATATTTAATTCCGAGATATAAAAATAGGTACCTAAAGTCTCGTGTTTTAAAATTTACTCTGTAGTAAAAATTTAATATCTTTAAAAATAATAAGAAATTTATTTTCATCATACGTACTATATACACGTATAATAATATTAAAATTAAATAAATATAATTCAAAGTATTCTCTGTTTTATATATTACATACAAAAAATTATCTAAAAATATTACTTCAAAATTAATTTGCTAAACAAATTATACAACATTGAATGTTGTGTATGTTTTCCGATTTTACTTTCGGTTAGCAAACGTTAGGTTTACATATGTAGAAACATATAACTGTAATGCTTTCCGCACAGATCTGACCATCTTAACACATTAAATTTGATCAGTATTTCGCGCAAACTTTGTAAAATGCAGGAATCATTTTACAAAACTTGTCTGTTATATTTCTGAGTAGCGGTTTACTTTCACCAAAATTAATTTACACCACCAAAGTTAAAGTTAACATTATAGCACCAGAAATGTATTAGGTATATTCGAGGTAAGACATTATTAGATTACAGCATCTAAAGTTTATGTGATGTGACGATGGACATTGTCGATGATGATGATGATGTGAACTTGATTACGAACAATGCTTCTTAACTCTGAGACCCCACTGAAGATGGTAGATGCATCACAACAGCAGAAAAGGAGCTAGTAGCAGGTGGTAATCAAAATCTAAAATTTTGTATATTAGTTGTTATACATTCTTGTTACACTTCGTTAAACATACAGAATCGCCATAACATATGTATTATGTTATGTATGAGCATTGTAATGTCTCCCCAAACAAAGGGAATTCTATAAGAATAAAAAGTAAACATATTATTGCATATATGTGAGATGGGTCTTAAGAAGTGGAATCATTAATAAATCCCCAGTAATTATTCTTGCCGTAATCAGTCTTTTCTTTTATTACATTATTAATTCGGGCTTGCTTCGTACTTTCTTCTAATGTTGTATTTAATTTTATAAAATCAAACCTATTTTCATCGTTCAGTAGAACTTAATTACGGTCATAGAAATTTGACTGTTAACATACTGACATGCGCCAATTAAATTAAATTTTGAATGTCGAAAGAATAAAGAATTTAAATATCTAATAATAAGTTGGTCTTTTTTTTAAAGTATATTTAGTGATGATTTTACCAGATAGTAGTTAGGATTTTTTAATTTATATTTTTTATTCACATATTTAAGAAAATTCTATCCGAATTGAAACAGACGAAAAAGATAATACTATAAAATAGAATGTTTATTAGAACACTTCGCACAGTTGAACGAGTAGGTACACAATAGTAAAGGCGAGGTGAGGAACCTTTACTGATAAGCAAACGCACCTTCATCCAACTTTATTTATGTAGCTCAGCATCCGATTGAGAGGTCTCCGAGAGGCGGACGACATTTGCGTGCGCACACTTACTCGTATCTACCCTCCAGCTCAACATTTATTTCCGAGCGACCTTCCCGCTTTTCGATTGTATTATACACCACCATGCTACGAAAACTCTCGAAACTCAAAGAAAAAGATTACTTATTTTGATAACAGTTTCTATTCAGGGCTGCTTAATCCGTGAATTGTGATAAATAAAACAAATGTATCGTGAAAGGAGCACAACGGAAAACAATAAAATCGAAGAGGCGAAATATTTAAAGAGGAGTTTTTGAGCGGGGAGTGTTGCAAAGTTAAATGAGTTTGTTGCCGCGGAGTTATTAGGATTTTGTTGCATAATTGATTGAATCGGATAGGTACGTATGAGTAGGTATATGTACAATACTCGTAGTTAAATGATATTATTAATATATAGAGGGGTTTTTCCCGCCAATTTGCATCAGTGACGTTGTGTTTTTATTTAAACATAAGATTATGAAAATCTTATGTTATAAATTGAGCCAATTAGCCGATCATCAGTTTCAGCAGAGCGTTCCCAATTTTGGGCAAACACCCACTTTAACAAGCGCTTACTTATTTATTGTTGCAATGTAGATCATCATGAGTTCAGATGGAATGACGATATACTTAAAGCAGCTTGTACGAACTGGATGCGTGTTACCTAAAATCTGTCTAGGTAGCGTGCGGTTGAGAAGAAGAATTGTGATGATTTATTTATCTAGTATAATCCACAATTTCATCATCGACAGTTGATAAAAGCCATCTATGGGTAAACATCGGCTTTTCTTTTTTTTGATTGTTTTTTCTCTTTGATTGTTTTTTCTTGATTATTTTTCCATAGTCACCATGCTGGGCAGGCCGTTTGCCGACTATAGAGGTTATTATAAATATTTATATGTAAAAAAAGCTGTAAAGTATTTTGATCCTCATTTATTAAATTGATACAACTGGCGGTAACAAATATCGTGCATTAAGTATATAAAATATCGTGCATTTGCAATTATGTTCGCGACTTTTCCAGCGAAATTACGTCAGTGACTCAGAGTTTTATTTTCATTTTTATAATTTTATGTTATTATTAGTTATATTGTTTAATTCTGGTGGCATTTTACTCAATATAGTTTGATTAAGGCGTAGAAGTGAAGTGAAATAAAATAAATGCGTGTATCGTGTCTTTTAACTTGACTGCAAAAGTCCGTGCGGGTTTTGGTAGAACGGCCATATTATCAAGATGTATCATGAAAAGCTGAATTTACATTTCAAGATACTTGTTATTATTTTATATTTGACCCTGGCATCATTGTTATAGCTAAATGCCATCAAAGAAAAAGAAGATTAATGCTCGCAAATACTCGAATATGCGGCAAAGTATCGCTTTTCTTTTTAATAGATTTTGTTTTAGTGTGCATAGCATATAAACTAGTCCCTTAGTATTTTTGCATATAGTATGTACCTTAATGTGTTGATACCATAGATGTAGAGGAGTACTATGTCCAGCACTGGACTATTACTGATTTTTCTTGATCAGGGTAGTGTAGTAAATCTTTGTGTAGTTGAAAGTATATTTTTGTAGCGTTTTGCAATCATAATTTTAATTTATTGTTCTACCTACTAAACTGAATACGGCTTATTTTACGGCTTATTTTTATGTTGCACTCGATTAAACTAGTAGTGTTTAATCAGCAATGGCTCAATTTGTGAAGATTACGCTTATGATATAAAGTTGTAGGTTCGATTCTACCATTTGACTATTGATGTAAACCATATTTTCCTAGTACAAACATGCTTGCTTAGAATGCAAGCTTAGAGTGGATAACAATAATTCTAGTAATATAAAAATATTGCTTAAGTTCTTTAAAATGATGACACTTATGACAATTTTAATTTTTTTAACCTTCTGTATACTTAAATTAATAAACTTAAGTGTCGTGTGTTATGATGTAGGTAAAACCGTAGCCCTCCGTGGCCTTAGACGATTTTTAAACTTCCGTGTTTCCATAGATAAGCAAATACGGGGACGCGTATGATGGATATTAAGGGCGCACCTTACATCATTTCGGTTATTACGAGCGCAGGGTGGCGCTGTAAGACGCTTCTTATATCTAGACATAACAGGGGGGTCCCTTAATATGCTAAAATCAAATTAGTTTCAAAGAGGAGTGATTCCCTCACAGGCTTCGATCGCCCACTCTCGATATTACGATCATGGCGTTCACCCTATGCCATTTTATTTGATTTGAAAACGACGCGTGTTTAAAAGTATAGAATTGATTGACAATTTTGATTTGCATATATTTAAAAGTAATTTTTAAACTAACACAAATTTATTTTGAGTAAAATATTTATTTGAGTAAAATCTTTAATTAATTAACAAATTATTTGAGTTAAAAATGTTAAGGACAAATAAGAAATTTAAATAAAATATGAATAACATTATAATAATAGTGTGGCCTATGCCCATAATTAAAAAAATAGTGTTGTACCATATAATGCAAGTTGAACTTTGAATTGAATTCTTGCTTAGAAGTAATTTCATTTCTTACGTTATTCAAATTATTTTTTTATCTTTCATATACTTGTAATCGCAAATGTATAGGTCTGTATTTAAAATAAATATTTAGCTCTTAAGTTATGATTTGCTAAATAAGAAGCAACTTTTTTGCATAACTACTTTTCACCAACGAGACGTTATCGTAGTCCAGTTAGCGAACAAGCAGGAGTTGGTTTGAAAGCTCCAATTTCCTGTGAGATTCTTGCAAGCGTTTATCGAGCTAGCGATCGGGGATGTCAGCGGTAAGTCGTGGCTTTCATTAGCACGCCGGGGTCTTAGCAAATTAACACCCTCGTGACGAGCCCTTGTAGACGTGTCTATTTGTTAAGTTTCACTAGCCCTTGCAGTAAGCCGATATAATCACCTCTATGTTAAAAGTACAGGGTGTATTATTGTTTGGGGCCTTGTTATGTACGCATGTATTTGTGATGTATATTAAATAATGACACAACGGCTCAGTGGCGAAGTTACCGCTTTTAGAGTCAGTAATTGCGAGTTCGATTCCTGTATATGAATAGCCTACAGGTATTAATTTCAAGTTTGGGTATATCATTAATGTCCACTCTGCTAGAAATGATGAGGCTCTGTGGCCAGGGGGCACATACGTATGTATGTGCTGTATAAAAAAAGAATACAAAATTTATTCTATACGTGTACATACATACCTAAAGTGTAAGGTTGCTAAATTATAATTATTACGCTAAACCAGATAAATAAATTATGTAGTTTAGTGTAATAATTCAAATTTACCTAAAGTTCAATCTGAGAACGAATAATGACTGAGAATGACAAGTAATATCATAAAAACGAATACCTACTATTGTGGCATGCTTTAACAATGTGATGAAATGATGACGATTGTTAGAACTTCTGGGTTAACACAAAAGGTTAAAAGAATAATATGAATATGTTATACTTAATATATTTCTCAACTGGGAATCGCTTGAACACATTTCTTAAGTCTGTACAGATGTATGTAAGTATGCTCCCAGAGATGTGGTTGTTTATGCAGCAGCCGAAGTCCGTGACAGTGGTGGCTAAACGCTGCGCTGACGGTGACTAATGATGGATGCACTAATAGTTGTGTCGCACTCGCCACCGCGTCCCCGCACCATATATCATGCGAGAAATGGGGAGGAAACCTTACCATCACTCTCGGACGTGATAAGATGAAGATTTGAAACTGCGCGCTTTTACTTTGCCGCCAACCAGAACGGAAGGAGTATTCGATGAAAATTATTTTTTGATTTAACTTTAACTTTAAGGTGAAGTTTATTTTTAAATTTCTCAGTTGCATATTTTTGCCAGGATAATTGCCTTTATACACTGAAAAACCTTGTTTTTTGTAAACGACTTATAAATACCCATATCATATTTACTTGATTTTTTACGAAAATATATTAGAATCGTCCAGAATAAATAGGATTTAGTAATGTACAATATCCAGGAAATAACAAGTTTATCTAGTTGATATTGTTTCTTAATAAATCAATTAATTTTAACTTTTATTATTGGCATTTTTCTCTTGTTTTTAAATATTACCGTGTTCACTTTTAGAGACCATGACCACGAGGACTTTTTAACATTTTCTTCAATTTTAATTATAACAGTTAAAATTGCAGCAAATTCAAGTCAAGTTTTACATCGAGTTTACTGAAGATATTTTGAGATTATAGACATTTAATTAACTATCACAAGCAGGGTAGAGCTGAAACTGAATGGAAGACGCAAACATATACTTTACTTCGAAATTAAGAACCTAACATTACGACCCTACGTGTGAACTTAAAACAAAATACATAAAAAACCTATGTACCAACGAAATATATACCTGCATACATATATAAACTCAGTTCAATGAAGCGGCAGCATATCATGCAATAAATATTATATTTTTTTTGTAGCAGAGCAGGCAAACGAGCATGCGGGTCACCTGTTGGTAAACGATCACTGGAGCCCATAAATATTTTTTTATTAATAAAAATTATCGTATGATATGATAGGGATGTTATGAGTATACGGATCGCATAAAATTAAATTATTGCATAATAATAATATTTTAAGTCAATTATTTCCAAGAAAAAGTGATATAACTGAGTGAGAGATTACCGTTACAGGCGGGAACCCCACTGTCTCGCTACACCGTAGCTCCGCTACGACTTAAGATTAATACATCGTAGAGGCCGTGTTAGTGGTGCAACAATTTGTCTCTATAAATGTTTACTCAGCAAGCGGTTGCGACCGCGTCGCGCGATTAGCCCCGCCAAATTTATTGTTTAATTTCAAAGGCGTTATTAATAACGTGCGAGACGATTAAACGGATTTTGTGGCATGATATTAAGATGTTCGTCTTTGATTTATACTCTACAGCTTAATACGTACTCGTGTGGTTTTGTCAGGGGAGAATAACATAATATAATTCCCATAATTATATTACGTTATTTAACAATAATAATGAAGGTTTACATTAAGTGCCTATTCCAATTTATAACTTTTAATTATTTTTCATTATGTACTATGCCATAATCGTATATATACCTTCAAAATTTAATTAAAAAAGTCACGTATATTTATAAAAAAATTGTATATAAAACTGTATTTAATGTTTCATATTCAGTCATCATTGACTATTTGGCTGCGGTGACACTTTCTAAGAATGTTCATAGAAAAACAAGTAGCGTGTAATAATTACGAAGGGTCTTACTATTTCCGTGTACGTATTCAGCTTCATTTTAATATTACCCTCCCTTTTCTTACAGTCTAGGTATATATGTTCCACTGGTAGGCACGGAGCTTTCCCATTTCTGAAGGAAAATACATTAATTTAAAATGCTTGTTTAATGCGGAATGGCGGGGCATCTATACGGGAATAAGTACCCGTAGGTCATAAGTCATACATATTTATCGCTATGCGCGCATCGAACCCGTGACCATTGACTAGTAGTGTAGTTCTGGTACAGAATTATTGAATTTTTAATTTAAACCACTTTTTTCTATAGAAACATTTAAGGATGTAATAAATTATTTATATATACTATATATAATTTTACCTACTGTATTTATAATTTAAATATTTTCAGAATTTTTATTATCATTTATTGTTTCGTACTATATTCACAAACACAAGTAAAATTGCATAAGAACAAGATAGAAAGTAATTAACATAAAAATGGATTAAATATGTTTAAAATATTGCATAACACATAATCAATAATTTTTTAAGTAGAATACCAATTCTAGATAATTTTAGGTGTTTCATGTTTATCAGTAAGCATTTATAGAGACTACTGAAACTTAGTTAATTACAGCAGACAAACGAACTCGTGTCCGGAAACCGGACAACACGATATGTCGCATCGCACCCTCGTCTCAGACAAGCTTCTCCGTGTCGACTTGGTATTCTATATAAAATACATTAACAAACAATGCAGCTCACGTAAATATCGTCGTAATGTCCAAACATAAAGACGGAAATTTATTTTATTGTGAGAATGCTGTTATGACATTTGTGTTTTGAGTTCAGAAGACACCGTATCTCAGTTAACCAAATATGTGCTCCAACATTATATACATATTGTCGAAAGTGTTTTGTATGGTTGAACAATAGTTGCGCTCGTGTTTGAGATACAGGGGTTTTATGAGTGTAAGATGAAGCTTGTTTAGAACTCTCGCTGATATGATAAATCAGTTTAGAACTACCAACAGCTCACTTGAGAATTATGTATGTGGAGGGTTATAGAATGCCAAACATTGCACCGTTAAAGGAGCAAATTGTTTTAGATGTTCTTACCCACATTCATTCCGCTTAATAACCAACATTATTGTCGTTGTTCTAATTTCATTATATAGTATTTTATTATATTTAATTATAAATATTATTTAGTCAGTACTCAACAATAATTTATGTAAACATATGTAAATAATTGCATGTTGTGTATGTTTTTTACAAATAACATAAGGTGTCATTGTGTGTTCCTTCGTTTTATTAAATTGTCTTTTATAATTGTAAATGAAGATCAATACGGGCCTTATGTATGCCAAGGACACTTGGTATTAATTAGGTCCGTACTGATCTTTAGCTGTATATAAATAATTTAAAAATAGGTTTAAATAGTTATATAACTATTTAAACTAGACTTCCAGTAGCTATTTAGCTATATATATTTAATTTTTAAAATTCCTATTTTTTACTAAAAGTTTTTGAATAGATGATGTCATTCGCTGGGATAAGTGGCATTGATTGCAGCTATTTTCAATTACTGTTACAATTTTACTATTCCTCATTGTTTGTTAGCCGTAACTAATTTCAATAACTATGATTAGTGTATTTAAGAATCTAATGTTTTTCTCCTTAAAGCTCGTAAATTATTTATGATAATATTTGCCATCTGATAGCTCTATATTAAATTTACTGTGATGCAATAAAAAATATATTTCCGAATAATTTAAGGCTAATACCATGGTCACTTGTGGTAGGATCGCGAATGACAACGTATTTAAATGCAAGTAGGCACTGAAATCTACTTCGATTCTATAAGAATAATAAAAATCTGGGTAAAAATCTCAATATTTTTATGAGTTACGAAGGCAAACGTGCAGGCGTGTCACCTGATGGAAAACAACAAACACAACCCATAAAAATCCGCAGTGCCATAGACAGTGCAGAAGCGTGTCGGCCTTTAAGGAAAGTGTCATTATGGGAGGGGGGATGGGAACGGGGATTGAAACTCAACCGCTCACCGGACAAAGTGCGGAAACTAAGCTACCACTCAGACGCCGGTTTTTTCTACGGGAGTGTGGTACTTTCCCGGGCGAGTCAAACGTTACTTTATCTATGAGAGTTCGCGTATGTCCGTTTATTTATGTGTATCAAAACAATGGACAGTTATAATTGTAATACGATAAAAAGTTGAAGAATAAATGGCCGGCATGACTTAAATATATTTTATAATGGATTCAGAGTGAACCACAAAAGCTTTTTTGGATAAAAAACCGCACATTGTTTATACTTTAACTGGTTTAAAAATAACTAGTTCATCGTGCTTCCAGTGTTTCATTCAAATCCATTAAGGCATTAGAGGTTCAAAAAGTTGAAGCACAATGCTCTCTGTCCGTGGCCCGCCCACGCGAATGGTTCTTTCTCACTCTTCTCTTGTAATAGGATTATAGCGAGCTCGGCAGGTAATATCTCTAATTGCTGTAAAAATCGGCGCCGACAATGAGGAGGACAAAGACCGGCGCCCAGTGAGGCCGCCCTTGGTGAAAGTGATTTATTGATTGGTGGTCTGTTCTTTATGTTGGCTTAGACGGATTACGTTTTGTTTGTTTGTTTGCCCGCTGCAACGCGGCTTCCGTTTGGCGTAGATCAACAAAAGGATGTTTGATAATTTAGTTGCCCTATACTTGTACTAAATTTATATAAAGTGATATTTTATAGAGAAATATTCTTTATATAAATATTATTAAATAATATTACTCTATAGAAATATTCTTTTAAATTTTGTTCACAATTTACAAAATACGTTTAAAGTTGATTGTTCATTTTTGATGTACTTACATATCAATTTCGTTTCAAATAAAAAAATACAGGGGCAAAAAAATTGGGTGTAACAGTTTATTCCTTTAAAATTTTTGATATAAAAATACACTTCCAGAATTTAAAAGCAATTATGACAATATTTTAATATAAAATTATATTATTTACGAGTACGAGTATATCCAACGTTACTAGTATTTAAAACGGTACTAATAATGGAATTTTAAAGATACACATGCGCGTGTTAAGTATTTACAATAAAATTATTATTTTTTATTTTGTTTTAATTCAAAATTATTTTTAATTTATTGATTAATAGACTCAGGCCTTACTTTCCAAACATTCATTACAAAAAAGAAATGGCAAAAAGTATTTTTTAATTTTTCAAATTAGTATCTATTAGTATTGTAAACGTACGTTCGGTAGTTTTGTGCTAAGGATGAGCTCTAAAGGGACAAGGGTCGCGGTTGTCGCTCGCGCCGCATTGATTTATGTGTGAGGATGATGTAGCGAGCCGGAGGTGAAAGTGTTACGGCCGCCCGTCCGGCGTAAATCATAACAGCGGATGTATTGACAGCCAATGAATACCTTCATTATAACACAAAAAATATGATATTTAACGCGCGCTACTGTATTCTATCTATAAATTTTGACTTTGTATCGGTTTATTTGTATTTGATGTTACAATTACTGCCTTTTTTAAAATAAAAAATACTAAAAATTCAAGGGCTAGGAAATTTTTATTTATATGCCTTGTTTGCTTAAATTATTATCTAAATAATTTTTATTTCTTTAATCAATATAGGTATTATCTTTAATAATAATATTATCGTTTTTCTCAAATAAAAATACATAAATAAATGAACATTATATTAGTTTCGAAGCCATTTAAATAATGAACATAATCTTAAAAAGTTGCTTTAACTTTATGGTGTTAAATAAATTAAATAATTTGTTTATTAAATATTTTGCAAGAAAATATTTTGTTGACTCTTAAAACTTGCATTATAAAAATAATACATTTTTTAGAAATGTAATCATGGGTATAAACTATAATAAAGGCAAAATTCGTGCCTAATCTGTTGTAATTTCTAACTTTGTCATCGCTGACAAGTTTCAAGATTATTTAATTGGTAGGAGACAAGCTATGATTGGTGACCATGAGTGTTCCGCCCTGCGCCTATCATCCCAACCTTAAATTTACTATCATTTATTAAATAAATCAAAGAGCGCCCGCCGAAAGATTTATTGCTATCTGTGGTCACGTTTGTAATACGCATAGACAAAGATCAAACTACCTGAGGTATTAGTTGTTGCAATTTTTTTTACTTTTGCTTTTGACAAATTTTTAACACTTACTTAAAGGTACTTGAAATGAAAATAAAAGTGTAAATATTATTTGTGAAAAAAAGGCACGCTCTTTTGTTTCGGTTATAACATTTAGAATGTGTATTGATAAACATTTCGATTCACTCAAAAATAAGGTACTAGCTATTCTAATTCAGTTATTCAAGTACATGAATTCTGAGCTATTTATTTGAAAAACAAATAGTGGTAAATAACACAATTATATTGATAAATATTATTCCGAATAATATTAAAAAATCGTTTTTAATAGAGAAAGAAGGACGGAGTCACGGAAATGTCCTTTGTTTTTGGGCATATATTTAAGGTACTTAAACTTATGTACGTTTAATATTATAGCGCACCTTATGATTCTAAGATTTCTCAAAAGATATCATTGCAATGTTTTAAGTTTCAACTATTTTATGATAGTAAAATTCATGATTTCTGCAAAGAAACTATGTTGAAAATATTCGTTTTTTAAAAATATATTTTCATTAAAAGTTTAAATAAATTATACATTTATCAGAAAAGTGGATCCAAATTCTGAATTAAGCTAAATGTTCTAAATTCTCAGTACAGTAAACAATATTTTTCATTGGCTTTCTAATAACTGAATACGTACCAACGTATTCAGTTATTAGACAGTAACATTGATCGTCGATATTTATTTAATAAGGATCATCCATAAACAAAGGTACGGAAAGACAAAATTCCCAAGCCATCATCATTATTCGTAATGGCCTCGTATTATAGTGAATATTTCAGTTGTTTAGTTCCATATTGCGCTGTAGACGGCCACTCACGCGATTGTGTCTCTTCGTGTTTTTGAAGTCTGTTTGATAAGGTGCATATAAAAAAATCGTTTCACTCATAGTCCATCACTAGGATCCCCTGAGTCCTGGATGTCTTTATAAACACACACATGACGAGTATGAACACCCAGACTCAGAATAAATACCTGTAGGTCATACAAATACGTTTATATATGTTCTGATACAGACATAGAATTCAAAAGCCAACATTTCGCCATTGTGCCTTATGGGTTGACATATTAGTTAATTATATTCGGAAATATAGTTTGGCCTTAAAGAGTGTATCAAGTTATCTTTTTGTTAATTATTTTCATATATGATGTAGATATATGTACACACTCGTACATCACACCCAAAAATCTCAAAAATCGCTATAAATATTTATTGACATTTGTGAGATGGAATACTAAAGCATTGTAATACAGTACCACCGATTTCAATTATACACATATTATGACAACTACATACCTTCTTTCTTAATAATATCGGATAAAATTTTACTTGGTAGTATATAATTGTTTGACGGCTATTCTAAAAATTGATGAATATAATGTATTGTAATTCTTTTTTACCGATGTATAAAGTTAGCACATAAGTGTTATGTGCTAACTTTATGTGTTATTTCAAAATACTAAAAGCGATAGTAAATGCTCAATAACAAATATGTTTTTTGGCCAAGTAGTCAATTATTTGTTATTATACCAACTTTGCAAAGAGTTATAATGGTTATTTTAAGGATTATATAATGTATTAATACGGAGAATAACTATAGGATATATGATTAGCTTTAATGCTTTTTTAGATGGTTATTATTCTTAAAAAACATTTTGTGATGTTGTTGCTTTTTATACGTATATTAATACAAAGTCCATTTTCGTAGGTACAGTAGGATTAGCATTAGTTTGTTTTTCGAACTATTTCTAGTTTAATGGATTTTAATAATAAATTATGCAGCTATGTAAACGGATAGCAAAAATCTAATGAATAGGATTATCCTAAATAAAATGTGTTTGCAAAATATGTGTGAGGCTTCATTTTAATTTACATTACGTTTTGTACAAGTAAAATAACATAATAAAATTATAAATATATATAAGAGGTTTTAATATAACAGAACTTTCTCCTTAGGAAGTTAGAGAGCAAATAAATGCTATATTCATTTGCATTTAAATTTAAGAAAAGAAAGAATGTGTAGTAGGATTCGTACATTGATTGAATTGAATTTTCGAATAATTTAAATTATTACTAATGCACCATAATTGAAATAATTACTATTGCACCATACCATTATAAATATCCTATTATGAAACTATCTGATTACCTTCCCGCATTCTTAGTCTCGTACCAATATGAGTGATTATCATCACATGGTGAAAATGCAAGCATTTGGTACAGCCTGCTGTTAAAATATGAGCAGAAAGGTAATCCAATTTTGTTACATCGCTACGGTCCTTGCAATTTTAATAGCAATAAAGAAGTTTATAAATTGCGAGTCCGTATCACGTCACTCAAGTGTGCCTGAACAAATTGAGACAGTGTAAAATAATACTGTATTGTATTAAAGATGAATCGGAATGATCGATCGTGTCAGGGCGTTCATTTTAATTTCGATTTCTCGAGATAGGGCCCAGAGGCGTGGTCCGCCGAACGATTTGTTTCATGTCCCTAGATACCTACCTACAAACCGTCAGTACGCTGGGAAAGACAAAAATATAATAGTTTTTATATCGAGATAATACTGACGACCAAGGGAATATTATTTTCATAAAAAAGGAGCTCATAAAAATATCATTGCATGTGTGTGATAATGATTTTAAATGCTAATTGTATTTGACACTATTCATCCAAATATAGAAAAAAAAAATTTAAATTGTTGTTACATTCATTACTAAATATTTGTAAGTTAATTTGTATTTTATTTGTAGTTATGTAAACGTTATTTATGTGGCAAAAGTGTAATCAGAATAAAGGAAGCTACGGCAAGGAATATAGGGGCTGTGGGCCGGATATTGCCAGTCCTTTAGCAGAAACGCGGGCTGTCACTTGAAGAAATCAGTCAAAACTTGGTAAATCCAATATCTAAGTTTAGAGCGGCACAAAGCACGTTGAACCGAGGTGCATAGAAGAGCGGGCGACGGGCGTGCACCGCTCGATAGCGCTGACAGTGACGGATTACCCCCGGTAGCGGTTCACGGTCGGTCCGCGCCGAACACCACTATCTGATACTGTATTAAGTTTGCGACTAAAGATACAGGAGAATAAGGATGCGAAAACACACGTATAGTGCGTAACATGGTTTACAACTGATGTATTAAATAAAATATATATCTAAGTATTAACTCACTTTGATAGATAGATAGATGCATTGCTAATAGATAAAAATAAAAAAAGAATTTGAAGATTTTTCAAAATGGATATAACAATGATAACCGAGAAAGGTATAAAAATATAACCGAGAAAAAATTCAGTTGTTTTTTTTATGGTTTAAATATAAATTTTATAGTAGTAAGTAAGGTATATATTCAAACAATTTCTGTTAACAACATGATTTTTACCATATACTCGTAGTCAAAATATTGTTATTATGTTATATTTGTATGTGTAAAAATCGTGGGTACGGCCTACTGAGGTTTATTTCATGTAGCTATATTTTGAGTGATTTTTGTGATAAAATAGGAATGTCTGTGCCCAGTAGAGGGACATACATATATAGGACATTAAAAATGTTTTAATACACGTGTGAAAAGGTCAGATGTTTGTGTAAAACAAGAGCAGCGAGAAGTGGACATTGGGTGGTGTGGTGTTAACGTATTCGGGTGCGCTATGTTGGCGCGACCACCCGCCGAGCCTGGCGGGGGGCCGCTTCTGTACGACGATCAGCGTTCATCACAATCAAATAAGAAAATATTGTGAACACTTTAAAAAACTAAACGATATATGTACATTCCATACGATAGGTACATAAACGATGTACATCTACACTTTTTTTACACCCCATACCCCATTTTTTTACGTCTTTTTTATTGTGAACGAGCCTAAAGCCCATACATATGTATATCTATATCATACATATATTTATCCCAATGCAGGAATTGAATCCGCGACCATTGATTCCGTAGGCGATAGTCCCTATTGAGGCAATTGGTTATCAACCTATTTAGTATTTTAAAGTGGTCATAATTAAATAGGAGTTGGAGAACCTAATTGGCTCAGTGTCAAATCTATCGCCTACGGATTTAAGTGTCACGAATTTGATTCACATTTGTATGAACATTGGGATAAATATATGTATGGCCTATGCGTATTTACTCCGAGTTTAGGTGCCCACCAAAACGGCTTGAACAGGAGTGATTGATTTAACGTTCATACCTCCAGGAATTTACCCAGTAGTGGGATATGTACGGGCTGTATAAAAGAATATTAGAAGTAGAATAATTTCATTTAAAAATAATTCGACACTAAGATTGTAAATTAAATTTTATATATTCTTTGAATGTTATTTAATTACATTGATAATTAAAGTTGCACAAAAATATTTTTAAAAATAAATAGGATTAGGTTAATTAGTTACTTTTCATTAACATTTGATATGTTTTTTCACATCTCATATATGTATGTCCCCCACTGCTGGGCACGAGTCTCAAAATTGCTGAAGCTAATATTTTAAAAAGTCTACATAAAATGTCACTAATGAGGCTAAAATGAAAAAAATATTACCTATAAATTCTACTTTTGTACGTCACATACAATTATTAATAGTAATCAAATAATTCTCCTTTAAGATGACATGATTTTGCCATGTAACGGGAGACATATCTAGAGCATGATGTATTGGCACACCAGGTGAGGTCACGTTTCCCACAGGCGCGGTCGACGGATGATGATGGATCATGCAATTCGCTCTTTGTTCTCTTTTACTAGCTTTGTGTAGCGACGACAAATTTGGGGTCAGCGAATCTTTTGCTCAGCATTATTATGTTTGATTGTGCGAAAAATTTTGCGCCAGTGATTTTTTTGTTTCATTAAAAAACAAAAATATTTCCCATGTAGTCTATTGATATGAAATGTGCGCTATAAAATGTTCTCACTTATAATTTGTGTTTAGAATGCATGTCGAATATTCGTTCCGTTACACGGCATGTTGGTGGTTGGTCGGTGGGTCGGATAATGCCTGCAACTCGGGACACCACTCCCACCAACAACAGTTATGGACACGAAACGTCGCCACCGCGCACAATTCAATATATTCAGAGTAATTTGATGTTCATTAAAGAAACTCTGCGACCGTGAACCAGAACACAATGGTTGAATGGCCATTTGTTGTTGCCGTTGAAAGGCACAATGATAATTCACGCAGCAGTTAGGCGCACTTACGAAACGAAGTCTTTTTGTGATGGAGGAGCTATTTTGTTACCGGCCATTGATAAGTGGCGGTAAGATTGGATGAGTTTTGAAATAATTGTGATATTTGAAAACTTTTTACCAAGTAAAATATATAAACTTACCTTGTTGACTGCTCTTTCTCGTAGTTTTTTTCTCTTTCATCCAAGGATATTCTGGTACATTAAGACCCCCACCAGGGGATGGAAGATCAGGCGCATAGCCCGGCGGAGTGTGCTGGGGACTTAACTCTCCAGCGCCCAACTGAGGCAGTGCAGTCATAAACTCCGCCATTGAAGGTTGACTGTTAATGAAGCCAGTTTCAGTGCAGGTATCAAGCATCGGATGAGGTGCTCCGGCGGCAGTGACAGCTGCAAGCCAGAATCCGTTGCCGCCATGTTCCATTCGGTGCTCAGGACCAGGCGCGGGCGCGGCCCCCATCGGCGGCGTGTTTCTCGTTTTAACGGCAAACTCCTCTTCCATCTCATCGCGCACCCCCATGCCAACTCTCGCCAGTTGCTTCCCTCTGATCGGGAAATCTTCGCATTTTATTTTCCGCACTAACGGGTTATTGTCGAGCGGCAGAGTGGCGGTGTTGCATATCTCTTGCATCTCTGCCTCTGTCGCACGGTTCGCGCGATCATTCACGTGACGGCCTGGCTTTCCGTTTCGCCGGCTGCGTTAACATTTTTGCTCGCATGTGGAGTTCATGTGTCGTTCACCCTTCTTTATTGTTATGGCTGCATAAAATTCCAATACTTGCATCATCGTTTCTGCAAGCAAAATAAATTGAAACTCTTATGAGTATTACACATACAATAAGCACCAATAGTTCAATGGGTAAGGTTTTCACTTATGTTCCTTGGTCGTGAGTTCGATTCAATCATTAGATAATTGATGTGAACCATATTTTCCTAGGATTAATACTATTAGCTTAGAATAGCTAACAAGAATTTTTGTAATATAAAAACATAGTTTTTATTAAATTTATATTGTATTTTTGTGTAATTTATTGTAAACATTGCTTATCTTATTTACAACACATCACTATGTTGCACTATGCATTATTCATCATAAAATAAATATATGTAAGCTAATTTTTTTTAATTTGATTTTTTATTTTCTTCAACAACAAAAGGCTAGATCCTCAAAAAATATTTGTATACTTTTGTAAACAATGATTTAATCGATAGAAACAAATTTCCATTAAATCTTTTTATATTGTCACTAGAAAGATTTTTGTCTTTTTTTTTTAAAAAGATAATGTTAAAGGGACGTTTTAAAATCTCTTTTTTTTAAAAAGATCTTAACGATTCTTGAAATAATATTGTTATTACAAGGAATCGTTAGAATGGTTAAAAGAGTTCTTGTAATAACAAAACATTGCTAATCTTCTTAAAAAATAATGGGTAGGTATACGAAAAAGGCAAAAAATTAATAATTATATTAAAAATATATGTTAAAATCGGTAGACACCAAATTAAATCTAAAAGGAGGAGGTTATCTCGTGGTTATTTCGCAATTATTCGCGGACGTTCGACATTACCGCGGTTTTGTGTAATAATTTGTGCCCGCAGTCGTGATGAGAGCACGAGTAATGAGCGCTCGGAATTGTTTATTATAATTTAGCGGTCGTCATGAAGTGTACATCACGTAATACAGGCTCTACAATACAGTTATTAAAATCGTTATGAACTTTGCTAAATATCATTGTGATGAAGTAATGAATTTGTTGAGTGAAATAAAAATGTGGACCAAAATTTAATTATTACATTAAAACGATGGATGTAAAAAAAGTAAACACAATGGTTAATGTTAAATATTACTTGACGATAATGATAATTTCTTATTAACTATTTGTGACCTAGGAGAATATGGTTCACACCAATGAAGTAATCGAACCCACGACCTCAGAGTGTAAGCATATTTCTCACCGATAAAGCTATTGTATTAATATACATTTGTGCTTAAAAAAACTACATATTAATGTGATTTGGTATTGTACGGTGGTCTAATAACATCTTAACGCCCCAATAGTGATCCTCAACTGCCCACAAAATATTTTGCTAAAAGACAAGGGACTAACGTTGGTATAATCATTTGAAATCAAACGATCTAGATCATATACCGGTATTTCTAATAAAAATTGACACGACAATTAAGTTATTGTCTTGTTTGATATGGCTAGGGCGATTGTTTTTGAGAAATCAAAGAATTGTCACCAGTGCGATTCATTTTAAAGTACTCAAAGTGTGTGTGAAGATACAAAGAAGGCACTCTCTTGTCCAAATTCACCTTTATCTAATGAAACGATATTTTTCGTATAAAATTCGATAAGAATCAGGATGCAGTATTTTCCACGGAGTCAATGGTCGCGGATTCGACCTCCACATCGCAATAAATATATGTATGGCCTCTACATATTTATTCCGAGTCTGGTAACCCCGCTAATCCGCATTGGACAAGCGTGGTAGGTTAACGTCTGTTCCTAAATTGTAAGAAATGGGGAGGGCCGTGTTCAGTAGTGGGATACATACTTAGGCTGTGAAAAAAAAACATTTGTTTAATACAAATTATAACCAAAATTAAATTTGTGTATTTTTTAAAACAAATTTTAGTTTTCGATCAGAATTTAAACATATGTAGAATTCAGAAATGAAAATGTACCAGCTACTAATTCTAATCGTCCGTCATTGTAATAGTTTAGTTAGTTAGTACTTTTATAATATTTTCAGATGTGTCCGTAGCTGCCCTTGTAGAGTGGAAGCTTTCCACGCCACTTGAATATCAATTAAAATTCAAACCACGTACGAAATACGATTTTTTCCAGTGGAATTTGCGGCGCGCCCCGAGGTATGGCGGGATCACGCCTTTTTGTTTTATTTTATTTTTTCAAAACGGTACGGGTGGCGTTTAAGCCTATTTTAATGCGTATGGGTTGTGTGCTCTGAATTAAGCAGCAGGCTACGGGTCGACAAAGGAAAGCAATTTCCTTTCATACATGTGGTGTATGACGAATTATCTTACATGTTAATTATTGCAAACTTTTTAATAGTGAAATAAAATTTAAAATTGATCTTTGAGGTAATTGTAGATTAGGTTTTCCTGTCATTATCAACGTATATATTAAAATGATTGTTTTCGTTCAATCTTAATCAACTGTATAACGGAAATTATACTCAATGAAATCTTTTATTTCATTAAAATTGCTTGATTTTGTGAAAATCAAGTTGCTTACTCTTATAGATATATTTATGCGTTAATATATTATAACATAAAGTGCACAAAACGAGAAGAGTTTTCCAAACATTTTTCATTGATTATGCAGGATATACAAGTAAGTGAGTCAGTTGAGTTATGCCACTATTTATTAGCGCTTATAACACCCGAGATACTGAAGATGCTTTGTCCGTCTTTGAGAAAGTTGTAAAAGATATTTCAAGGGGACGGGAATAGGGCGGGTCGAAGATGAGGTGAGGATTCCTTTCTTTGGAAAGCCCTTATATCTTAGAGCACAAAGGACGAACCACATTAGCATAAAAGTTTGTCCACTGAGAAATTTAGGTACTTCGCCAAATAAATCGGAACATACATGCTGATAAATTTTGCGTGCAATGTTAATGTTGGTACAGCTAACTGTACTTTACTTTATCTTTATGTTAAATCTCCATAGAGAGTGTTAAAATTAAACACTATTAGAAAATAAGTTCATACACCGTAGGTATGTATGTATTAAATTTGCTAAAGCAAGAAACAAATTTACATAAACTAAATATTTACGAGTTAATGGAACTCTTATATCAGAGTGTTATTATTGTTTTGTGTTTATGTTAAATCCTTTGAAATGTAAGAATCGAGTAACCTTTTCTTCTGCCTCATAGGGTGGCGCAGGTTTCACTTTCCCGGCTCCGTGAAGGGAGAGGCGCTTTAAAAACACATAAAACGAGAGCAAAGACTGCTTATGAATTTGTTTATGGCGCTATTTTAAAAGGAAGTAACGTTGCAACAAAATTTCGCAGCTTACGTAAAACCATTTACTTAATTTTATGTGCTCAAATCATTATATGCATATAAGGTATTTTTAATAAATAAATAATTATTTTATATGATAACAATTAAGTTTATTTACCTAAACATTTACTACTGGTTAAAATAGTACGATGTAACATAAATTATTTAACAATATATATCTAGTCTAGTATTATATATTATAAGTATATTAATGTAATAGTAATAGTTCAAATATCTCTTAATTTTATAGTTTTAGTTGATAAACACAATTTTTTTTGTAATTTCATTATAAAATAAAAACAAATATAAGAAGAAAAAACCCAAAAATAATTATTTTATTGATAAATGTAAGGAATATTATAATACAACGAAAGAGGGCTTTATAATGTTCAATAAGTTAGTAATATTCTATTTATTAGATAATCTTGAAGCTCAAAAAATGACAATTTACGTTTAATGACAACAAAATTTGTAAATTTTTACTGAGAACACTAAACGATCGAGGGTTCACATTGTGTCCTCTTTTCCGTACTAACGTATTTATAAAAGTACTAGCTGTTGTACCCAGTGTTGTCTAGGTTACATTTTTCACCTAGACACCGTTGCGTTCGCGTGGGTATGCAAAATAACTCACCAAAGCTTCATCAATCAGATGAATACTTTAGGAGCGCACAGAGGACCAACATACAAAGAAATATTCATTTTTATTTATAATTTTATGTACGTCGGCTGTATGTAAGAGCTACAATTAGGTACTTCAACTGGGCCCGGAGTAAATAACCGAACATCTGCGTGTCAGGAGTGGGCCGCTCAAACTAGTGGTTAGGGTCCAATTTGCCGGCCATAACGATTTCCTCTTCGGGGAATGGAATGGCGTGCGTCCGGCTGCCACCCACACCACTGGTGCATACAGACATACATTTAAACATACTATTGGATTTCTTCTGAAATTCGGTCGTAATTAATTTAATATTTTTATTTCTATTTTATTCTTCTACACTTCTTCTCCACGTGAACCTTAACTAAGTCAAATCTTACACTCCTCCGTGTGAGTAAAGTGAAAAAGGTACAATTGTTTATCTTCACGTATTAATATAGATAATACTTATTTATATTGATATACTATACAAAACAATACGCTTTGTGTTTCCTAACGTTACTTTCTAATAGTATAAGAGAATATTAATTTGTCGGAAATAAAAATACATATTAAAAAAACTTCAATAAATAGAATTGCCGCTATTAGTCGCCTAAAGGACTTACACACTTAAAACATCAGAAGCCACTTCATAGTTCCAGTGACGGTTTGTTGTGCACTGTAAAGCAAAGGAATAATCGGACCGTATTGTTTTTAAATTGTCAAGGGCAAGCCATTAACTGTAAATGGTGTTTCTTATCAGCGCATGCTTACTTATTACTTTCTGCCAATTTTGATATAAAATCTAGCCTTCGTTTCACGCACATGGTTTCAACAAGATAGCGCCACGTCTCACACCTCTAGAGAGACCATGGAGCTTCTTCGTGATTTTTTCCACCCAGGTCTTCGGATCTCACCTATGGAATTTTTTCTGTATACCCTACAAAGTAAAGTCTATCAAATAAATTCGAAGACCATCTCAGTACTACTCCGTCAGTATTACTCCAGCGAGTGGCACAGAATAGTGTGGCTAGATTTTAAGAGTTTGCCCGACGTGGCGGTTACCATTTAGAGGAAATAATAATTTAAAAAATAAAACCTGCCTAAAAAAAGATCTCTTCTTCGTTAAAGTAATTCAATTTTATTTATATCCCTTGTATTTTTTTATTATTTATGTTTGAAGACTTAATTCTGCCGCCGAACACCGTGCACTCATATTTTTTAATTCATTTCAGACTTAAATTCTAAGGTGAATCCACTTTTTGGTCTCACGTGTACATATAAAAGAGCATCTATGCTTAATTTAGAATTATCACTGTTTCTAAGAATAATAAAAAATATATTTTATTGTGACGAGTAAGCATTTAAATAACTCCCATGACTAGCAGACGCGGTGGCATTTATATATTTAGGGTCAGGCGAAGAAATTAAATTCATAACCGTTTTTCAAAATATTGAATTGATATTTTTTTTTAAAGATTAGAAAATATTTTGCTGAGTTACAGTTTTAGATCTAAAATCGTTAAATGATAACGTAAATGTAGGAAATATAATTCTGTAGTATGAGCATTGGTATAGAATGTTAAAGTTATCACCAAATTACTAAGCTACGTTTTATAATAATCAAATACCATTTATGTAAATTAAATAAAAATGTTTAGCTATAACTTTTATTAGACACATGAGAAATATTTTTAATGGAAACATTTGAAAATCATCACAACATACCTCTTTATAAAAGAATATAGGTAGGTTTATAATAGTAATAACTATTAAAACAAATTTTATTTTTATAATTTTATTTTTTCTTTACAAAAAGCAAACACAATTTGTTTCATATTGTTGAAGTGGAAAGAGACTTAAGCGATCAAATTAATGGATTTAAGTTGTTTCCTTTTCCACAGTCATTGTCTGCGATATTCGTGAGGCTAACAGTGGACAATTGTTCGCGGAGGAGTGTTGATAGAATCAGTGTGGAGGCAACCCGGCTTATTGTTTGTTATTAAGCCGCTCTCACGCGATGTGATGACGTGCGTCTTAGCGTTAAGACTACGTACATCTACACAATATATAACAATACTCGTATAATGGTACGTTAAAACACATGAAAAGGCTACTACTAACGAATGTGAATGATTCGCGCATTGCAAGGCGTTCTTCTTTATTTTCCAACTAGGTGGTAGGTTGGAAAATCATTAAAATCATAGTGATGGAAAAGTGTGTTTAAATCAAATTCTATTATATATAAAATTTATATTCAATAGAATACCACTTTGTGGAACCAGCTACCTTTGGTGGTCTTTCCGAACCCATACGACATTGGCACCTTCAAAAAACAAACCTACACATACTTAAAAGGCCGACAACGCTTACATGACTCCTGCGGTATGGCGATTATCTATGGGCGCCGTTGATTGCTTTCCATCAGGTGGCCGCTTGCTCGTTTGCCCTTATATCCCATAAAAAAAAGAATACTATTATTGGGCACTAAAAAGACAGTACAGACTTTACTTTGGAATATTTTAGTCCACTATAAAGTAGAAATTACAGCGTTAGTGTAGTTTTATTTCGAATGAATGAGAAAGCAAAGAAACTTGCGAGTAAGTATGTATCTGATTACTCGATGCTCAATAGTTTCTAAGATATGAAAGTACAATTTTGGTATTCATATTCAAAATTTTTTGGTTCGTCAAATTTATTCTGTTCTCTGGTAAAAATAAGACATTTTTAAATACTAAAGAAAGTCATATTTTTGTGAGTTTTATGACTAAACAGTTTCAATGTTTTTTATGACTAAACAGTCAATGTTTTAAAAAATATAAATATTATAATTTTTACTGTTTATCGTTGAGGAATTCGCTGGCATTTTCAGACGTACAAATATCAGGCACTAATAAAATATAACAACATTAATGGTGAAGGGTTGAATTTTCAATTTAATATTGTGGGATCGATTCTACGTAGGTACAATTGGAGAATTGATGTAAACCATATTTACTTAACACACGCTTTATATATATGTTAAAATGATTAATTAGAATTTTTTAAATTAATTATCGATTATAAATAACTTAAGCATATTTAAGATTAGAAGAATTAGAAGATTAGAAGGTGCGGTATGTACACAATTATGTATAAGCTGGTCATTAGTCATTTTGCAAAATACACTCTCACCACCTTATTGGCTTACATGGCAAGTGCAGGAGCAAAAAAGGATTGACGAGAAAATATACGAAGGTGCAGTGGGGCCATTAGAAACAGCAGCTCACACATCAAAGAACCAGTATTTATGCCTCACAATTAACTTTCTATTCCAACCAAGTTTAATACTTAGGTAAGTTGCCTTACCTTTATCGTCTACAGTGCTTTCCCTCTAACGTTTGTTGCTAATATAATACTATAAGATGCGCCAAAATAACTTTTATGCATAAAATATGTTTCTTGTGCATCTTATGGTAAAGGAAATAATCATACATACATACATATCGTCACGCCTGTCTCCCGTAAGGATAGGCAGAGACCACAGATCTCCATCTGTTACGATCTCGGCATATTTCCCTTGCTTCCTCCACACATGCCATCCATCGCCAGTTAAGGGTACTCTTGACCTGGCCTTTCTTAAAAACTCCAGCAATTTGGTCAAGGTACGTTTTCCGTGGTCTTCCTCTACTGACATTTCCATTCACATTCGCAAGGTAAATTTCTTTTGCCAGTCGTCTTTCATCCATTCTCTCCATATGCCCAAAACATCTAAGCATCCCTTTGTCAACTTCTTTTTATCTTAACCATATAAAAATAATAATTAAAAAAGGAAATAATCTTTTTAATAAAAGCTGAAAGAGTTAGAGCCTGCAACCAGATAGGTAATTATCGACATCTGCAAGATCACGAGCACTGCAGATGCGTTATCTACCCTAAGGTAAGATGACAATAATAAGTTAGGAATCTAATGTAAGGGGAAAGGAGTTAAGCCTCAAGATCAAACAAAACCGAAAAAATAGTTGGTTAGCTAATATTGTAGCGTATATTTAATTGTAACGAGATGAATATTCTAACTTCGTCGTTCATGCGAACGGAGTTATCTGCTACTTTTTGCCGTAGAATATGCCGTATAATTCGTAGAACTACGAAAGCAAAATTGCACGTAACCACTTGTAAATAATAAATTTATGAGTATAATATAATACAGTTTTAGTGACAAACTGTTGAGGTCGTGTGGAGCGGAAAGTATACGTCATAATTCGCGTCGTAAACGTCTGGGGTACATCACGCGGCCCCGGCGTGATTCGTGATGGATCGCGGAGGGTGCTTGCTACACATCTCACAAATTTATTGCAAAGGTTGTGTTATCAGTAATAGTATAAAAGAGGAGATGTAGATAGGAAATTATCAATACTACTTGATCAAAGTAAAGGACTTAACTGGTAGAATATAACATGAACATAATTTAATTTGTTTTTATCCACTACCGGATAGGGGTCTATCCATTTTTAGAAGAATGGACATCAATCCAATACGCTTGTATAAGGCGGTTTGATGGGACACCCAGACTTGGAAAAAATAAGTATTCGAGGAATTGAATCTCACGGCCATTGACTCCGAAGGCGATACTTCACCACTGAGCAAAATATCTTATATTCCAATACTATAACATATGATATTGAATATATTTTTTAATGACACATTATTTAATTTTTAATTATTTATAGCTTTATTGGTAATAGGAAGAATAATCTCTATCGCTTTATTAAGATCATCAGCCGTCGGCAGTCCACAGACAACTCTCAAAGCACAGCATTTGCCCGATCTTCAACTAGACGCCGCACGAGCGTCACATATTACGTGAGTTTATTATTGAACTATTGACATGAATTATTTTAGTACCACAAGAACTATAAGCTTGCTAGTTCAAATAATTATAATAAAAACTATCTTATTATGTCAAATAGGATTAAAAAATTTGTAGAAGCTGAAGGTACGGTTATAACTAACTGTAATGTTAGATAAAATCGGCTTGTTTATAAACCATACAAATATTGAAATTACTGCGTTTCTTGAATTCCCCCGCTACAGTGTCGTGCTTATCCTTTTAAAGATACGAGCTGCCTATAACCCTTTTCTCATCCATCACTTACTGCAATCAGTCGGTAAAAGATTCTGAGATTTCACTTACCTACTCTTACGAAGAATTATACTTTAGTATCTACTAAACTTTCTTCTTCAAACAACGGAAAGTTATCATCGAAAATGATAGTTCTTTTTATGTAGCGTCATTTATTTTTTTCATTCTATTATGGGTTGCATTTCTGATTTTATTTACAAATTTTTCTATTATCGGACTATTTTTTTATTCTTTACATTATCATCAGGTTTAAAGAACTTACTCGTCTTTTCATTTGATTTATTGACATACTTTATTAATCTGTTTTCATAGTTGAATGGGTTGTGTACAGTATGAACACCTTGTCCCCCGTGATCGGCGGCTTCATAAATTCAAGTAATTAATATGGTTGGTTTTGAGGCTTGCAAATCCTAACTTCTCATTAAAAATGAGGTTATGCGTGGAAAAAATCATTAATCAATCAATACACTCATGATAGTCCACTACTGGACATTAGTTTCACAAATGAAGTGGTAATCGTGATTCCCACGTCTGACATGCGGATTAGGAACCGCAGATTAGTATTTATCACTAAATGGCGTGGGCCTTTTCTATGACCCACCTATTGTGCATAATTCTTTCGTAAAATAGGCAAACAGCGTTAGCGCTGGGGTCTGTATTCATTTTTGGGCATTTATTTTGCTTGTAGTTCTAATGTTATATATTTATATATATATCGATGTAAAACTTGTAACTTCTGGAATTCTGATGAATTTGAAGAAAATTTTTATTTCAAAATGTGTTCATAACTAACATTATACGTGTAGTAAACACTTACTGCGTATTATGAATTCACTTTTAATATTAAGATACAATATATATCGACACAATCTTGAAAAGCAGTATTGACCTTATTTCGGCATCTATATATATCAGCAGTTAAGCATACAAGGGCGGTTTAAAGTTTAAATTTTCTTTACTTTATTAAAATATCTATTTTTTCCTATTGGAATCTTATAATAAAAATAAAATTAACACCTTTTATACTCCTTGGTTAGTAATGTAATTCTTTGTGACATGGATATTGTTTCTAACACACAAATGACAAAGACATATACAAAGGCTCAGAATAAAAATCTGTGATACAAATATTTACACCGATGCGAGGTTCGATGCTGCGATCTTTAGTCCTCAAAGCGACATGATGAGCATTTTCGTAGTCGTCGTCGAAATTAAATTATTAATGGATGAAATTGAATATATCAAAGGATGAATGTTATATATATTAAGTTTCTTGGTTTTTTGTCTCTTTTATGACACATCTTTGTATATAACGTCTTCATACGCAAATAATTCTTTTAAGAAAGTTTATTGTTTACTTTTAAAGTTTTTAAGAAATTTAATAGCGTTTAATTGATAGAAAAAAATTAGGTAAATTAAAAATGTTGCATAACATCATCCAGTTATATCTTCGATTATGAATATTAAATAAGGTATCTTGTACATTAGTTTAGGGCGCAGTTTCGAAGGTAGATGGATGTAAATCACGTATGTAGTGGTGTACATGGTACGTATGTACGCAACGAGGATGGGCGTGTCTGTTTCAGCCTGAAACCGCCCAGCGACGGAGGCGGGACGCTCACGGGAACGGCCTAGTGGAATGTTTCCATATACGTCTCTACTGTGCGATATATAAATATAAATAAATAAATAAACTTACAACGATAATTGTAGTTATTTTTTTATCGAATAGGTACGTACATGAAATTGTTAATTTGTTCTTATCTTTAGCACTCCTTCTTCATATGATCTTTAATTATACCAAATTTCACACTCCTCCGTGTACGGTTCTTCCTCTCTTCTTCTCAGAGTCCCTATACTACTAGTCAAGGTTGGCAGCCAATTTAGTACAATAATCCGTGCACGCAATGTGCTTAAAAAGGGGTACAAAGCTTTTCTTGACGTATTAATATACATTTATATAATAACGCGATAATAGTTTGAGATTTATTTAGTTGCCTTTGCGATGATATATTTGAATAGTTTTGATTATTTATTAACGTATATGATGTCTATTATATACTCTAAGAGTAAATATATGTATATTTACTCTTAGTGTGGTACACAAGGCTAACTTCCATCTACCAAGAATGTTATAGATATTGTATCTATAGTTAGAATATATTAATAAACTTTTATTTCTAATATTAGATTAAAAAATGATTTTTGGTGATGTTGAAACATACGATCTGTTTATATTTCTGTTAAATGTTTATTTAAATTAATTTCTTGGTACATATGTAGTAATTCAGTAAAACAATATTTTATGCTATATAATTGTATAAAAATAAAGGTTCAACAAGAAGAAGAGCAGCGTAGTCAGAAATTAGCGCCTTTTTGAAAAAAGCAAACCTTTTCGATGGATACACTGATACAATATACAGAACTGATAGAACATATTCTGTCATTGTATGATATGAGGACTCAAATGGCTCAGTAGCGGATGGTCCGGTTTCGGAGTCACGCATTGCGGGTTCAATTGTCCCTCATCGAAGCATAGTATGGTAAAACTTTTAATGTTTACATAGCACCCGTGAGACAAGTAATTCTTATATTATATTATATAATTTATATGTTTTTATTATTGTTGCTTGTTTTTATTGTTCTGTGATATTGAAGTAAAATGTCTTTAGTTTTTGTGATTAAGCCTTTTCTCTTAGGTGTAAGGAGGCCTAATATATTGCTTTCCGGTAAGGAATGTAAAATAGAAAACCATTTGTTCGGGCGTCGAATAAGAAAAAAATTCTATAACAGTTTTTGTTGTTCAGGTATATTAATATAATTACTATGGATTTATACATAAATTGTATACTATTTCTTTAAAAATCAATAACTGAATCATCATGTAAATAATTATACTACTATACATATTTTGTGGTTGTATGTGTGAGATTCTTTCCGTTCTATACTTCAAACTTAACCTTAATATAAAATTAAAAAAATAGTAGTTGTAAGTAGTAGTGACTACTTACTTTGGAAAAACAATAAAGTACACAGTAGTTACAGCCACAGGCGGTCTAACACACTCCGACTTCAGTCATCATCGACTATCACAACACATCACTTGAAACATCAAACACTAAACGTAAATGTAAACGGGTGAAATAAATAACTCCATTCACTTTAGTTTCGTCCAATCATAAATCGATGCACTCAATAATAGACAACAAAAAAATTATCAATATGTGTTATCAGTGCTTCTATCGGAATGTCAGTATAGCGTGGCGAGTGTCAACTGTCTACTAAACGAGTCGTCACTGCTCGCTTGCCGCCATGCCCATTTTCATATAACCACTTTTATCTAAATGTCTGAAATTATTTCTTTTTGCAACATAAATTGAATCGTATTGCACGTGCAAAAGACTTATAATAGCTTGAACGTCTTTTACTTTTAAGTCATTTAATGGGAAATATACATCTGTAAAATAAATAGTCTGTCTTTTTCTGTTTCATAGTACAACTCGATGTTGTGTCTCTTTTGCTGCCGTTTCTGTGAAAAATATGATAATCAAAAGAGTTATTTTCATTTTGTTTATAATGAAATTTATTTATAATATTTTTGTTATACTTTAATATTTTTTTTGGATAAAATAGGGTAACTATTAGCTGGACTTGTTTCAAGAGCAAAATACTTGGTCAGTCGACTAGCGCTGTCTCATTTCCTCTTACATTTCTTGTTTGTTGCACGTAGCGCCATTGGGCCAATAGTGTATACGGCTCTACCCACCTTAAAGTGTATACGATGTAGTTGAATAATGCGCTCTATTACCTACGAATAAAGTTTATCTTTTTAACGTGTAAAGCAGAGTTACCGGCGTTTGTCATGCAAGAGTTCTAATTTTAAAATCAAGTGTAGGCGGAGCTCTTGAAGCTTTTATATTGAAAAACAAAATGTCTTTAAAGAAAACCAGTTTCGAGAAAGTTAAGCCTTTTATGTACATGGATTTAAGTTTAGCGTTGGATGCGACGTAACACCTTTCGCGTTCGGCATTCGTGTCGGTCGCGTAGAAATAAAGAAAAACGTTTAGTAACCGGCTTGTCGGTATTTTCCTTTTGTTGTTTGATTTTTGTTTGAAAACGGGACATTGCATGAGAAATGCAACGCAACAATATGGCGTCGCGCTCTATTAGTCTTTTGGTATCCAAGATAAGAGTTTTGTCAATTCATATGTATCTATTACGATAAAAGATGTGTCTTCCCTGAAATTGTTTTTTAACGTACGTATGAACTTACACTTGTAACACATATATAATTGAAAACTACTGAAATTAAATTTAAGTTTTCATTTTAAGATAGTACCTACAATTAATCCCATTAATTTTTATAAACTGATTTATTAAGATGAAACTAGTATTTCTTTTCTAGAGTTGTATTCGTATATGAAGTACACGATATGAACATATATTTGATAAAACGTTGTATACTTGCAACCCTACTCTAAAATTTCCCGTGTGGTTGGCAACAAAATTGTTAAATAAAATGCCGGATTCGAACCTACGATCGTTGATTCCAAATACCAGCACTTCGCCATTGAAGTCATTTACCATGGGCCTCCCCATTTGTGGAGGAACGGATGTTAATTCACAACATTTGTCTAATGCTGATTGGCGGAGTTACCAGACTCGGAATAAATATCTGTAGGCTATATATATGTACATTTATTGTCAGACTTCGTGGGTGGAGGGCTCTGCCACTGAGCTAATTGGTCGTCAAAATAAATTTTATAATTCGTTTTAATTTAAAAAAAAGCTGTTTTGTTAGTTCCGTGTTGTTCAATTAATAAAGGGAGGTAGATTTTTCTAAATATCTTTTTCATGTTACTCTGTAGAAATGTTTGTGTAATAATAAAACATAGGAATATAAAGAAACCGGAATTCACGCGGATATATATGACCGTTTTTTTCTGCGATATATTTTTGTTTTTGTGGAAAGGCGTTGTTGGCCATTACAATTTCGTACGAAGGACTCTCGAGCAGAAGATCCGCAAGTTGCGCACTTGGAAGAACGATAACCACGACGATAACTTGGTATTTGCTTCTGCTACCGCTGAAACGATGGAAGACGCTTCACGACAACAAGGGAGAGGTTAGTATCAATCCAAGGAACAAGTAGTAAGGTCAAGATCTTATATTGGACCGCTATCGGTTTTCTGTGATGTAAATAAGTAAACGGAAGAAAGAATATTTTTTTCGAATAGTGTATAAAACTCAAAACGATTGCGGTATTCAACTAATTGCCCTGCTTAGATATAAGACACCTTGCTTAACCTCGTCATTTCTGGAGGAATAGAAATTAACCCTCCACGCTTTTCCAAAGTAACCAGATTTTGCATAAATACCAGTAGGTATGCATGTATTTATCCCGATACGGGAATCGAACTCGCGATTAATGACTTCCGAATTTCATCACTGAGTCAATATGGTTATTAAGGTGCATTCATTAGTTATAAGGTAAGGGTTACCGATAGTTCAAATGTATACCTTGTGTATGAATCATGGCTACGATGGCCGCGCTGTACGGGAAGCGTCGTCTGCGCTTTGAACTCATTAGCGCTGTCGGTCAAGGCCTCGGGGTCGCGGTGGTGGGTGGTCGATATAATTACAGCCCACGCCGGGCGAGCGATTTTTCCCTTTATATATTGTCGATTGAACAATATTAATAATAATAAATAAATTCATATTATGAATAACATTTTTTTATTTAATACTTTATTGTACATAAAACACGACATACAAGAATTAAAAGGAAAGAAGATGTACAAGGGCGAGTTTAACTCAAAATTGAGTTTTCTTCCAGCAAACCCATTATTTTGTATGTTGCGATTCAAAAAGTGAACCGTTTAATTTTTCGGACAGCGCTTTATATGTTGACAAAGGTTCTTCTTAAATTACCTCACCGACAACCGAAGGTTGCAGCTAATATAAATATAAAAAAATACAACTATTTCTATCTTTAGTGAAGCGAAATAATTCGACAGTAGTTACTCGCTTCTCCTATTCACTTGGTGATATACCCGAACGAATAACGGGTGTTCCCTGCTAGACAACAGAAGAGGCTCTAGAAACCAAGCAGTATAATCAACAAGACGGTGTAGCCATAATCCCAACCAGAAACCGGTTGTAAGTAACCTTTGAAGAGCAAATAGTTTCTAAAATACCCGGTGCGTAACGGAACGAGAAAATATTTCACTAAATTTCCCTCGTCGGCGATGTAGGCACAAATACAAAGATTAATTAAAGAATGGAATTATTTGTGATATACGGTGACCCATTCATTATTTGTTCCTCAAGATCCTACTCGGTAATTCGAGCCAGATATAATTTATTATATTTATATGAATTTGTAACATGTAACATTCAACATACAAATGTAGTCTACTATACCTGAAGATGCTTCGTGTTGGGGCGAAACACGTGTCGTTTACAAGATGGAAAAGTGGTAGTGTGTGTTTGGTGTTGTGTACAGTGGTTGGTGGGTGGAGAATTGATAGCCGATTTTCGGTAAGTTTTTGGTTTAAGTTCCAAAATAAATCCACTCTATTCAATAGAAAAAACACACATTACTAGTTTTCTGTTATTATTTTGCTTGTCGCGGATCTTAGCTAAGTAAAACTTTTGACTGTCCACATAATTCTGTATGAGCTCTAAATTTTATTAAAAGCACGTTTGGACATACATATGTCTCTCTATTGAACTCCATTTTATTCCAGTTTATTATATCTTTTTGAACTTACGCATGCAATGGTCACCGGGTCGATTCTCGTATTAGGATGAATACGACGATTTTGGTGTGTCATTTCTCTTAACAGTTTGTTCATATAGTTTTTGAGTTATAGCTCTTGTGATATAAGGCACTCTGGTACGGGGTTAGGATTTTAGTGTTTTATTTATTTTATTTAATATATAACAGTTTACTTTGAAAACATGATAGATATTATTAGATAATCTTACGTAAGTGTAAAATTATCTAATGTCACACGGATCCTATAGAGCACATGCCTTGACACGATTTAAGCGTGTCAAGGCATGTGTTCAACACTTTGAGCATTCCTCCTCCTCCAACCTCGCAGGCGATCAACACTTTGAGATTAAATGCCACGTAATAATCATTTTTTTCTAATTGACTGAATTAGCTAAATTTTATCAGAAAAAGTTAATAAATAACAATTCTAAATTATTTAAATTAAAAAAGTTTATCAAATATTGTACGATTTATAAGATGTATTTAAGCATAACATTTTAAATGAAATAGTTTAAAAATAAACTAAAACCTTTTTTGATAATCATTGCTGCCTATAGATAATCGCATCATTGTAGGCCTCACGAATGCATTATTGTCTCCCAAATACCCCGATTTTGTAATTTTTTCGAAGCTGTATAGTAGTAGGTATATGTCGAAGCTAGTAACTTAAAAACTGAATGTTTTTTTATGAAAAGACACCGATATCGAAGAGTAGATAAATATTCCTTAACTTATGATGTGATTAACGTAAGATATGATAGCGTTAATTTAAGGTATCAGTATGACAAAAAGATTTTATTTTTGAATTTTCATAATGCGTTTCAAATGCGAACTGCATTTATAAAAATTAAATTTATCTCAGGTACTAAACATATAGTAGTTACTCGATGCCTGCGAAGTTTGAATGTCGAATGGTCTGAGTTTCACAGCTTTACGACCAATAGGACATTTTCTTTGCGTTGAAATTGATTGTTTTTGAGGGATCAGATACAATTTTTCAGAAATCTTAAAAGTTTTTGGCTCTGGTGGTAAGTTTTCAATTTGCGGCATTTTCACTTTTTTACATTGAAATGAAACGCAATCATATTTTGGTGTCGCAACCATCAGTTGTCGGTTCACGGTGTATACAGATATGCAACAAAGGTTCATAGCCGGGTGTACCGCGGTCTAGTGTGTCTGTGGTCTACGAGTGTGTGGCGGTACAATTATCACAAAAAATTTTAGCCCCATAAATTTTAAGGAATAAAACGCGAAAGGGTACTGCAGTTAAGTAGGTAGCAATATACAAGGTACTACTATGAGCAAATCTTCGCCATTTTGAAGAAGTCAGCAGCAGTCCGGCAGTGAACTGATTATAGGTGAGTGATAGGTTAGTGTTTTGATGGAGTTTCATTTGTGGGTGTATTTTATCATCGGGACCCAAAAATATAATTATGCAAGATATGTGAAAAGAATATACGAAATCAAATCTTTGCTGAATAATAAACCGGACGAGCGAAAAAACCGAAATAGGCCAAAACTCAGGTTGCAAGACAAAGTCGACCAAGATGGTAAAACTTTCGGTGTTACGGATTGGAGGGAGAGAGCGTAGAATAGATCAGACAGACGGGTCACATATATTGGTTCTCATGTCTAGCTATTTTGAAATTTGTTTGGTCCACGTTATTGAGTTGCACTCTTTGGGTCTAGGTTTTAACCTTGGTAACTATTAGCTTCTTTAGTTTATTATTGAGATATGCATCATCAAACAATATTTATTTATTTTTTAAATATTATAAATATGTACATTCACACAACTAACATATCTATTATTCGTGTAGCTTAGAAGTATTTAAAAATACCTTAATAAGTTTTATTTTCTATTATTATTCAAAATATAATTACATATAACGTTTTAAGGCAATCTAGATTTAAATTTAATTTCTAGGGAGATAAATAAAACAGCTAATGGGTAGAACGGGCTTTGAATAGCTGATCGGTCCAGACCGTCGCTCTACGGAATACTTAAGTAAGTTTTTAAGTTCATTTAATTATTCTTTTAACTCCCTATTGAATATTCAATAACAAAGCCACGAGATGTTGTAACTATAAATAAATTACGAAACATATAAATTTTTTGATTTCTTACGCTACCTAATTGGTACAACAGTTCTGGTACTTTCTAAAGAACAAAAATCTTGAAAATCGCAATGTAATTTTAATCGAACCGTAGTGATTTCACAGTAAAATTATTTATTTATAAAAACTAAATGAAAAAATTAACACAATTTGCCTTATTGAAATTTCTAATTTCTGTACAATATCTACTGAAATAAAAATGCCTACATACTTTAGTTTAAAATTTTCGAAGATTCTTACGTATAGAATATAGTTGCTGTGTAGAATTGCAATTTGTAGTCTCCGTTGTAATGTGCTTGTATTCCTGTAAAAATATACAAGTATAAAACGTGAGGTAAAATTATCACCATAGGTATGTAAGATACTTTCAATTTAGAACTCTTTCGTCCTGTATGCTGTAGAACTAATTACTTTCACAGTAATATTTCAGGCCATGAAGCAGAAACGAAAAATGCTAATTTCTCAAACAATTAGAGTAATAGCATGTAATCATTGGTATGTGATCTGCTCGTGCTGGTAATTAGCATTGGTATCGTGATGAAGACGCTTAATTATCAGGTATTAGAGTTTAATGCCGTAATTTTCGCTGTAATCAAATGTGTTACAGTCTCATTGTATCGCTTTTTGAATTGAATATCAATTTAGCAATCTTTGAACAGGAGTTAAATATTTTCATTACTCGTAACGAGTTTATTAGACGCCTCAAAGTGGTTTGTTGTTTGATTTATAAAAAAATATTCACTAAACATGAAATGAACTGTGTCGATAAATTTTTTGCGATTATCAAGCGATATTTGAATTTGATTTTTTGTATTTTTACACAATATATATATATACTTCGAAAACATGATGTATACATTTGTGAAATTATAATTTGTTTTGCTCTTTCTAAATGTATGGACTGGATTTTTTTATGCGATAGGAAGGTAAACTAGCAAGTGTGCCACTTGAAGGAAAGCAATCATCGCCACCTGTACATACGTGCATCACCATATAACAGCACAGCCTTTGTCGGCTTGTTTTTTGAAGGCTCCAATGCTGTATCGGTTTGAAAATATCGCTGAAGATAGTTGATTCAAGCCCTCCCACAATGAATGAAACTTGTATTTATTATACGGTAAATATGTAGATATTTGCTATAGCATTATGTATTTTATGTAAGGTATTTTAATGAAAGGATACAATAAGGCATGCCTCACTTATTCTGTTAAAAAACCTAATACTTTTGAATATTTTTTAGAAACTGTACACGTGTAAATAGAAAAATTTCCTGAAAATCTTATTATTTAATAACAAGACATATATATTATTTAAGCTTATATATAACCACAAACAATTGTAAAACTATGTAAAAGAAAGGTGAAAAAAAAAACAACCGCTCCCAAGCGTCCGACAAGTGATAAGGTATAATTTGGCGTCATATTACGCGCCATGTGTGCCAAAGGGTTCGGGATCATTAGTGTCAAATACTCTTGTAAAGTCACAGTGCTGTTAGGTTGTCAACTATAAACAGAGTGACAGAAATACGTCATATACGATGACAGGTTCGATCGTATGTATACATATTTTAGATTTTTGACAATGTTCATTCGATCCGTTGCTCTACAAAGCCATATTCTTAGCTGGAAGGATTTACCTATAGTCACAATACAGGACACATATCTACGCAACTGCAAAAGGCAAGTAAGTCACACGGTGACGCCGTGGCCAACCGAACTGGGAACATTTTGGGTAGTTTTGGTTCAAGGGAATTTTTACCGAACAAATTGAATGTAAGGAATACTCTATAGCTTTCATGGAAAGAGGGGTGTAAAATGATGTCAGATTCTGGTCGATTACACCAACTTTCTATTGAAGTAGAGGAGTTCTGGAGTGAAGACCGCATCTTAACAAATGAAGTGCGTGTCGTTTTCGACCTGGTGGAGTGACGATGGGCGGTTGACAAAAACTAGATAAAAAACTGTAAATCATTATACTTGAAATGCTACCTTAATTGTTAACTTCACTTGCACGTGATGCATCTTGCTCAATAATAAAATGGATTACAACTGAATGTTTTTAAATCAATGCTAGTTTAAAATCTAGTGCCTTACCTCAGCATGCGGGGCTCTGCTGGGGCTGACCTCCGCCGAAAGGGAGGATCCCTTGCGGCTCATGGGATTCACTATGACGAATCTTAACATACCTAATTTGTTAAAAATGACGGTGACGTGGTTTGCCACCCGAGAAGCGACTAATGTGAGAGGAAACGTTAAGATATGTATCTATGTATGCTAGTTCAAAATACTCACAGTACAGGCCTGTGATGGAATGAATAATTTTGCAGATTAATATTTAAATTAGGTAGTATATGTCTAATGGAGCAATATTAAAATTCAAATAAATAATTATATAAAATCTAAACACGTTCTTTAAGAGTTTAACATTATTAAACTCTTAAGGAATAAATGCACACGTATTAACTTGTCTTAGATTTTTTATCAATTGCGCACTTCATTGTTATGTTATAAATTGAGGTTAAACTATTAGGCAGTAACTTCAATCCATTATATTCATAATTCGGTCTATTTCCTGGGAGGCTGAGGTCGGTAATTAGGCGTTTCCTGTAGATTTGCCGTCCACCTGTCAGTGCTATCGGTACCTGCTGATGACGCCTCTACCGACTCCAGCTTGAATTAATTACGTGAATTGATTAATATTGTACTTCGACTCAGCAAAAACTTAATTAAAATCAGATAATTTCAATTTCGCAACTGAAACGTAAAAGATTGATTGGAGAGAAAATTGGAGTGTTTGTATTAAGTATATTAATTTTATGTTAATAGTTAACTTAGTCGAGTGAGAACAGAGTAGAGTTAGAGAATGTTTATACATTGATTATCTGTTTAAATCAAACATGTTGATGGAACTAATCACTCTTTAACAACATTTAAAATAATACCCAAAAAGAAATATGACCCGACTTATAATTCACAAAATGATATAAAGAAATATTATTGCCATTGCTTATGCAAACGGTAACATTTATTTATACCTATACTAGCTTTTGCCCGCGTCTTCGCTCGCGTGTAATTTGATCTGCCACGTTAAATTTCGTGACAGAAATAAATATATTTTTTTTACTTAATTTATGGTTCACAATTTTGGTCATAGTGGCTTCCACATAAAAGGTATATATGCTGTCGCGGTCGCGGCTTTTATTTAGAACTATTCAAGACAAACAATCCTACGGTACATCATCTTTGTGTAACTCCAATGGTTTAGGCAGCGTACGCCAAGATAGCTCTCAGAGGCCAGATTTTATCCCGACTTTAATTGACATGTATCGTTATATTACGACCAAAAATTACATAAAGTCATTACAAGTTGTAGCTTATATGTTATTCCGATGTATAACCTATATTACTGTAAAATTTCATCAAAATCCGTCCAGTAGTTTTTTCGTGTAAGACTAACAAACATATACATCTTAATCATAATACATCCATACTCACATACTTTCGTATTTATAATATTATTAGGATAGGATAGGATTACTTCGGTATGTTGTGCTTCTAGTGCTTAATGTATGTATAACATGTTTTATAAGTTCTGTTGATTTGTCGTAAAAAATTGCGATAAATAAATGATTCGTTTAAGTTCACAGGTTGATGCGATGGTGCTTCCGACTGCGGAGTCCGGTCCAGTGCACCGCGGCCGGTGCACCCAACCACTTTTTGTACCGTGCCACGCACACCCGCTTATTTGCGATCATTAATCATTATTTCGGCCCAGCGTTGGACCGAAGTGCGTTTTACATTTTCAGAAAATAACCCTTTTTGTATTTCGAGTAATACGATCGGTTTGCAGACTATGGTGTCCGCCGAAAAAAATAAACAGAGAGGTAAAAACGTAATACGTTGCATGAAATTGATTGAGATTGAGATTTATAATAATATGGTATGGATACGGGTATGAAATGAACTTCTTAATAAACTTTAAATTATACATACATACCTACATACGAACATGCCTGTTTCCCGTAGAGGTAGGCAGAGACCACAGACCTCCATTTGCTAAGATCCCGGAACATTTTCTTTGCTTCATCTACGCTTATCACTCTTCGTAGAAGCTCGATGGTTCAGGGTATTTTTGACCTGGCCTTCAAATAAGGAACATTTTATCAATTCGCAGGTCTTAAATGGTATCTAATATAGAAAAGAAAGTTAAATCTTCAAAGTATATTAATATTGGTCAACCGTATGGGTTACCAAGATACAGATTTAACATAGTGTGGACCTACTGTATAAAAAAGGCAGCGTCACTATAATGATTGTATATCTCATTGAATTTATTATTCAATGAGATATAATTTATTTTAAGAAGGTTATGTTTATACGTAACAATGTGTTGTATGAAAATTTTCATCATTTTTCAACCTACCCTAATTATGTAATTTTTTATATTTTTTTGTTAATTAAGCAATATAAGTATAATATACCGAAGTAAAATATAAAATAATGTTGCCTTTACTTATAAATTAATTTTCTATGAGAAACATAAAAAAATGTATTCAGTGTCTTATAGTTTTTGAAAAATTAAAATAATTTCGTTTATTTGAGTACTTTAAAAAATTCGCAAACCAATAGTTTATGAAAAAATTACATTAGAGAAAACATTCACTTAAAAAAATAAAGGATATCTTTTCTCAGTAATAATGAATTAATGAAAAACATTGATAAAATTATATGTTTCTAAAAATATTGTTTTCTAAACAATTAAAGATAAGTAGCTAAGATTCTGTTCTGATCATTTTAAAGTTTATCGACACATACGGTTGGTTTACTTTCTGTGATAAACCTGTATTTAACGGAATTACTTGTCGTTTTTATGAAATCAGCAAATTAATGTAAAATCAATAACCATATACGCATTCGGATTTTTTGTGTTCGTAATATTTTTAATGAAATTATCCCCCATCAGAAAATTAAATAGTTGACTAATATGTGACCCAATTTAAGGTTTAAGGAGGTAATTGAAGATGTTGATGATGAATACATGAATATTTTTTATAACTTATCAAA
This sequence comes from Baronia brevicornis, assembly GCA_031353405.1. Taxonomy (NCBI): domain Eukaryota; kingdom Metazoa; phylum Arthropoda; class Insecta; order Lepidoptera; family Papilionidae; genus Baronia; species Baronia brevicornis. The sequence continues at coordinate 232,926 of JASFAT010000467.1, forward strand.
AAAAAATTGATTGTTTGATACTATTTGTAATTTTTTCTTTGATATTTACCCGTTAAACTTTTATTTAATATTTATATACTTTTATTTATATTATATGTATCTAATATTCAATTATAATTTATTAAGTGAATAATTTTGACCTTATTTTAAATATTTTAACTATTTTGTGTATGTTATGGAATAAGCAAACTAGATAGAAAAATAAAAAAGGAAAGGAATTGGGCCACTGGATTCCTGAAAATAAAGATGTTACCATTTTACGGCAATATTCTGTGAGAGTGTGTTACTTTCTCGATTGAGCCAACCCATTTATGCTACCATGGCTCTACCGATATTTATTTAATAATTTGTTTGATAAAAAAACTCAGAAAATACTCTCATACTCACTCACACACACACACTCACATACAAACCCACATACACTGCATAATTCATTTATTTATATATGAAACGTTAACGCGAAAATTAATTGTAACGTCTGTTTTAGGCTAATGGTCAACATTTCTTTTAATTAAATTTCAATAATATTTAGTGCGCAACTAAGTTATCGCTGATTTTTTATAGAAAATGCAACTTAATTGTGCAAAAATGCTTAAATATAATATATTTTATTCAAAGTATTGCCCATCGCTAGCTACAACTTTTGACCATCTTTCTGGCAGAGCTCGAATATCGTTACAATAAGAGTGTGCGTCTTTTGATGTTGGATAGCCAATCAAGTCATATTTCAATGTTTCCATATGAGCGGAACTGCTGATGAGTCAGATCATGTGTCATGGAACGATAGAAATAATAATCGGATGGCGCAGTATGTGGGGAATATGGCGGGTTGTTTAGGACTTCCCATTTGAGGATTTTCATGGGTTTGGCACCTTAATGTCGAGCGTTATCATGCAGTAAAATCACTTTTTCGTACTTTTGCTCATATTGTGGCCATTTTTCGTGCAGTGCTCGTCTCAGGTAGCACCAATTGAAGTCAATACCGTTCTTCAGTGATGGTTCCGTTTGGATTCAATAGCTGATAATAAACTATACCTACCTGGTCCCACCATTTCAGTCCAAAATCGGAGCGTGTATATTTGGCCGAGCTGAAGACGTAGAAGCATGACTGGGGAGTCCCCGTGACTTTTTTTCTTTGAATTTCTGTAATGAATTCATTTTTCTTCACCCGTCACGATGCGATTAGAAAACCCTTCCTTTTTTGCCGCTGGAGCAGTTGTTTACAAGCGAAAAAACGACGCTCAACGTCCCTTGGCTTCAAATCATGAGGAACCCAAGTTCCTTGCTTTTGAATCATTCCCAATGAACTCGCTTAGAAAGTAAAAGTTTTAACTGTCCACATTTTGTAATATTGTCTCAGTGTGTGGACTTTGTTAATAAATAAAAAAATAAAAATATTAATTTGTAAGTTGTAGAATTATATAATTGTTTATTGTATTTCAATAAATTGTATAGATTAGGTACTACATAATATGTAGGTATATATAGGCATCCTTTAAAGCAAGGTGGTCGCGAAACTTTACGGGCCGTATATTTCGACAGATACCACGCTCTGAGTTGTTCCGACGATAAAGAGTCGGCGCGTTGAGAACGTGACGCGCCTGTAGTACTGCGAATGTTTGAGGTCCCCATTTCCTTTTTATCTAGTAAATAATAATGTAAGTTGTGTACCAGTATCATCTTCCTTTTGTAAACTTGGTGCTTTATAATAATTTTTGAATGAATTTAATATTGACGATATAGATAGATAAATATACTACTTTATTGTAGAAAAAGAAAGTTATACAATTATTTATTGCAATATTTTTTATATAGAAAGGTCGGTCTTATCGCTAATAGCGATCCTTTCCAGACAACTTATCCTTTATTCACAATATAATCATTATTATTTTTTTTTCTACAGCCATTATTATTTTTTTTATACATGACCCATTCGTGGGCACGGGAATGGATTGGAGGAATGAACGTTTAATTCACTACATTTATCCGAGGTGACTCCGAGATATGTATTCCGACTCTAGGCCCACCTAGACTTGAAAAACATATCAGTAGATCGTTGTCTCTGAAGACGCGCCACTGAGCCAATTTTGCAAATCAGAAAATCAATAAATCAAAATATATAAAATATTATTATATTGTATATCCTAGTACTAAATACATGGAATAACATGTATGAAGATTATAATTAATAATAAATTTTCACATTCTCTTCAATCAATCGTATAGATTGTATGTACGGTTTGTTTGTATTTACGGTGTTGGTATTAACCACAGCATGTTTCCTCAGTAGTCCGTCACTTGTAGGCGATATATCCTACTATAAAATAAATAAGGTTTGGAGGTATAATTGCTGGCAGTGTGGCCGTCCTTACATTACAGTCGATTAAAATGAAGACTAGTATGGTTGCTCTCACGATACGCTTGGTTCTCTGGTCATAACTTCGTCTCCTCAGAAATGAAACTATAGAAAAATCTTTGGAGAGATCTTTGCAGAGCTTGTTTTTAATGTGTCCTTGATGATCAAGATGTAAATAACGTTTATGAAATTTTAATGTCAACATTGACATTTTATTATTTCTTTTCATTCATTCATTATCAGTCCACGGCAGTCCACTGCTGGACATGGGCTTAACCCAACTTACGCCACCTAATCCGATCTTTGGCTACACGCATGCAGTCTCTGTCAGTTGCCTTGCAGTTTTTATTCTATCACTCATATTAATGATTTCTTAATAATAACAATTTTCATTATCTATTGAAGTATAAAAGTGAATGAGTCTAGGGTTCCCTCAGTTGTAGGTACCATCGTAAATAAACAGATGACAAGGACACACACTTAAACTCAGAATAAATAACTGTAAGCCATGTAGATAATTATCTTGATGTGGGAATAAGTATAACCCACAACCTATAAAAGGCTCAGAAAAAAACACTGCCACTACTACGCTATTATGACTGTTATGAATATAAAATAAAATAAATTTTATCATTAATTTTATTTTATTACTCCTACAAACTAGATTTTTCGTTTTAAAAGCCCTTTGTAGCCTAAAATTATTTAATAACAATATTCTTGTAATATAATTTGCAAGAATATTTATTTATGGTGTTGCTATGAGTCGGTGAATTAGTAAGTTTGGATGTGAAATTGAATATTTTAAAAATGAGTGATGTATTTCTGTAAGTTAATGTAGCTATGATTGATTCTTATTTAAAAATATAATAGTATTAGTCTGTATTTTTATTTCTAGTTAACATGTTTTGTAAAGTTTTATTCATTTCTCAAGTGCGTGGCGTATTCGTGGTAGTGAAGTCGCAAAAGCTTGGTTCTCGTAGAGGCGCGGGGCGAGGCACGAGCGGTAACAGATGCGCTGCATTGCCACCGCGCCAACTCCTGCTGGCGCACAGGATGGAACTCTAAAATTAATATTTTATTTTAAATTTATTTTTGTGTAGAGATGTCATATTGCAATTTACAATACTTATGATACAAAACGAACAAAAGTATTTGTGAACTATTTTTGTTATGGTAAATATTATTATACATATCTAAATAATTATTACCATTTTTAAATGAATGTCATTTTGTATAAAATATGTAGTTTGCGTTCGTATGAAAGTACCTAAATCACAATGGTTATGCAATGCACAACGTCAATCAGTCTCTTATTAGGAATTTATGTCTTTCTTATAAGACGCTCTTTTTATAAAATTTCTTTATCTCATAATGTTCTTACTGGCTTCAATAAAATTTATAAGATTATGCCTTTATCGGTATCAAATATAAAATACATACATACATACATATCGTCACGCCTGTCTCCCGTAGGGGTAGGCAGAGACCACAGATCTCCATTTGCTACGATCTCGGCATACTTCCCTTGCTTCCTCCACACTCATTATTCTTCTCATGCAAGCCCGCCGCTTGAGGGTACTCTTGACCTGGCCTTTCTTAAAAAGTTCAGCAATTTGGTCAAGGTACGTTTTTCGTGGTCTTCCTCTTCCAGCCCTTCCATCAACATTCGCAAGGCAAATTTCTTTTGCCATTTTTCTTTTGTCATTTTTCATCCATCCTATATGCCCTTTACAGTAATATAGGCCAAATTCCACGCGAGTGAATCCGCGGGCAAAAGCTAATATTATATAAATAAATAAAAAGCAGATTATATATATGAAATAATGAAAACCTAATATAAATAAATAATATTCGAGTTCGCCTCTGCTGTTAAAGGAGAGGGAGCACCGATGACAAAATACAAATTTTATTTTATTAAATTCAAAAAATCCTTCAATGATTGATAGAAGGGCGCCCTCGGGCCGCGAGTGAGCAAACGGGGCGCGTGCCTCTGTAACTGCATAACTCTTGCTACTCAATAAAATGGATCATTGATTCCGTTTCACCATCGGTAACGCTCGGAAAGTAACACACATATGTTTCTTTTTTTATTATAATACCAATATTCGTGTCATATACCAATATACGTATGATGTCATATACATATGATGCTATCGCATAGCATATTTACATTTTTGCTACAATGTATAATAACGTATTAATGTTACTAGAATTCTTATTTATATATTATTACACTACCTGTCGATGATTTATGGTCTTTATTTAGAAAGTCATCAGACGGATTATTTTTGTTTTTAAACTTATATTACAATAAGTGATAGAAGCCATATTAATCAATAATTATAGCATTATATTTAGGAATTAGGTGAAATGCAAATATTGGTAAATTTAGCTGGCAGTCATTTCGATTTTCTATGTTTTTGTAGTTAAAATATTTGTTACCAAACCAAGAATATATGTTGAATTTCAATTTATAATGTATCTTAAAATTTCTACATGTATGTACATTGGACTTTTTTTATAGATTCTTTTACAACCCATATACGTCCCACTTCTTAAAAAATAAGACTAAGTACAACGCCTTATAGAGATTGCAATAGCTCAGGTGGTAAAAATGAAGCTTACGATCTGATGCCATTTCATTTGAGGGACATCTACACCTTGTCAGGGGTATAGGAGCGAGCCTCGGGGATGAACCCCACTACTCGGGCCTATGCTCGGGAGGCGACCGCTTCCCGGTCTTTGCTCCGCTGCTTCTAGCGGTATTTGGGGAATTGTATATTCGGCCTAATTACTAAAACCTGCTCCCCATTTCTGGCTGCAGGTCGGGGCGGAATATTTTGTAGTATGTCGTCTGTGTATAGTCGGCGCCGGATATAAACGCTGCGAGGTGCTCTTCCATCAAGCAGGCAAGCTGACCAATAGACATCTGCTCCGCCTGGGCTTCGCGGCATGGTGGCGTTTGTTGAAGCGCCTGGACTTCTATCCTTTGTTGGGTTTCTGGTAGTGCCCCCTCTTTGGCCAGCACCAGGGTTAGTGACCCTCTCGGTGCCGGGGGAGGGGAGATCTGATGTCGTGAGTTCGTATGTTTCATTGGACCATTTTACTTAGTACAAACATTATAAGTTAGTTGGCATTATTACCAAGTATTTTAGTAATTAAAAAAGTAATACTAGTTATTTAAAATAAATAATATATTATAATATGTAACCGTATTTTAAGTGAATCGTAAAAGAGAGTAAAGAAAATATTGAAAAAAGCAACTAAGGTGATGGTTTAATAATGTAAAGCTATTACAAAATACCCAACATAAACAATAAAGCAAGCATTGTCCCAGGGTGGGCGGGTGAAAGGTTTATTGCGGGCGAGCTGACCGCGCCAAGATATATCAGCGACAAGTGCCCGCGACTTGTTTACAAGAACGCGACATAATGCCCTTCGCATATAATAATGTAACGCTCCCTTTGGTACCACTTTATCCAACTCTTCTTTTATTGGTTTAGCTCAATGATCCCTTTTTAGCTTTCAATTTTGTTTATCTTAGTTATGTTTCTTCATAATATACTCGTAATTAGAATAGAATAAAAAAAAATTATTAACATGTCGAAAATGTTTGTTTTTTACAATATTAAATTAATTATACAGAATGTACTAAATAAATTACTATTTGAGGAATTAAAATTGATTCAGCAAGTTTAGTACATATTGTTATAAAAAGAGGATATAACAAAGGGCAATGTATCTTATTTGATTTCAATTTTTATACAATATCCAACGTGGAAAGAGATTTTTAATTTTTACTTCTCTCCTTCCCCTTCCTCTACTTCTCTCTTCTCCTCTCTTTATTTTCTATCCCCCTTACTGTTTCTATTTTACGCTTAGGGAAGAAGTTGCAGATATCTCTGAATCTATCTGAAACACCATGGACTGCAACACATGATGGGTACTTACAAGCAGTACCCATTCTTCATATACGCTTCCGTAAATAGTGTAAATTACTCGGGTTAAATTTCTAATTTCTAAGAGATTATTTTTTGCGTTTTCCGGATTAAATTTTTTATGTTATATAATTGGGTTTGCTATATCTAATGTAATAAATTCGACAATGCACACAGCAATGAATACAATGTGATTGCCATCTGACGACAGCTCAAAAAATACCGATTCTGTCTGCAATATAAAATTACCTCAAAGTTCTTATGATCTTTGAAGCTGAAAATAGCTAAAATATTTAATATTTTATAACATTTAATTAGTTTCTCTATATTAGATCAGTCTTTTAAGAAATCGTTAATAAGAGAATGCTCACCAATAATAATCTGCGGTTGTTCACTGCTGGACATTATCTGATCAACTTAAAAGATATACCTTTCTTACACCAATAGCTTAGTTGATAAGAATTGTACTTACGATCCGAAGTCGTGGGTACATATGTTCTATTGGACTATTGATATGAACCATATTTGCCTAACCCTTATTTTTATATCATCCGCTGTACCGAACACAAACTTTAAAAAAATCCAAGTATTTCAAATTTGTAATTTATTTATGTCAAATATCCGGCACGAAGGATGTGTATTTTCTCAAAAAGGGGAAGAACATGCTAACACATAATATTCACAAAATTTAAAAAAAAAAGATTTTTTTCCTGCCCTTAATTTAGGGTTAACATAATCCTTATTAGTTTAATTGGAATGTTTAAAAAGGATTCTCGTTATATCAAAACATTTCTTGCCTTAATAAAATAAATGTAATAGAGAATAAATATTTTTTTAATTTTATCTTTAAAAAATATGGTTGTATTTAAAAAATATGCTAACATTTAACATGGGTATATGGATAGTGGCGGTGACATGTGGAACGGTACACAGCACCTCGACCGGCTCCAGGGCAGCGGCCGCTCTCAGCTAGGGATGCTTTACACAGTTAATTTAAAATTCTCATTCGTATAAATAAGGAGGGTAGCGTTTGCGTTTTATGGCTTACAACGTGCGAATGCATCGCCTGGGACGCCGCGCTGCGGTCGCCTACGTATTTTAATATCGTTAATTAGGTGTTACAAGCGTTTTACGGGTGTTAGCTGCATGTTTTAAATGTTTTGTAGAGAGTGCCATTAATTACTTTATGAGATCTATTTTAACTTTCTTTTAACTCACAAATTAATATACAAGTTAATATTTTTAAATTACTTTTATCATGATGAAAATAAATTCGATATCCTTCTACAATAAATTCAATGTCAACATGGACATATTCTTAAATGAATTAATTTTATTTTATACACCATTTTATGTCCCACTATAATGGACCTTGTTTACACTACTTAAAACTCTATTTTATAACACCTTAACCTAGCAGTTACAAAAAGGCTGGTATACTAAATACCCGTTGATCATACATATACATACATACCTTATATTACGTATTGCCAATGTATATTTTATATTATCTACTTTTAATCTTATTGTAATGTTATGATATATACATATGTATTGTAACAATTTAATCTTAATTTGTAGGTACTGTTGTTTCCATGGCAACTTATTATATGTGCTATTCGCTAGTCATTGATTATAAGGATGCGATGGATGGTGTTCAGTAAACACTTATAACAGTAATTACTATCGATAAAAAAATATTATTATCGGTTGATAACTTAGGATTCTGTGTAAACCTACTATAGAAAAGGGGAAGGGGAAGGGAAAAGAGGGAGGGAGGTGACCGATTCTATTTTAATAGTGATGGTGGGATAAAGATTTAACTATTCTGAATGCTTTACAATACACAAATAATATTACCAGAGGAAGAAGACTCGGGAAGAAATGGAAGGATCGAGGAAGATTTTCGGTGTATTAGAAAGATAACATCTTGATAAAGCGAGGCTCCAAACAGTGAAATGGAGGAGAATTGTAGAGGAGGCCAAGACAAGAAGTGGATTGAAGTGAGGAAGGAAGTTATAAAATCCTATAATTTTTGTGAAATAGAAAATATATTTGACGTATGACTTAATTTCTACTAAGGAATATTATTCCTTTTATCTTTTTAATATCGTTATTATGGAAGGATATCGAATATCGTTTTAAAGATATTTTAAACTATCTAACTGAGTATAATATATTCCTTATGTAATAATAAAATATATTCCTTAGTAGAAATTGGATGGCACGGATATACACAACTTTAGTAGAAGGACAAAATACTAAAACACACTGACAAACAAAGGCGGCGCTACGAAATGAAGCGAAACTTTCTTACTAATTAATTTAATCCCTTTGAGCCCTACCCCATTAGCCTAATTGAACTGCGGTGTACATGTCAATTCTTTGGTCTCGTTTTAAACTAAATAACAATCAATTTTCTGCCTTAGCAATTCGTTTCTAAAATTTATTTTTCATTAGCATACCATCAAAGCAAATATTGTCGGAGAGATTTTACTATGTAAATTTTTATTATGTTAATATCATGCGGAATATACTTGGTACCTTTTTTTCATAATTATGGACTCTGAAGTTAACAGCTTTATGAATAATATTGAAATGGTTTTTTAATATATTGGATATACCTTTACAAATAATATATATATATATATATATATATATATATATATATATATATATATATATATATATATATATATATATATATATATATATATATATGTATGTTCGTATAAATATTAGCTGCATTAAGCATTATCGTAAAGGATATGGTAATGCATTAGAAGTCTTTGTTTTATTCTACCGGCGGCAAAGTGTAAGGGCATAACAAACTTCCGTGAAATAGGGTAAAACTAATTCGGCCGCGGACAGTAGAGCTCGCCATGTGTCGGTCTCCGGTTTGATTCCCGGGAGGGTCACTGACGTGCCTCTAATGTCACGCCTATTACTCGCCGATATATCTTCTGTTGACGTCAATATTTTATTCTTCGTGAATTTCCGTCCATTTGTCAGCGAAGTTCATTATGTTCGCTTAATACACTCACATGATTTCTGTTTAGTAAGAATAGTTCAATAATAAAGATATAAAGAATAGTTTTACCTTTTTTCGTACACTTTTATTTTGTATTTTATCACAATTGGAACAAATCAATGACTTAAGTTTATACCTCTAATTGCTAAACATTAATGTATAAATTACAAACTAAACACATATTACAAATAATTGTTACTTGTTAAAAGTTAAGATTTCTAAGATACACTTTTTTGTTAGTTTTTTTATATGAAAAATTATGACACGATTCTTGGATGGAAAATGTTTATATGCACGGTTATATGTACATATTTTGTACGCACCTCTACTCCGTGGATCCAGCTACCTTCGGCGGTCTTTCCGAACCGATACTATATTGGCACCTTCAAAAAACAAGCCTACATATACCTAAAAGGCTGGCAACGCTTCCGCCACTCCTGCGGTGTTGCGGTTGTCTATGGGCGGCGTTGATTGCTTTCCATCAAGCGACACGCTTGGTCGTTTGCCCACCTATCCCATAAAAAAAAAATATTTAAATTACTGATTTAAATAAGTACAATTTCACATTTTAATAAAAAAATATTGCATTATCTTGAACAACCATTTTGTTTTGCGTCAGAGGAGGAGACTTTTTTGAGTATAAAAAATGTTATACAATTTACAGAAAATAAATTAAAAATAATGAAAAAGTACATCAGTAAAAGCCCTCTTATATGATGAGGTGAATATAATATATAACAGTATTGTAATTAATCACAAAATGCCTTTCGGATAAAAATAAAATATATATTTATGAACCGGCAACTGCTTAGTTGACTATGGGTAATGTTTGTCATCAAACACCGTAGAGTAATGTAAAAGATTTTTAAGATAAGTACTGTGATAATGAACTAGTATTTTAGTGGTCAAGTAATATTAAGATCATTATTTGTTAGTTTGCTTTAAGAGAAATAATAGAGCCCTCATCAATTGCATCATTCGCCATATTTGCAAAACCGACCGACACATGCATCACCTCAGACCCCACTGGACGGAACTATACAATCTTATAAAGTATCCCGACTATCTCGTGTCAGGTCCCTCACGGTACGGTCATCCTTTATTCAAATAAACCCTATTTTTATGGAAAACTTGCCCTTTCCGCATCAATATCAATTTCCGAGCGATTGTTGCAGAAATAAAGGGCCAGCTCTTAAGGGAGCGTGAGCCTTGGGAGGTCTCACTAAACTATATTAGAAGATCTTTTAAGGGGTGTCTGATTTTATCCTTTTTGGGAAGAAAATTTCTAAAATGTTTCAACAAACGTTGACGTGGAGCACGTTATTTTTTGTATAACGGATAATTATAACGGATTGTAAATAATATATATTGAATTTAATTAATTGATCTCTATTGTGGGCTATTTCATTTATGTTATCCTTATGTTATTTTGAGTAGGTTTTTACGTTTTTCATGTTTCTTTATATCTAATTTTTTTTCTTTAATACATGAGTTATAGAAATCAGAGAAATATGAAATGTTCAACAATGTACGTACATTTAAGAACGTCAAGTGCGTGTGCAAACACAAAAGGTTGAATTCTTGTCCGAATCCTCCTTTATCCAATGGAAATATTTTTTTCAATACGGTCGAAAGAGAATTCGGATATAGTTAGTGTCTTTAAAGCATTTTTAGTTTTTACCTAAATTTTAAAACCAACATCTTTATTCAAAAATCAGGTATTGAGATAAGCTGCGATGAGAGATGAGATTGAGATAAATTAATTTTTCTATACATATATATAGCTTGTTTTTGTAAAGCACTATATCTTTATTTTTCTCTTCCTCTTATAGCGTACGTTTTGAAACGTTTTGTGCCGTTTTACTCAAAAATGATACCTTAACTCATCTATACTTAGTATTAGGTTTGAAGACGAAGGAACTTTTTAAACTCAAGGGAACTGACTTTTTTTAAACGCAAGAGAACAGCACTGAAGTGTACAAAAGAACTTTCAGCTATAGCGAAGCGGCCGACTCCACACTATGATTACGAACGATTATGCCGTCACCGATCCCGCGGTCCCTACTTAATATAATAAGCCTCGCTGAATCCAGGATCGAAATCGATGCTATTACATGTCTGGTACCATTTATAATCAGTACATTACATCGTCTGGCACGTAGCCGACGCACCGCCTTGGGGAGGTTCCATAATCGGTCAATTATCTATAATTTTCTACCATCAGTCTTTACTTGCGACGTTTGGATTCCTGCAACCTCGATAGGTATATAGCTATCGATTAACTTTTTAGTTGTTTTAAAGGTTTAAGATGTTGAATATCCATTTCCCAATTTGTATTGTAAAAACTATGGATAAATTAATAATACAACTTAAGTTTTGTGCGATTATTTAAATTTTTCAAATCTAATTCAGAATACTTTGGTTCAGAATAGTTTGGTGGTAGTTATTATTATCATCAATGTACGACAGTTCACAGTTGGATATCTTCCTCCTCGAAAGATCGAGTCCGATCGTCCAGTTTTAACCACCCGAGTTCTGTTAGTTGTCACGTCATAATTAAATCGAGAAGCATTTGTCTATATGACGTTTATTCAAGAGTTTGTTAGTTCTATAGATGTGAGAATCTCATTACCAATTATGTTTGCTGAAAAGTTCTGTCAGTATTTTTATTTATGTATTTAACTACTTATAATTATGTAATTTCTGACTAGAGAAGAGATCGCGAGAGACAAACATAGTGTGAGATGACCCCAGCTAGATGGTGCGATGGAAACTGCATGGGTGAAGCCGAAGATCGGGCTAGGTGGCGCTTCTTGGGGAAGGTCTAGCAGTGGACTGCCGCAGGTTGTTCGTGATGATGATGATGATGTAATTAAATGTACTTTCTTACATTAAGAAAATATATTTTTTAAATTTCTTAAAAAGGCTAGGGTCATATACGTACATACACTTAGTTACAGATAACTTTTATAAAACAATCACAAGTGCAAGCAATAACACTAAAAACATTTTATATTACACGCAGTTCACGTATGTATAAATCAAAAGTCGAATCTCCGGAACGTTTAAAACAAAAACAGGTTGTAGCTGGAGCGGAGTCGTGGCGAGTATTCCGATACGCCCCCAAGCGGCTGCGCACCTTTCTTCTCCACAAATATTTAATAAACTTTTTCCTATTGGGCGTAAGGAAATTAAATTTTTTTCGAACTAAATTTAATTTATAGCCGTTTGAATATGTGGTTGAGATCAATACGAAAAATCGATGGCTACGATTGGTTGATACGAAATCCGTTTAAGACATCGAAGAAGTTACAATGCACGCGTTAACACACAGCAAAATCTGGTTAGTATTTATTGGTAAACGATGTTTTTTGTTAGAAGGGCTGTGTAAATTCAGCGATATGTCCAAACGCGATCTCGCGTGACTGGGGGGCGTGGTATTTATTTAGAATTAGAATATTAGGTTCAGTGCTTGTTGTTTCAAGCGAAATACTTTTAAATCTAGTTGTAATCAAACTTTCAGACATTTATATATCATATAAATGTCTGAAATATTTTATATCATGGTTATCTCATTTATTAAATTGATAAATAACAAGTTAAAATAAAGCGCAATACATATAGACGTACGGCGAGTACGGCGGATCTAATTCCCTTGTATCTATATGAAAGATAGGACCTCGTTTTTGTACGTAAGCATTATGGTACTTTACTTCTTTAACTTTATCAAGCTGTTATCTTAAATTTTAAGTTCTTGTCTAATACTCTGGATATCCTTGGCTCAATCCTTTGCGTCTCTAATAAGATTTGCATGAGAGGGACGCTGATCTGATCACACTTTCGTTCTAATAAGCTTTGTATGCAACACATGTTCCCATTTTATAGCCAATTCATGTGGTTTATCCATCATTTCCAGGATTTCACCCGTCAGCTAAGATATTTGGTCCGCAAGTCTTCCTACACGTAATGTGTTTTGCTCATCACAAATAGTGTTGACTGCGATGTTCAGGTCCCTATTAATTTCCAAATAGTGTCCGTGACCATAAAGTTTATTAAATTGATCACATTTCAATTGGAAAGATATTCAGTGTGTCTTTCATGTCTATGTTGTTTTGTATCATAATGGTCGAATTATATAATCAGAAAATTATTATATTAGTATTATTATTATATTATTTAATTATTAGAGCTGTTAGAAATAGATGCGCAATATATAGCAAGAAGTATATAACACCATAGTATTCATGTGAATATTACAGTTCTAAGCAACATATTGTTTAAATGTGTTATTCCGTTGCTTAATAGCCGTGAGCGTCGGTTCCAGAACATCAAAGCCGTCCGACGGCTAGTTAATTTTGTTAGAAACAAATTAATGACGGCATTAATAAACGTCGTGACGTAAATGGCGCTCGTGACAAAATATTGACACGTAAGGTACGCGAGTTCCGTCTCGGAGAAAAACATGGAATTAAATGATATATAATAAAAACCAGAACATGAACTGTCAAGCGACGCATTTGTCTAGCGACCGGCACTAAAGCGATTAATACGCCACTCTGGTGGAACACATTTAGGATTCCCCAAACCATTACTTGTTTACTTGCTTTATCCAAAATCCAAAGTATTTAGAAGAAGGTTGTTTATAGATACAGTAAGTACATACATCACTTGTTCGTTTTATGTACGGAACCTGGATACACTAAGCATAAATATTTTTTGGCCGCTAACATGGCATCACTAGTTGCACGAATGCATTCGTCAAGAATTTTTGTTTATAATTTAGTATTTCGAAAACCGTAAAAGATGTAATAAAACGAATGTTACAAAACTTCAAATTCTGTTACACTTCTATTATTTTATCTTTCTTATTTTATTTCTGTACAATTTGCTGTTTTTTCTCGTTATATTACAAATAAATTCAACCTTACATTAAATGACTAGGTGGACACACAGAATACTTGTCCATATATATATATATATATATATATATATATATATATATATATATATATATATATATATATATATATATATATATATAGCATAGCTCATATAGCACAACTGTAACTAGATTTTCGTCACAAGTACAAATGATTATTAACAAACGTTCATTTTATTTAAAATTCTTTAAATTTTGAATGGATTTGTCATATTACTTTGTTGTAACTATTATGTTGGTGGTAAGGCTTTTCTATAAAAACTGATTATTTTGTAGATACGAAGTTATAGATAAGAAATGTTTTTACTACTTTCTCGCGTAGTTAGTGGCTTCTTAAAGAATGTACCTTTAGTGTACCTCACAGTACACACTTAACTTTATTTTATTGAAATAAATTTAATGTATTATGAAAGAAAAGTTGTTCTTTGAGAGTGTTTATGTAGTATCACCTGATTTTTACATTATTTCTTTTAACTTTTATCGAAGTCAGCTATTCTGAAAGCGACACCATTATATTTATATATTCGCAGAAATATGTAGTCAAGTGATATATATTTTAAAATAAGCGTATCAGTTTAGCAAACTTCACTCTTGAGAATGGACAGGTGATGGAGTATTATTTATCTACCAACAGGTGGCAATACAGTGGAATATAATCTAATGGTATTTTTTATTAACACTAGCTTCTGCTACCCTAGTGATGAGCTTTAACTAATCTATCATACTGTAATGACGAACAGGTTGTCAGTTTAATACGACCGTTAGTGTTGCATATATTTTAAGATAAGATTTAATAAAATTTACTGCAGATGCATATCTATGTATATGCATTAAGTTAATCTTACTTCTTAAGTTATCTAACTTAGAACTAAATACTTAATAATATACATTTATTAGTATTTGTCCATGCATCTCTAATACTTTCTTTATTAACACAGAAAAATCCATATTATACGTATAATATAATTCGTATAATAACAAGTATAATAAATCTGGTTCTTTTTAGTTCGAAACACATCGTGCTTGTTCTTTGAGTAGTTTGTCAAACTTTATAACGTGTTTTACTTAAAAAAAAAACCGACAAAACCCATTAAAACTAAATACTACGGTTATTATCATTTGAATTGTAGTTTTAATAAATGATTTTTTCGTGATTACACATTTGCAGTTTCTTGCAATCTTTTCATTTTTCATACTAGAAATGTCTGCATCAACACATATCCTTAGGAAAGAACAAAACTATGAACTGACACAAAGAGACTGCTAGTGAAATCCTTTTTGATTAACATAAAAAAATATTTTAAAACGTCTTCACTTTAAAAAAAACTTAAAGCCCTTAAAAGGACATAAAAGAAATGAAAATACGTGAAATATTTTTTTATTTGTTATTATGAGCTCTATATAACTATTTTATCCATGGATGGTATATTACAAAAATTGGCTGGTCAAAGAATCAGAAATACTTGTTACCGTTCTTATCCCTATATGGTTTTCAACCACTTTAGAAAAACATGATTTTATTAATGTTATCGCTATCATATAAAAGTTATAACTTTCTTAATAGATGTATATATAAAACCTATATTACCAAGCAACGCTTGTAAGTGTGGCAGTCGAGCCTTAATATCTGTTTTTCTAACTTCTGTTGCCTTAACACGGAAAGCTATATACGAGGCTTCATTGCTCAACATTGGGCACCGCGAAGGCGATGACGTATCGCCGTCATTAATATGCGTCGCGGCGAGCATTAACCCTCTCTTAATGAGGTTCGACTGCATTTAATAGAATTAAACGTTTCGCCACTCGTATGTGAAATTGCCTACTAATTGTTGTTGAGGTAAAACTGTTGGTTTGATGTATGTGCGCGTCAGTCATATTTATTTGCTTTTATTTTCAAACGTGACAATGATTTTAATTTTAAAATTTATTTTTGATGTTAAAATTTTTGTGTGAATGTTATTAAAACATATAGACATTGAATTCAATATATTTTATGTAAGGCTATGTTTAATTTAAATTTGGTAAATATTTTGATAGAAATATATTCGTAATCATTTAAAATTATTTTATAGTACTTTACATGACTTACCCTGACGAGATAAATCTTTATGTTAGAGAGACACGTTTTCTAATTATGAGTTAGCTTTATCAACACAATAAGATTTATTCCTATATTTGTGAATAACACTAATAAATTGAATTGGGCATATACGAGCTAACTTTCCCTCCAAACAAATAGTACTTTTTCTATGTATTAATAATAAGTACCTACTAAAATATATTTAAATATTGTATGTCTAAGGTAATAAGTTTGTTGGTGTTGTGATGTATAAAAGAAGGGCTAGAAATAAATTTCTATCGGCAAGATCAAATTTAAATAAATAATTATTTATATTAATGCTACTGATACGAGATAAATAAGAATTATCTAAATTTTCATTCAGTCAATGAACGACGACAATTGTGTAGGTATATTTCATCTACATAGTCACTATAAGTAAAGTTTACTTTAGTAAGGGGTGGTTAAGAAGATTTCTAGTTATTTCAATGGTATTCATACATTTCTTTAAAAAACAAGATAACACAACAAACCTATATTGTATGTATATACGTAATATAGAACTAAAGTTTCTCCTTAATATGAAAACATGTCTATTTTGTTGATAATCTGCAATTTGGTTGAAGTAATGTTTTCCCATAGTTACAAACGAAGTTTTAGTTTCTGTTCCACCTACCATACACCGGTTTGTACTATTTGTGGTCGTGGCATGCTGTGCGTGTGCGGTCTGGTGTGGGGGGGGAGGTCGGCAGGGGGAAGGCGGTGGTATGCACGGGCGGTACTACGTCGTTCCCACGCCTCGAGGTCACGCCTCACTTTGACCAACGCCGCTCGGCAATACTAAGTTTGTGTAGTAATCTCGCGCTTCAATGCTAGTTTAACGGTATCTACTATACTCCCTTTTTATATTTAGAATTCCATAAACGATACAATCGGCTTTTGTGCGGAAGCACCATTATAATTCAAAAATAAGTCAAATGACACGGGCCATAATAAAAATAAATATCCAGTAAAAATATAACAAGTCAATAAATTGTTTGTTGCAATGGAAGGAAACTTTTCGGTTTTAAATTAACTGAAAAACATATTATAACTATTAGTAAAAATGAAAGAGTATACGAGATTATGATATAGATGATTATCTAAAGATGAATGTGCGAGATAGGTATATCCCTTAAAGACAATCGGCGCGAGGGGCTAAACGAAGATCCGACTGGAAAAATTTACTGGACCAGGCTAAGGCCCACCCGCGGCAGTAATGCCTTGATGATGATAATGTATGTCCCTAATATAGAGATATTATAAAATATGTTTTTAAAAGTGATAAACAGCATAAAATAGTGGTTGCTTGCTCTTGTATTTTTTTATAGAGAAATTTAAAAATATTAACCTCATTGTTTGTTTATTGAAATCACAGTCAGTACCTAAATGAGTATTGTTATATAATACGTAAAAACAACACATCTATGAGGTATTTTGTTAAACGAAAAAAATAGATCATAGTAAAAACGAAGCGAGATTTTCAAAGAAGTAATGAATATTACATTCTGGCAGGGAAAATGTTTTTCCCCTGGTGAATATCTTATTATTAAGGTAAGGATATATTGCTAGGCATGTGTATGCGCATTAGCTTTATCTGTTCGCGGGCGAGCTCACAAAGGCGCGCTCAACTGGGATAACACTGGCTTTGTGATTGCGACATCGCGCTTTTGATTTCATATGACGATTCTGTTACATTCCGTCATACGAATATACTTAATGTTTTTGGACTACAACAAAAAAAATATTGTGTTATAGCTATATTGTGGTAGAAGCTGAATAGGTATTTATTTATTTTATTTATGACAGTTACATGGTAAACGTATGACAGTTACTTGGTAAACGTAGTGTGGGACGACCCCCGGCTAGATGGTGGGACGATCTACGCAGGGCAGCTGGCAGAAACTGGATGCGTGAAGCCGAAGATCGGGCTAGGTGGCGCTCCATGGGGGAGGCCTATGTCCAGCAGTGGACTGCCGCAGGCTGTTGATGATGGTGAAATTGAAATGGAGCATAGTATAATATATCTCACTAGGCTGGCCCGTATTTATATCGGTTGCAATTTAATCAAATATGTTATAAAATAATGACACCCCTTTATATATTTAAATTATATTTTTATGAACCGAGTCCCATATCTTTGCCATCGCTATTTTTGGAAGTTTCAAGTAGGTACTTCAATAATTAGGTAAGTGTAGTATAATTAGGTTACAATCAAGTTAGCTGTATCGTGAATGACAATGATCAAAAATAGGACATCAAATAAGAACACGTAGTAGCAGGATAAATGTTTATTCTTAGTATAAAATGAAGATAAGAAAATATTTGTATTTGTAATAATATCAGCTGAATACGACCGAGCGAGGTTTTCTCAAAGCTCCACAAAGGTGACTTGGCTAAACGCAGGAAAAATAACACTTTTCCGCCTACCGGTCCCAATTCACACCAAAGCCTTGTTGAAACGATTCAAATCAGAGATTTCAGGACGATACCCGATTGTATTATTCCGGTTTCCTAACCAAAAATCCAATTGTGGTTGGATCCCTTTCGCGAAAATCGGAGTCCCGCTGAGATTGCCTCAGTCGTGCCACTGCTGCAATGAATACCCGCGAATAATACGTTGTCATTCGCCTTTATTATCTCACAATGATACAGTGCTTTTGCGATCAAAATCTGGGATAATAATCGCACTAGTGGCCAGCGACGGTAATGTTATTATAACTAAAATAAATCTAACAATACACGATCGCTCACTTTTAGTTTCAATATCAAATACCTGTCTACATCGCACATATGACAATACGTATGTGTAAAAACGAAACGTATATAAACGTATATTACTTATATTTCGTCATATAGATTGACCTTGAAATTAAAATAAAGTTATTATGCCATACAAAACGTATAATTGGATCAATTATATTAATGCCTTTGTTACAATACTTTGTGTATTTAAGTGTACCTACATGTATTAAATGTAGAGTTTTCGTTATTTGATCTGATGATCTGTGTACATTAGTAAACATGTTAAAATTATATAAGTAGGCATTCAAACGACCGCTTGATTCATTAATTACAGTAGATACCTTATTTTAAACACAAAGATTATTTTTTGGGTTATTCGATGTAATTTGTATAGGTACCTTGTAATTTGTCTATTCTGTTTCGGGGACACAATACCTGAACTTTTTTTGATAAAGATGGATTAGGACACGATTACGTTTGTCTAGACACTTAAGGCATTTAATCATATTACCTATGTATCCTGCTCAATTGACATTTTGAGGTTTTTCACTAGAAGTCGTAGCCAAATTGGTTAGGATAACACCATGAAACTAAATTAATACTGATTAACATGAATAGTATGTATTAAATTTAGAGGTTTTTTACTAGTAACGCAGTAGGCAAATTGGGTAGGATAACAACATGAATCTCAATTATTATTGGTTAACATGAATGGTATGTGTTGAATTTAGAGGTTTTTCACTAGCAACGCAGTAGGCGAATTGGGTAGGATAACACCATGAACCTTAATTAATATTGGTTAACATGAATGATAGTTGTTGAATATAGAAGTTTTTCACTAGTAATATCTACAGTAAGCGAATTGGGTGGGATAACACCATGAACCTATATTGACATTGGTTAACATAAATGGTATGTGTTGAATTTAGAGGTTTTTCATTAGCAACGCAGTAGGCAAAATGGGTAGGATAACAACATGAATCTCAATTAATATTGGTTAACATAAATGGTATGTGTTGAATTTAGAGGTTTTACTAGCAACGCAGTAGGCAAATTGGGTAGGATAACAACATGAATCTCAATTAATATTGGTTAACATGAATGGTATGTGTTGGATTTAGAGGTTTTTCACTAGCAACGCAGTAGGCGAATTGCCTAGGATAACACTATAAACCTAAATTAATAATGGTTAACATGAATGGTATGTGTTGAATTTAGAAGTTTTTCACTATATATACAGTAAGCGAATTAGGTAGGATAATACCATAAACCTAAATTAATACTGGTTAACTTGAATGGTATGTGTTGATTTTAGAGGTTTTTCACTAGCAATACCTACAGTAAGCAAATTGGGTAGGATAACACCATGAACCTAAATTAATATTGGTTAACATGAATGATATGTGTTGAATATAGAGGTTTTTCACAAGCAATATAGTAAGCGGATTGGGTACAATAACACTATGAACCTAAATTAATATTGCTTAACATGAAAGATATGTGTTGAATTAAGAGGTTTTTCACTTACTGTATATATATACAGTAAGCGAATTAGGTAGGATAACATCATGAACCTAAATTAATATTTGTTAACATGAATGGTATGTGTTGAATTTAAAAGATTTGTTGCAAGCTTTGTTATGCGAGACGTTGTTATTCGCGTATATAGTACCTACTGATAGGTTATATCTCACCCGCGGCACCGAGTGTAGTGATAAATGACGCCTCACCTCGCCCGCGGCGACGACGTCTTACTACAACTGAAAATTATTGGCTACGCGGAGAAGAGATGAAGTATACCACCTTTTTCGGGTTAGGTTACAGTAACTATCAGTTACTGTTATCGTCTGTTAAAGAACATGTTATACTCTAAACTTTAAGGATAAGTCAACTTGTTTTAAAATCCACCTCTTTTATTAAATAGGTTAGTGTTATTTGGATGAGTCATGAAAAATTTTCTTTCTTTTTAAACTCAAAGTCCGACAATTTTTTAAGTCCTGCTTATAAGGATGGGAGTACCTATCTACTTGCTGCAATATCTGTTTTTTCAAGTTTTTATTTTTATTTTATTATTCTCTCGTGTGTTTATATATATATATTATATAAGTGTGTATGTATGTGTCTATATGTATATGTATTTTTATTTATACAATTAATATTTTTAAGTACAAGCGGCATCACCTCAAAACCATTTTTCTTAGTTTCGTCCGCAGGTTCACTGGTAGAGGATGCCCATGGCAGTGGCATTAAGTCCATCTGTTGTGCATATTTGCGCAAAAAGATTAAATAAATAAATAAAAACAGAGAAATAATATGACTATCAGTAGTTACACAATTTCGGTATGTTCGGATACTAATATAATAATAATAATAACTTCTGAATTCTATTTAGAGGTTAAAAATGAGACTTTATCAGGTATTTTATGATGTATAATTTATTATCCTAAGTCATAAAAAGTGTTCTTAAGAAACAAATACAATTTTAAGACATACTATAGGATTTTTGAAATAAAAACTGTATTTTATATTGATTTGAAAAGAGAGAACTTTTATTATCTTATCTTTTAAATATACCTACACATTATTTTATAAACTTTAAAACTATCTAATTACATCAAACGAGAAAGAATATTTGAAGCTAATATTTCAGTAATCTACTGTATAACACATATCTGATATGAATATTATAAAGTGGGATACTGGTAACAAAAAATAGTGAAATTAAATGAAATTTATGACTTTTTCCATTGAGGCATCAATACAACATTTGCCGGTATTGTTCGGCATTACTAATATGTGAAATGTGATGAATGAAAATTTAGCTTGGATTATAATGATGACATCAGTAACGTAACGTTACTTCGCGGTACCCGAGTACCGTCCCAACTGGCTCTGTTGTAAACCAAACCCTATTACCTACTAGGGTTTTGAAGACAAAGCAACGAACTCCAGATTTACGCATGACAAATTCATTGCCAACGTAAATATTAAGACGAGGTTGAGGGTTGTTGTAAAGTAAGAAATCTTATAAAATCATATGAATAATTTTTCTGTTGTAAATGTAAAATATATTATTATATAAGTGGGTTGCCATTATCAAAAATACATAATGTTCGTGTCCTTGATTAATAAATTGGTTTTATTATAATAATAGAAAATATTTGTCTAAATAAATTTGTCAGAAATGGTGTGCAGAGTACGTTCACGGATAATTAAAGTTCCAACCACCAGAAACGAGGGTAAAAATAACTGATGAAAAAATTAAGTGAAAAAAGTTAGTAGATACTACATATTAGCATATATCTTGTTCAAATATTCAATAGTTAATAAAATGTTTTTTATTAATCCATTCAAGTTCAAATACATTTTTTTGAAACTTGTGTGATGATACGTGATGATAATACAGTTTAAAAAAATTATAATAAAATAAAATATTTCTTTGTTGATTTAAATAGGAATTAATTTTTTTTATAATACTCGTTTCGTTCCTTAGTATTAAAACAGAAATAAAAGTTTTAAATTTAAATAATAAAATTAGTTATGTAATATGTACTTTAAACATTTTAGCGGCGGTGACAGGACGCTAGACCCGTTTACAAGGCAGTACTATATGGATGTATAACTTTACACAACCTTCTTCGAGGGGATGAGAGACAGGAAGTGCCGGAAGTGACATCGCAGCCGCTATCAGCCTCGCTGATTGCTCGTAAACCGTCGCCTTCTGTGATAACATCGTGTCGAAGTTAGAGAATAGAAATTTAAGAGCTACAACGTAGAGGTATAAGCGAGACAACTAAAATAAAATCAATTTTTATCACAGGGACATTAAATGTATGTATTTGAATTAATTTATCATGCATAATGCAGTTATATTTATTAATGGTAATTTAATGTAAGATTCTTTTAGATAGACCCTTATGTGTATTACTCCTGGGCATGGGCTTCCCCATTACTTGAGGACATTAAACCACCATCCTTCTCTCAGGCAGATCGTCACATGACACGGACTTGGAATAAATACTCGAAATAATAGATCATAGATATATTTATCCCAACGTGGAAATCGAACCCGCGACTATTGACTGGATCATAACCCCGCGTTATAAATGCATTCTTTTCCTTTGAAGCTGATTGCTGCTTAAATGAATTATTTCGTATTTAGTGTTAAATAATTATAAATTAACTATATAACGAAGTTTCCCTCATGGCTGGTACGACGAGAAAACCCTTTGAAGGTTAATAATTTTATAATTAGCTGAGAGCATTTTAAAGCTTAACATCTTTGTTATTATTAGATATATTTAATTTAAACTCAACCGACCATGAATTTGGGTTTGGTATATATTATACGAATATAAAGTTATTGCTTTTAAGATAATTCGGTGTACATTTCATCTCCATGATTAAAGATAAATGGATGTTTTTAGAGATATACTCAAATTACGAATCACATATACCTAACAAGGTTCAGCGCAGACAAATTTGAGATCAGTGAGATTCAAAAAAATTAAAGCATGGTCCATTTTTGCCGTATCCCCCGCGTCGCGTGCTCGTTCACCCCATCTTCCTCATTGTTTTAATTTCACTCGGATCACTAATTGCCGGGGAAGGCGCATTTTAGATTTGCCCGCAAACGTTCCTAACAACCACCTCATTGCATTTTAAAAGAAAGGATTATAATTTCTTTTGCCCTTTTCTGGTGGGCGTGGGTTTCTCTTTTATTAATTCAGTGAGACGCTCGAGCGAGCTTTAGACAAGTCTTGTTTTATTTATAGCGAAGTATAATATATATTTACTGATTAATATATATTTGATTATTCATTTGTATCACTGTTGTTGTTTTGAATCACTGTGACTATTTATTTGTATGCTGTTTTATCATTATTAAAATTTATGAAAAAAGGAAAATTCATCAAATTTAACATTTTTTCTAAAATTAATCCTGGACAGTATTTGCACTTTCTATTGTTTTGACGTTTCTTAAGTAGATAATAATTTGAAAACATGGAATTGAAATGAAAATATGCAGGTTAAGTTTTTGAACGAGATTAATCGTTGTCTTGTAAAGAAAAGTTATACATAGATAGACATATTCCTAATTTTTAAAATGAACTAAATGAAACTTACTGACTAATTATTTATGATATATGATTTTGATATGTTTAAAAGTCCATGTTCAATCTTTTGTAACTCAATTTTTATCAAGATTTTTGTATTAACAAACAATAATATATGTATATTTTCGCTACATGAAGAGAAATTTTAGGTGAAAAAAAAATACAAGCTCGCCAGCTCGCTCTTTCGAATTTGTGATGGAATACTAAGCACGTGGCGGATTTAGGCCTGTCTGATGGTTTTATTGATTTAGATAGATATCGATATATGTATTTGATATTTTAAATTTTAATTATAGTATTCTAGCATCAGCAAGTTACGAAAACAGGAAGATTGTACCTTATTGTAAGAAAAAAATATCTGATGTTATTATCCAATATATTTGATTTTTTTATTGATTAATAGCTACATTTTTAAAGATTTGATTTCAGTGTCGTTTTTTAACTTAATATATAGAGAATTTTATTATCTTTATAATTAAGGACTTAAAACAATTGTGTTCATTTTACTTCAAATTAATAGATGTGTTATTATAGTTCTAGACTTAAGTATATATCAAGTAACGGTTGGAAAAATAGAGGTTATATGTTAAGTCATTGTATATATTCAATTATATAGATTGCATCGATAGTACTGAGCATCCCTACTCAGTGCCGCGGAAGCGGCTAGAGGTGCAGAGGCGTGTTGAGGTACGCGGTGTTTTTGTGTTCAAATGGCAAAATAATGACTGGCATACACCGCCATACCGCTTGGGGATCTACCTCCCCGCATGCTAATACTTAGCATGAATATTTATGAAACTCTTTCTGAATAAAAAACAATTACGCAGTGATATTTCAATTTGAATACGTATGAGATACGTTTTGTTGAGTTTCTAAGAATTGTGATTGTTATAAAAAAAGTGAAGAAGGATCCTTAGACCGTAATGAAATGAAAAATCCTTTAAAAATATATGAGTGTAACGTGTTTACAGAAAACTTTAGGTATAATCAAGGTTATTTTTACTCAATTTTTGCATTTCAATTGTAGATAACTATAAAAATATATAAAAATCATATATTTCATATTAACATATGAGTCATTATTTTTATCAATTATTGCAACTATTTTGTTCTTAGAATGTTCGTTTCGAAATATATTTTTTTAAAAAGGATATGGCGTAAATTTGGCATAAGTTTTTAGTTGTTATAAAACACCAGCATAACTTTTATTAAAACAATTTAATTTAAAGTAGCCGTTTTAAAAAGGTGTTTTTGCTATGTTATTCTTGGCATAAATTAGGGCTATCCCATTTCATTATATCGAGGTGACTATGGTAATAAATAACAGTAGAAGGGCAGCATTTACTACTCAGTGTTTACAATTTTTGATTACCAATCTGCTTACTAAGCGTGGGGATTGTGGCAACACTCCTTGATTTTGAGGGAAGCATGTGTCTAGCAGTGGAGCGTTATGACAATATTGATGATGAGGATGACTGAACAGCCGAGAAATTGAGCATACGAGGTAGATGGACTATATTTTATTTGAAAATTGCATTTTGCTTCGTTTAGTACCTTGTAAAATTCAAAGACAAACACGATGTGCTGTTTGTTTGGTTATTAATGTTAAACCATTTAATATATCATAATAAGAACAAACTAAGTGGCAAGTTAATACCAAACTGCCGATAACGTTTGAATGTAGCGTGAAATAAGATGATTTCGAAATTGACACATTCTCCTTTGCAAAAAAAACTGACGGTTTGATTTTTCTTATTACTGGAACTTAATAAAGAGTCCGGGTATGAAAAAAAGTTAATTCAGAATTCGAAGTATTTGTTTTTTAAAAAAATAATCCATTTTTTTGTTTATGACTTTTTACTTTTCGCGGGTTTGTTGTTAAAAGGTTATTAGGCAAATAATTAAGTTTCTGTTATTTTTAGTAAAATAATTTGTATTTGTCGCATCATCCTGCCTTATTTTGACTTAAAACAAATATCGTTGTCTATTGTAATGGCAGAAAAATCAATTAGAACAAGTAAAATTATAGCGCTGCTAAAAGTGGGATGTAGCCAATATTATAGTCTCACAGCGGTTAAACGTGAGTCGTTCAGCCGTCCAAATTACCTGACTCGATACCAAGAGACAGGTTCCGTTCAGAGAAGGCAAAGTTAGTAACTCAGGCGCTGAGGAACCGCAGATGAGTTCATATGTTAAATTGTATATGTCAAGTTACATAGACTTTAAAAGAAACCTTGAAGAGGTACGAGAAGCACAAGTTAGGCTATGAAATGTAAAGAGAAAGCTTTTAGCTGCTGATATACGCAGTCAACGACCAGCATGGGCCCCCAAGTTACTCTGTGAGTACCGGATTACTCGATTGGAGTTCGATAGAAATTGCTGAATTACTTTTTTCCGATGACACTCGAATTATCTGCATGGTGAGGACCGACGTCGGCAAGTGCTACGAAGACCAAGGAAACACTATGCTGACGTGTGTTTTGAAGAAATTACCCCTTATGGTGGAGGAACTTTTACGTTGTGGGCGGGCGTAACTTCTAACTAGCGTACCGAGATAGTATTCATTAAAAATAGCTCACTAAATGCGTAAAGGTATATACTAGATAGAGATAGAGGTACATAATAGAAATCCTTTGTCAACATGCATAAGCTGTACTGACTGTAATTGGTGAAGATGCTATTTACATGGATGATAATGTTCGGGCCCACCGTTCTGGCGATGTAGATGCTTATATTCGTCGATTGGACTGGCCAGCGCGGAGCCCCGACTTTAACCCCATTGAGCACGTCTCAGACCACCTAAAAAGGTGGGTACGATCTGTCCAATCACCTCCACAAAATTTATACGTGTGATCTTGGCTGAGTGAGAAACTTCTAGTCATCTAAGCTAATGACATCCTAAAAATATTAATATTATCCATAGAAAAGCCAATGACTGTAAGGTGCCCCATCTTTTTTTGCAAAGGACTTTATATTGCACATACTTTCTTATGCTCGAACTGCCTGTATACTGTGACAAATAAAAAAACAAAAATTTGATTTCAAATGCCATTACACCCTAACAACAATACTTAACACCATTGACATAGAGCTTATATTAATCTGTGAGAAATATTCTCGATCGTATACCTGTCATTTAGATATAAGTTTGACCGCTACGATCTTAGTGCTTCGCTCTGCGGACAGGAGTAATTACAGCGTAATTGGATGTCAGTTCAAATGGATTTCTTGGACCGAGACATCTTAATGACCAGCTTTACGTCTATGCATTTTGTAGAAATAACAACTATATTTTATTTACCATTTTATATTTATAATGAAGAACACGATAGATTTTAATTTTCTAAATTATCATGATATATTGATTTCTTTAATATGATTATTTATATGAAAGTAAAGAAATCAATATTTTTACAGTTAATACCGTTTTACACTCAGCCCGCCTGACACAAAAGCAATTCTTATTATATCAGGAATATTTTTTCCATGTACCATATACAGATACTTCTATCTAAAAACGGAATATATTTGTATGTCCAAGGAATAATATTTCACGAATATAGTTGAAAGATGAAATGAAACTTATGTAAATGTAATTATAAACACATTGTTGATATTACCATTAGATTGATAGTATTAAATAGATAATAATTTATAGAGTCACTCGTATGTCTGTCATCTACAAGAAACTCAAAGCAACTACCCCAAAAGTGAGATGATTACTTTGCAGTAGTCTCGTTTTTTGAGTTCTTAAATTATATGTTCAATTGATACAAATTATAACCTTAACTCGTCTTTCATCAAATCTTTTTCTAATATATTCAAGTACAAAAGACACATAGACTGGTTTGATATCAATAAAGGTGTTAAACAGGGATCTGTAGCTTCACTGTAGTTATTCAACCTACTCATGGAAAATTCCTTGATAGACCTGAAAAAGAGTCAGTGTGGTTTAAGAAGGAATGGATTACTCATCAAATGCTTTTGGTATGCTGACGATCAGGTGTTGTTGGCTTCGTTGGAAAGAGACTTGCAGGATATAATGAATATAATGCATATAGATTTAGAAAGGAAAGGAATGAAGATGCATGTTAGTAAGACAAAATTGATGGTTTATAATTTTAAAAAACGAATTTGATGGACTACGACGCAGTGTGAGATGTTGATTGTAGGAGAAAAAGTTGAGCAAGTAAATGAATTTGAATATTTGTGGTCATTGTTTACCAGAGATGGAAAATGTGAATGTGATAATGAAAGTCGAGTGAAAGTTGGTAATCAGGTTAATAGAGTTCTGCATTCCTTTATAAACAGTCAGTGTCTAAAGCCGCCCGACTGGCGGTTCATCAGGAAGCGTTTGTTTCGACTCTGATATACGGTAGTGCAAGTTGGGTTTGGTAGAAGAGTTATGAAAGCAGACTTAATGAGGCTGAAATAAGAGCATTAAGAAGTATGTGTGGGGTAACTTTGAATGATATAATAAGAAACGAAGATATAAGAGAGTAATATGTAGTAAAAGGTGTCATGACAAAAGTTAAGAAAGGGATTCTTAGATGGTTTGGGCACATAGAGAGGATGGATGAAAGACGACTGGCAAAAGAAATTTACGTTGCGGATGTGGATCGAAGGGTCAGTAGGGGAAGACCTACGAAAACACACCTTGACCAAATTTTTGACGAAGTTTTTAAGAAAGGCCAGGTCAAGATTACCCTTAACCGATGAGCTTGCATAAAGAGGAAGCAAGGAAAAAAAAGGTATGCCGACATCATGTGCGAAATTTGTGGTCTCTGCCTACCCGTACGGGAAATGAGCATGGCGATATGTATGTATGTATGTACAAAACACTTGAAAAAACTAGATGCGTTGACTAAATATTTTTCTTGAATTGGAAAAATTTGCAGTTCATATATCTGCTTTTTCCTTATTATAGTTCACGTTTTCATATGCTAGATACTATTGAAATAAAATGATATGGAGATTAAAGGATCTAAAAACTGAAGATCTAAATTTTATAATTTTTGGAGATTTGTAGCCAAAATATGAGATACCTTAAAATGATAATAAGTACTCGTAGAATACACATGAAGTGAGCGACTAAGGTCTCAGCAAGGATTTAAATTTAAATTGCGCAGCCGCTATCTAACAAGTGTCAGGCGAATTGCAAGCTTGATAGATCGCCTATTGTGTCAGCTGATGCATACCACCTTTGTTATATTTTATTTTGTTTGTGATTTTTATTTAAGGCCCTTGTTTTTAAATTACTTTTGCTATCATAAATGAAATGATTTTATAAAAAATACGATTTTTTTGCATCTTTATATTATTGATGAGAACTGTCTCAGAGTACAATTCGTCAAAAATAATTTTAAAAACGTAAAAAGAATTTATAATGTTTTTTTCATTTATCATGTTTGTTTTCGACGGAAACATTAACACTAGTCACAGGATATTCAATTGGCTTAAACTTCGCCATACTTAGTATGCATGTGCAGGTATGTCGTTCTATTTTATTATTAAGTGACATTGAGACATAAAAATAACAATTAAATATTTACGTACATTCAACTTAAAATTTTTGTTTTAGAGCTGTAACGATTGTTCCAGTATTAATTTCACAAAAATGTTCTTTTGTTTTTTTTTTTTTATTTGTCTTTATAATTTAGCTAACATGCTATGTAGTATTAACTCTGATAAGCATTTACATAAAATCCTTCAAATTATATTTAACAAAACTTATACATATAGGCGTTACGCGTTACTGTATTCTTTTGAAAAAATATCGGTATATTTATTACAACAGAATTGTGGGCATTAGAATTACAAATGAGCCCTGACGGTGCAGACCGCAGCGTGACGGTGGAATATTGCAAGAGCGTTGCTAAACACATGATTCAAGGATAATATTGCCTTGAACATAATAGTCCGTTCGATTCAGAATAACCACGAGGTGTTGTCACCGCACACTTTTATATCTTAACTTTATTCTTTAATATATTAACTGTTTATATACTTTTAAATGCGTGAGGTATGCATTTAAAAGTAAATAAACAGTTAATATATTAGTAGGTATTACTATCTACACTTTAATATTGCCCGTGGCTTTAATGTTACTACAAACCAACGCCAGGTTTTATTGCAGAGCGATTAACGCTTCAAGTTGGAGATGCAGTATATAAGGGTGTACCCAAATTTAAATATCTGGGGTGCACTGTGGCTCAAACCAGCAGTCGAAAGGACAAAATCGACATCCGCGTATAAAACGCCTTGCGGTGCGTAGCTCTTCACAAGACGTTGGTGTCCAAGCTTTTCAATATAAAGATGAAACTCCGAATCTATAATAAATTTACTCAGCATATTCTAACTTCTAGTTGCAGAACGAAAAGTCCTCCGAAAGATCCTGGGCTTAACTAAAAGAGGTGATGACAATTGGCGTAATATATATGGCGAATAAATGCCGAAATCGAGCATCCGATGGCCCAACTCATTGTACTCGGAGAAACTAAGGCTCACCAACTTTGTTGGCTGGGCCACGTTGAGAGGATGAGGGAGGATAGCGTAGTCAAGAGAGCGTTTGTGGGTGTCCAACTCGAAGACGTCTTGTAGGTACCGCTGGAGACACATGGTGGAGGATGACTTGCGCAACTTTCAAATCTGTAACTGGCAGAATGGAGATGGTTTAAGATCTTTTCGGAGGCCCAGATCCATTTTGGATCTCCGCGCTAACAATGTTAGTTTTAGTTATTACAAGAGAAAATTTTTAAAGACATACATATGTAGCTAGCCTTGTCACAAGGAAATGAGTGGCGGTATATGACGTAATGCGTTTTTAATTTTTATTTATTAATGTATGGTAATATGTATAATTATTTCTTATATTTGTTAAAATATTGGCAATAAAAATGAAAACACAAATAATCATCAGCATTTGTATATAAAAACACATGTATACATATACATTTGTATATAAAAATAATAAAAATTATTTTGAAATTGAAGTTTTCTTTATATGAAAAATAAATCGAAGGTAGGGAGAACTTACCGCCGAAGAAGAGATCTGTTGTTTTATTCATGAAAAAATAAAAGAGGGAAAATAAAGTATGCCAAAACTGAGCGCTTTTAAACTTGCAAGCTCCAACTAGCAAATCTTAAAGTTTAAGTTTGGTACGAAAATAATACAACTTTACCTCCGAAAGCTGTATTCCTTCGTTTGCATCTACATACTAGTAGTACACTGTGTCTTAGTTTATATATAAAAGTAACTAAGTTTTATAGAATATTATAAGGAATATAGTTCTAGCAGATATATTAAATTTCAATTGGTAGGAAATACGCTTTCTATTGATTTGAACCATATTTTTAGCTCACAAGCTTTTAGCTTAGTAATTAATAAGAATTGAGTTTTTAACTAAGCTATTAGTGCTAATATTCTAATATAAAATATGTAATAAGAGTATTTTATGGAATAAGAGTATTTTTTCAAAATTTATTCAAAATGGCGCGTATACGCTCGATTCCTATTTGTTGTTCTTACTGTTTATTAATCTTACCCATTATTGTAAATTCTTTTGAAAATATAAATATATAATCATAACTAATCAATTATAAACTCGTATTTTGCATTTTTGATTTAAAATTAGAGATAATAATAAAATACACTTTCTTATTATTCACTAATTTTTGCTGTAACTTATACAGTCGATCGTCGATTATAATAAAGGTACGTGTTTTTATTAGCATTGTTTTAAATTCACTAGTACAAATTTAGAGCACCGCGAATTACAACTTTGGTGCAAAACAAACGATCAATCAAAATGGAGCGAGCAGAATGGCGGCGCGAACTGAACAAGTGAACTTCGCGACAAATCCTCACGCGCTGTATCCATTAAATAATGCAAATTTGTTGTAATCCCCGCGCGGTGGAACATCTCGAAGCCGCTCGGAGTGAAATATTTAATTTTCATAAAGTATACATTAGAGGAACAAGCCGTCTAGAGCCGTCCGCGCGTGTACGGGGAACGCTCGCCGGAGTTAAGCCACAACGCAAACGTTTTTGGCGCCAACATTTGTGTTACCACAACCCCTCCCCATCCAACTATCGATATGACATTTTAATTTAATTTTATGGTTAATGAAATTATAAAAGATGCTATATATATTTCTTTAAAAACAAGACTAATATTAAATTATAATATATATTTTTATTAACATTTGCGAAATAGTAATATGCTTTATTTTAAATTTGCTGAAGCTGTTTTTTAAAACATTACTCCAATTGAGGTGAACGTGATCGTATCACAAGCGGTACCTACCACGAATATTTATATGGTGTAATATAACCTATGATAATAAGATTAGGTACAAATACAACACAAAAATTGTTTCCATTCTAATAAAAGTATTTAAAATGTACTTAAAGTAGGTATTCAGTCAGGTCAAAGTCAGTAACTTTGACTGACTGATTATTAAGTAATATAAAAACAAGCAGGTACTTAATTTTTTGTTGCTCTTAAACATTGCTTTCCTGTGCAATTTTCAATGGGGAAAAAACTCCGTATACAATAAAATAAACAACAAATAAAGCATTATTTTTGTTTATCATCTATGCCTAAGACAACGATTTAATTTATCTCAGAGTACTTTAAGATACATTGGTTATGATATCATTTTTACTTTGTTAAAATTTAATTAACTCCTAATAATATATTTGTTTCGCTTAACCCAATTTTGTTATATGATAGTCATTTTTTAGTAAAAAAGTAAAATTTTAATAAAAGTTGCTATTTTATAAGGTAAGGCGTCATCCTAATAGGAGGCGATTACGCTAACATTTTGTATATATTTAGTTCGTATGAAATAACAGTAATTTGATCGAGTTTTTATTGAATAAATTTGTACCCTAAAGATTTTAGATGAATAAATTAATTATTTTAACCCATTAACGCCCAAAATGAAACTGCAGTATATTTTTCTATTGTTTTTCTATTTATTAGTCCATAAGGGATAAAATATGCTATATAAGAAAATAAAATGAAAAAAATATATTTACGTATCAAGTTTTAGGGGTGTACTCAGCCGTGTACAATGGGCGCTTTAGGAGTGAAATTGTTTGAAACAAGGTCGTTCAACACATAGCGTTTTCAAACATATTTCGCAACGCCAGCGAATTCTTTGGTGACAGATAACACATCGCAATGGGTTTTCCATCCGTTCAGGATTATGACCATTATTGTTCCGACCCCCTAGTGCCGCTGAGGATGACGGACGGCTCTTAGTTTTCGTTGGACGTAAATAAGTCCGTGCAATAATTCGTCTGAAAGATAACTGGTCCATGTAAGTTATCTCTTGTTTAGTTTTACTGAGCAAAACATGTAGTCGCCAAGCATTTGATATCGCCATATCTAACAAATAGGTAAATATAACCCACCACCACTTTTTTCCTTTTATTGAAATCCGATAAAGGCTGATAGACTGATCCATTTGGTCAACTCCACCCATTCTTTTATTATAGTTGACAAACATTTTAGGTATATTTACGTCAACCTTTTGCTTTCTGATGTTACACCATCGTTTGACTTTGCCCAGAGGCTCTATGTCATCAAAATTAGTTCCCATTGTAACGACATTATTGTCCTTCCAACGTACCATAGTTATCTCATTCTTTGTATCAAAACTATAATCATATTCCGCCCTAGGCTTCTTCTTCATATTTTTTACTGTGATCAGGGGACATTTCTTCGTCCGATTCTCTCGAACGGTTCCAGTACTTCTAAAACCTAGTCTACCCAAATCGAGCAACAATTGATGATTGGTAAAAAAATTATCGAAATAAACGATATGCTCTTTAGGAACTACAGGCATTTTAGCCAATAAAGATTTCACGACTCTCGCACCAAGGGTATCATTAGAAGGTTCTGTGGATTTTCCACAATAAACATCAAACGCGTAGCAATAACCATCTGAACTTGTCGCAGCCCAATTGCGATAACCAAATCTTACAGGCTTTCCTTGTATAAATTGTTTTGATGGATGACGCCCAAAATATTTGATCATGGACTCGTCCACAGACAAGCTTTCATGAAATACACCCCACTGACTAGAGTTTCGCTGAATCAAATCGCATAATGATCTGAGTTTGATCATTTTATCTTTCGAACCATCTATTAGACCGTTATCCACAAAATGAAGATTTCTTTTTATCTCCAAAAACCTATTGCGTGACATACAATTAGCAATCAATGGAATACCATATCGTACTCTTCATCATTGCTTTCATCAGCCATAATTGATTCCAAGGCTTCCTCCAGTCTCTTATAGCTGGTAAATACGTTCCGATTGGCCATTTCAACTTATAAGTAATACTGTAAACAAAACGTAATTTTAGTACGAATCTGCCCGCTGTACCCGCCTGTGTACAACAAATGAAACAAACCCTACTTTACAAGTTTTGTAATAAACTTTAATTCTTATGTTATTATTACCAACACAAATAAATAGACTCCATAAAAATAAAAAAAGAAGTTGAAATATTTCACTATTTTTGATAAAAACCAACAAAATAATCTTACCTTGTATGTCGTGTCTGGACTCCGTATTTTATTACAAAATAAGTGACATTTGTTTTCGCGCCACCGCCTATTTTTATTTATTATATGGTAACTAGTGTCATCTAGATTTGTAATTTCTAACTACTTTCAACACTTACCACAGATAAAATACATAATTTATCGATTAAGTAGTTGTACCTGTGCAGGTACAGAGGGCGGTAATGGGTTAATGGCAATTAGTTATATATAAACTATTATGTCAGTGTCTTAAATTAAAATATAATTATATCAAATATCTTGGAATATACTAGTTTGCTTATCACGGTACATCTTGATAAAATGTGGATATTTTACCAAGACCTATGATATATTTCTATGGACTTTTTCGGCAACTTAAACGTCACGCACGCATACACAAATACACGCATTTATTTAATATTAGTTCACTTATACGTCTTAATCGAACTATATTACATAATACGCCACAACAATTAAACAATATAACTGATAATTTTATAAGATTATAGAAATGAATAAAAAGAGAACGACACTCATGTAAGTTGGCGGGAAAAGTTCTACATACTTATTCGTTAACACACATTCTGAGGAAAATACAGATAAAAACGACAATGCGATCATCGAAAGGTCTGTGCAATATAAAACTTCGAGATTTTGTTATGAATTCAAATAAATAAGGCTCTACATATGACAATAAACCAATGATTTCATTGTGTCCTTTTATCCGCCTTCAATTTTCATTTTCATGTTTCCCTTCCTTAGTATAGTTTTATGTTTTCCCTTTATTTATGTACAAATTTACAAGATTGTCGCAAAAATTACTGTACCAATTATAATGTTTCTAACAAAACATCGCGCTTCTTTACGCCCGGTGTATGAAAATGCCAATTTTTATTATGGAATAAAAAAAAATTAAGCACGAAAAAATAGGACATAATATAACCCACATCGTGGTTTGTCCGGATCAGTACAAAGTAACATGTAGTAAGTATTGTAGTGATACATTAATACATGTATCACTAATGTAATAAAACATTTTATTTGAATATATTAAAACCTTTAACATTATATTACTCTCTCCCTTTTACATTATATACTCAGTATGTTTTTTTTTATTTAATCTTGGATTAGATCGAGATTAAATTAAAAAATCCCGCTCACCGGACGGCGCGCTTAGCTGCCACGCTTCGTCTGATGAGCGGTTTCAGTTCCGGAGCAGACCCCTCCCATAATGATAGCGATATTTCACTTCTGCAATGGCTACTGCACTGCGGATCTATGGGCGGCTATATGGCTATATGGCTAATCTATTCCATCAGGTGACACGCCTGTTTCTTTGCCTTCATTTCCGTAAAAAAAAAATAAAAAAATCAATCTTTGATACAACTTACCATGTGCTACTTACTCTTACATTTGAACATTTCAAAGTTGGTCAACATGCAAGTACCTTTGCCACTAAAAACTTAAATTTAAAAAGTTGCATTATAAAGGAAGTAAGTAACGAAGTTTTTGCCGTTAAAATTTAGCACACTTTGAGTACACCGCTTTACTTTTTATAACAGGTGCATTCACTGGAAATTTATACGATGGCTTTAAGTAAGTAGTCGTATTCGTATATACTATATTAAATTCCATAGCATACGCTAAATATATATCTGAGCCTTAATTTATTTTCACCTTTATACTATTACTTTTGATTAATGGAGTCAGGCGTCACTTTGCGGAAATTCGTTTCTATGTGGACAGTCATAACTTTTACTTAGCTAAGATCCGCGACAAGCAAATAAAAACAGAAAAATAATTATGTGTGTTTTCTACTAGAAGAAGTGGATTTACGGGGAACTTAAACTAAATCTTACCGAAAAAACGGCCGTCAGCAACTCTCCACCTCCCAACCACTATCAACATTATTATTATATTTCTGTTTTTGTTTGCTTGTCGCGGATCTTAGCTAAGTAAAAGTTCTGACTGTCCACACAAAATTACTTCTGTTTATTCAACGATAAAAACAAGGATTACACAGATTCTTTTGTCCATCTTTAAGATCCCCTTCTTGTATCTTATATAAAACCTTTTTTGTTAAATATATATATATATATATATATATATATATATATATATATATATATATATATATATATATATATATATATATATATATATATATATATATATATATATATAATATATATATATATATTTAAAATTGTTTTAAAAGTTTCTTTTCATTTTATATGCGGTATTCCCAAAAAACGCGATGCTATATGGGTATTCATGAGCCGTTCGAATCCGAAGTTCGAAGAACAAAAGGCCGGTAACGCTTTTGTGATGGTAACAGTTTTGTAGGTGTCTATGGACGTCGTTGATCACTGTCTATGGATAGGTGACCAGCATGCTCGTTTGCCTGTTCTACTATCAAAAGAATCCTATTTTTGTTAATTTAATTTAGTAAATCTTCTGAATAAAGTAATTTTCGAAGGTATATATTTACACCATAAAACAATTTGGCAAGTAAACGCCTTAAGGAAATATATTACAAAAGTTACGGTAAACATAATTTTCTACAAAGCCGAGGCATATGCAGATAATACGGAAATGGGGCGGCGTAAACGAGTAGATAAATCAAACAAAAGGAAGCAAAGAGGAAGTTGAACCGATCCGTTATTGTTAATATTCGATATATGCATTTAAAAAATTGTGAATTTTCTGTAGTTTTTTTAAAGACTCAATCCACGTCGACGGGATGGCTCGTGGTGAGTGACGAGGTGCGCTACTTAGTTTCATTTATACAGTCCACAATATTTGACAGCTTGGTTCTATGGGGCCGGATTTAGAATAAGCGTAGAATCAGTACTCAACAGTTTTATTAAGGTAATGATTATTCATCATCTCTATAATAAGTCTATGGAAATCTTTAATGGCACTGTAGATTTTTTAATGAATAAAAGGTTAACGAGGGGCCGATGACCATGTATGAGGTCATCGCCTTTTTCTCCGAGATCATCGCATCTTAGTCAGGCGTCGACACTGTGGTGGCATTTCTCGGCTTAGTTGCCGATCTTTATACCCAGCTCGCCCAAAGAGACCCCCGCTTGGTGTAGACGGTTGTGCTGGATAATAAATAGTAAATCATTAAAGATGTGATCTGTATGTGTTAAGATTTGTGTGTGTGTGTATACATATAAATATAAATGTTATATTAATTAAAAAGTAACTTTTTATATTGAAAAGCAACTTTTTTTTCAGTTTTATTTACAAATTTATTATGTTATACACAAGTGTATGAATAAATTAAAATTTTACAAAATTCCCGAGCGTTAAATTAAGCCGGAGCGTAAATTTAAAGCCATCCAAACCAATATACTAAAATTGGAGGGTAAACATGTTCTCCTCGTCAAAGGCATGTTCGTTTTCATTTATAATTTATAGTTGTATGTTATTTTTTAATTATAACGGTCAAAGCAAATATAATAGGACAATGATTTTAAAAAATATGTATATAAACCATATATAGACATAACGATTATTTTACTACGTTTAAGTAGAAAATAACAACTATAATTAAGTATACATAAAGATTTTATACTTGGCTAATATCCGCGATAAGCAAACAAAAGCAATAAAAATATGTATTTTTTTTTACTAAAAGAAGTGGATTTACCGAGAACTTAAATTAAATCTTACCGAATGACTGTCGTTAGGAATTCGTTTCCCACATCAAACACACACCACCACTTTACCACAATGTACACGACACGTGTTTCGCCTCATCACGAGGCATCGTTAGATGTAGTCGACGCTACGGAAGATTACCGTTAAGTTTTACTGCTTTTGTTTGCTAATCTTGAATCTCCGCCAAATATAAATCTGACTGTCCCCATAATAATGGATTTCCGCGAAATAACATCTGACTCTATTAATCTCTCTAGACTCTATGATTAAAACAACACCACTTATTGTGGAATTCGCAATTCGCTGGTTCCTCGTTTTATTATTAAATATGCAGGTTCAATTAAAAGTAATACGTCAATTAGGAAGGTTAACTCTTGTATATTATTTTTACAAAGATTTTACAAAAAGGTGTTGCAATATTCAAATTATTGCCAGTTACTTATCTCTATTTTCAACACCACTAAACAAATTAAAAAGTTGCACTTAAATTATCAGTACGTGTAGGAGCACAAAAACATACTTTTTTTTAGTAGAAGGCTAGCAATGTTTTGAACATTACAAGAATTCTTGTTATCCATTCCAACTAAGCTTACAATGCTTGTGCTAGGATATGGTTCATACAAAAAGTAAAGAACTACTTGGGTCAGTCCCAAAGTCATCGCTTTCGAAGTCATATATATTGAGGGTTCGAGTCCCACAGCAGAAAAAATATATTCATTTTTTATAAGTATTTATTCCGAGTCTGATTGCCCCCCTAATCTGCCTTGCTTAAACGTGGTGGGTTACAGTCTGTTCCACCAGAAATGGGGAGAACCCTTGACCTGCAATGGGACATAAAAAGGCTGTAAAAAAGTATTTGCAATATAATCGATCTATATAACAATATAATAATATGATGATTTACTTGTTGTCATAAATGGCTGTGGTTCAAACAGCGGGCTAGCCCCTTCTCATGCCCCTGTTAAACAGAAGTCTCTGTTCGTACAAACACTTGTCAGTTGCAATTTAAGCCATTTAAGACTAGAATCGCCTTCAAAGTTATGAACAGTTCGGAGCTTGCAAACTTCAGCTAAAGCAACCAAACTTACGTTGGTAAATACATTAAAACGGTCTTGAGATGCGGTAATAACAAAACACAAGAACACATTGCATGCGGGTATACTTCTAGAAGACAGGAAGACTGAGACTTCTAGAGAGAAATAATGAAAGCCGTCGCCTAGCAACACAAACACCAAACGATTATCGGCACAAATCTACTTAATACCTACTTTTATGTGACCACGAAGAATGTAAAAGTACGATTTCAGCATGCAATATGTTAATATAAATTGCCACTTGATAGTAAATGATTATTTAACTAAACCATAAATTTTAATGGTCTCCCCCATGGTCTAGTGTGCTCAGCCACTCTTCGCATGCCATATTCTTGGCTCGGGCTATAGCTGATTGCAAGGTTTTGTAGGCAGACCTATTATAGCTTTTGTAAACACTGGCTTCCAAGTTCTCTTGGCGTACCTTCCTTCTCCTATAACGAGTATATC
Source organism: Baronia brevicornis (assembly GCA_031353405.1). NCBI lineage: Eukaryota > Metazoa > Arthropoda > Insecta > Lepidoptera > Papilionidae > Baronia > Baronia brevicornis. Next base: position 272,922 of record JASFAT010000467.1, read on the forward strand.
GGCGTCATGCAGTCACGAAGGCTCTTCGTAATTCTTTTTTTTTTATGGGATAGGAGGGCAAACGAGCAAGCGTGTCGCTTGATGGAAAGCAATCAACGCCGCCCATGGACAACCGTAACACCGTAGGAGTTGCGGAAGCGTTGCCGACCTTTTAGGTACATATAGGCGTGTTTTTTGAAGGTTCCAATGTCGTAACGGTTTGGAAAGTCCGCCGAGAGTAGCTGGTTCCACAAACTGGTGGTGCGTGGAAAGAAGTTACGAGAGAAACGCACCGTAGTAGATCGCCACTCATACAGATACGGTTGTGGAATTCGGCGGCGGGAATTATTCCAAACAATTCCTCGGAGCACTCCCCATGATAGAAGCGGTAAAAAATGCGGAGTCATCGACGTTTCGGATCGCACGACTTTGAATGCGATCATATGGAAGAAGTTGATACTGAGGAGCCCCGGCTCAGAGGTGAGAACAGTATTCCATGTGTGGTCTGACTTGTGCCTTGTACAGTTGGAGGCAATGGCCAGATGTGAAATACTGTCTCGCACTATTGAGCACACCTAGCTTTTTTGAGGCCAGCTTGGCCTTTCCTTCCAGATGGCCGCGGAACTGGATTCACGATGCTCTGCAAGCCACTGATATACCTAACGTCGCAGCAGGCATGGTTTTACTCTTGGCATTGTTACATCACATATGCGAGTTAGTGCCGACCTAAGCTGTTCCGTCTCACCATCCGCGTTTTCTACCGGAGCAGAATCAGTGACACAGGCCTCAACAACACCGCACCTACACATATTACGTAACACATGGTTGATATTAAGATAATTTTGTATAGCAACAATGGTTTACAGATTGTTGATCATACCAACGGTTGCTATGGCGATTTTTGCTCATGGCAACAAACAAAAATGAAAAGATCCCGGAAAGATCCGGGTACGATAGCTAGTGCTATTACAATTTTTAATTATTTTGCTAAATAAATACTAATATTTTTGCTCTGTTTGGTTTCATTCAGCCCCAATGCTAACCAAACCAATATGAAAAAATTTCCATTCACTATTTCAAGACAATGGAAACTCGCAATTAGGGCGAACTCGGTAGCAAGCGAGGCGAATTATAATTATGTTCGCGCTCAATGTAATGTGATGTGTGTTCACCGATTTATATATACGGAGTTGTATAGAATAAAAATCTGAAATAAATATATAATCCAATATCTGAAATATGGATGTTGAAATATGAGGTGTTTAAGGTCGGGGTATGGTCTTGGCGGTGGAGTTGATTGGTGGTTAGTATAAAATGCCAAATAACCGATAATAATAATTTACTTTTTGCACTAAACTTGGTTAAACGGGGTGGGGTAACTTGGGTTCTTATAACAGACAATAACCCACCACGCTTGTCCAATGCCAATTGGTGAGATAACCAGACTACTACTACTACTACTAGCAACCAATAACTCTGTAGGAGAAACTCCGTCACCGAGCCAATTGGTTGTCCAGCAAAGCTATAAGTAGATGTAATTTATCCGCTATAATCTAGTATCTGTAGAGATACATATACTTTCATTTACATTCTTCTGGGGAGACGAGCCTATTCAAGGTATTGATAAAATATTACTAAAAATTTAAGACATATGATAGTTTGGTTAATTTTTATAACTTCGTTATCCACATAAATATTACCTTTAAGATAATTGAAGGCTTACTCGTGTACATATATCTCACTGCGAGGCACGGAACCTCTTTATTTCTTGACGGGAAATGTAGAGTTGGAATAAATAGTTTTAGGCCTTAGGATGTGAAGACGGAATAGATAGATAGTTACAGGCCTACTTATATCTTGATGCGGGAATCGAAAGTGCGACCATTGATTCCAAAAGCGGTACTGTGACGTGCCCGCCGTACTGCTTACGGCGACACCCGGGATCTTTAGGGAGCTTCTTCAAATAAAACTATTCAAAATTATATTAATTTATTTTTCTTTTCATTGTAAATTTATCATACTTTTAATAACATTTTATTAATTTACATTTTATATATCAATATATATTAGGTCGGGGCAAAAGTATTTTCGTATTTTGAATATATTATTAGTAATCAAACCTCTTCGGCTGTACCGAATGTAACTGGTTGGTTTTAATACCATCCAATGTGACATTCTGAAGATGCAATAAATAAAAAAAAAACTAGTTCCCGCCATTTTTCAATTGTTTTTCAAGCAAGCAAAATGAACGTATGTGACGAAGAAATTCGGTACATTTTAAAGTTTTATTACAAAAAAGGTAAAAATGCGACGAACGCCGCGAATAAAATTTGTACGGTTTACGGACCTAATGCGGTATCAAGAGTAGCACAAATATGGTTCAAGCGTTTCAAGTCTGGAAATTTTAGTGTGAAAGATGAGGTTCGCTCTGTCACAGATAAAATCACTGCCATCTTTGAGAAAGTGGAGCAAACTATCGATTCTGACCTCTACTGTCAGCAATTGATGAGGTTAAAAAAAGCTATTGTGAAAAACCGGCCGGACCTGGTGAATAGGAAGGGCGTGGTGTTCCACCATGATAACACCAGGCCCCACTCATCTATAGCCACGCAGCAAAAATTGAGAGAGCTTGGCTGGGATGTGTTGATGCATCCTCCGTATAGCCCTGATCTTGCTCCATCAGATTTCCACCTATTTCTGTCACTGTAGAACTCTTTAGGAAGCATAAAGCTAACCTCAAAAGAACACTGTGAACACTACCTGTCAGATTTTTTAATCAAAAATCTCAAAATTTCTACAGGAATGGGATCATGGCACTACCCATAAGATGGCAACAAGTCATCGATCAAAACGGCACATACATATAATAAATAAATAAAAAATTATACCTAAAAAAATTTTTTTCCTTTGTGTGAACAATACGAAAATACTTTTGCCCCGACCTAATATATAATTTCAATGTTTAATGGTGGACGGGTGACATGTCTATCCAAAAGACGGCAGTCGAACTAATGCATTTTGTTTTTTTATAATTTATTTCTTTTTAATTTTAAAAAAAAGTAATATAATATAAAAGGTTTTAATATATTTGTGATACATTTATTACTTTTATAACTTACATTTATAACTTAGTGATTTTGGTATAATGTTTGTTTATATGTGTAATATGGTGTGTGATCTATAAATACAATCAAGCGGTAAAAATAAACGTTGAACAAAATGAGAAAATTCCAAGTGCTTTTGTTCACTTTCATAATGTTCCGATAAAAGTTATCAGACCAAACTCTGGAGCACGTTGTTCGATATAGATAAAATTTTACGTTATGTCTTCTTGACTACGTTTACTATTGTATTTCTAAACCCTAGTTAATTCAATTATTGTTCAATTATTGTTTTATTAGTAAAGCTAATTGAAAAGAAAAAAGCTTGACCATTAAGGACCGTACGATAGCTATTAACCACTAGATATCAACTCAAGGCTCATATATTTTGTGTATATACTTGAGTTAAGACATATAATATGCATTTTCGAGAATATTTGTTACATACAAATAAAAAAAATCTGTATTTTTCTATTCAAAGTTTCTCATGAAAACTCTTCGCAGGTTACATAAAGACATGGTTTCTGGAATGTCTACAGGATCCCCGAAGCGGAACTAAATTGCTTGAATACAAATTTGTTATTTTAAAGAACAGGTATTTTACCGGATAAACATATATAACATTTTTTAAGAATATTTCTTGACACATAAAAGTAACACACATACACAAAAAAGTATCAATACATGAAACAATAGTGTTACTGTATTTTTAAGTGTATATCGGAAAGTAATAATATAAAGGTACATTAACATAATGAGCTCAACCTAAAGAGTGACATTTTCCAGTATATAAATTGATGCTTATAAGGTTTCCATTATTACAGAAATATTTATGTTACATAATTTCTGTATTATATATTCTAATCTTCTTAATTATATATTTATTAGAAATTATATTTCTATATACATACAGGGGTTGGCAGAGACCACAGAATTCCATCTACTACCATTCATCGCAATAAAACGGCTCTTCATTAGTCGCTTTTCGCCCTCGTGAGAATCAGAACGTGACGGGTGGCGAACCACGTCGCCGTCATTTTCAACAAATTAGGTATATTAAATTCGTCTAAGTGAATCCCACAAGCCGCAAGGAAGGATGGAGGTCAGCCCCAGCAGAGCCGTGCATGCTGAGGTAAGGCACCATAGTACCCGAGGGAGCCCGATCCCGGGACGATCAGCACACTTGCGACTAGGCTCGTCCCTAGCCACGCATGCATTGGCACGGCAGACCGTGGATTGGCGGAGAGGAAGGGAAAGGATAGAGAAGAAAGGAAGGGGCACGAAAGGAAATGCGGATTGGGGGGGCTACCAGACTCGAAATAAACATTTATAAATCCCTATAAATATTTATTCCGATGCGGGAATCGAAACTGCGACCATTAATCGGTCGTATACATACATATATATATATATATATATATATATATATATCATATATAGTATATATATATATATATATATATATATATATATATATATATATATATATATATATATATATATATGTATGTATGTCTATATGTATAACTAACTAAATTAGGATAAGTATTTTACTTACACGTGATTCTTGGTTATTTGAATAAATGAATGTATTATATATTTATTCCTGCTACAAAAACAAACGTGCAAAGGCAGATTTCTATTTGTTGAACTTTGTTGATATAAACAGATTACATTATACATATACATAAATAATATATATATATATATATATATATATATATATATATATATATATATATATATATATATATATATATATATATATATATATATATATATATATATATATATATATATATATATATATATATATCATATATACATATGTATTCCTATATGCATATTAAATAACTATGTTTATATAAATAAGGTATATAATATGTATATTGATAACGTTATATCAACATAGTGTTTACGTGCTGCAAATTCAAACAGTTCAAAGGCAAATAAATTTGTTCATATACTCAACCTTGTTTTTTACACGACTTTGAAATAACGCGGTTTACTAATAGGAATAAATACACTGTATAATTATATATTAATCTATTTATGTAAGCACACGTATATTTATTCTTATTGGTGAACTGCGTTATTTCAAAATCATGTACGAAGAGACCGTGTAAAAAGAGTTGGGTGTATACGGTACGACTGTTTTGCTTAGTGGTCTAGAGTAGTTAGCTTTGTATGATTGTAATTCTGATCAAAACTTAACATTCGAAAACGTTTTGATCAATGTCTGAATATTCTTTTTTGTTTGCTCTAATACAGGGAAGGATTACAAACAAAATATATAGGGAAAACATAAAAAAAACAGCCTAAAACATGAAAATTTATTATTCTTCCTTTAACTTTCAATAGATGGCGTTCGTGACGGCTTTATTCTCTGACGGATATGTTGTACAAAACTGTCGTTTCATTTGTCCAATTTTGATGAGTATTGCATACCTAAGTACTAACATACCAGGACAAGATAAATATAGGGGAACATAAGTTAAAGGTTCTCTACATAAAGTAAAGTTCACCGGGCCATCTAGTTATAGATAAAGAAGGATGACAATGAGATTTTAGGTTTCATGCACACACTTATGATATAAATGTTATATTAGCAGTTAATATTTTTAGTAGTTCTAAAGAGAGATTGCCGAAGCTAATTCGGTTAGATACCAACTATGGTGTATTTAACATAAAATAAAGGTCAGCGTTCTAACTTCTAAATTTAATAAGACATTTTAAGTTTTAATTTATTTTTAAGTCTCATGCCTTGAATATATAACACATATAAGATAAAAAACGGTTAAAATGAATCTTTTGATAAATTATTAAATGTTAAAAACGTATTAATGAATGTTGGCAAAAAGTTTAAGTCAAATTGTATCTCATTAACTGCCTACACACTCTTTAGTATGATAAACATACATATACGTCTATGGCACTTTTGAAAAAAATAAATTTATTTTAGCAAAACACGTAGAAGGGAACCGATTCAACTTTAACGGATGGAGTTTCGTCTACGCGTTCATCTTCGTAATCGAGTTTATATGGGACTTGTTATAAGTACGAACATATCTTCGGAATTTTAATCGTGATTCGGAATTTGAATCGTTATTATATTGTTTACTAAATTCCTTATTTCGGTAAAAATGTTTTATGTACAGAAAATAAAAGCTAATGAACAAGAACAACAATCTTAAAAAAATCTCTATAGTATCACAATCTATTTTTAGAAATGGATGGAAAGCAATCAATGGCGCCCATAGACAACTGCGACATCGCAGGAGTCGCATTTGTTTATTTACAGCCTCAAAATTTTTTTCAAGGCATTTCGTACGGCAAATCGGGAATCGAGAGATCAAACTCCTTTCTACTTACTTCCCTTCCATGTACTTACGTCTTCCCGTCTTATTAAAACATCTACCATATTAATAATTTACATCCTAACTCCAACTTTAGCAATGTATCTGCACTGCTCTTAGGATTTGAGATGCCTATGGGCAGAAGTGATTATTTACCATCGGGATTTGCGCTTCCTCGTTTGCTCTCTCCCATAAAAGCCTAGAACTTCTGGTCAGCCGACAGCCAATCAATCTTCTCAAATATGCACTTCATATCTCAATCCTCCAAATTAACGCAAGTGGCCTAGTTAACGCAGTCTGGGTAATTTCGTTACACAGTATTATTTATTTATACATCATCATCATCATCAACAACAGCCTGCGGAAGTCCACTGCTGGACATATGCTTTCCCCATGGAGCACCGCCTAGCCCGATCTTCGGCTTCACGCATCCAGTTTCTGCCAGCCGCCCTGCGCAGATCGTCGCACCATCTAGCCGGGGGGCGTCCTACGTTTACCGAGACGCGGTCTCCACTCCAGCACTCGTTTGCTCCAACGATTGTCGGATTTGTTTATACATTTAAATGCAAATAAAAATACACACACATGCACACACACGCACGCACACACTAACACGCGCACACACACGCGCGCGCACACACACACACACACACATTTATTTTAATATATAATGTTTGAGGTTTTATATTTATTTCTCCATAAATATTAATAATCAATTTGAAATAACGGGTGGTGAAAAGGCTAGTGACATGAGATAGGCTCACCCCTAGTTCAGCCCACCAAACATGTATTGTTTTCTCTTCATATTGTAACTTATATATGTAACTTTGTGGTGTCGAAATATATCATTATTATTTCACCCGTTCCTACACCTCTTACGACCACGTAATAACATAAAAAGTAATTATAATGTACTTAGCAATTACCTTAATAAAGTATATCAGTAAACAAAGTCTGCTTCATACAATTTCTCTGTTTGTTTTGTGCCTCACACATATCCACCCACGTCTTAGTTGCGCCAAAGTCAATATTTGCTCTCTTCGTTTCTAAACAACAAAAATAATAAAAGTATTCAGGCGTACCTATAAATTCTCAGAAAAAAAGATGATGATGATGATTCGAAGATGTTAATGCTGGTAGCCTATTGGCTTTAACAGCTTTATCGTATTCAGGGCCCGCGGGCTGAAAGCCCGCGGGCTAGTAAAATATAATTGGGAATCTGCGCAAATCGCAGACTCCATCGGCCTGATGCCGTGTCGGAGGTACACATATGTGTGTGTGCTGATTTTAAACTCGTCATGATTCTACGTTAAACATGTAGGGGAGGTTGAACTTTAGTAACTATAGTCCCTATTAGTCCCATAGAGAAAAAAAGAAAGATAAGAAATTTCATTTGAAGCAAACGTCAAGGAAAATTAATAACGCCCGTGGGTTACTATCGCTTACAGAAAACTTTGTTATTTTAACCTAATATTTTGGAATTATTTATGTAACTGAAAAAACTAATACACCCTTTCTTAAAGAAACTGTCAGTATGAGAGGGATCATAATGACAGTTTCCTTAAAGGCCGGCAACGCTTCTGCACTGTTTATGGTACTGCGCGTGTCTATATGGGCGGCAGTGATTGCTTACCACCACGTGACCCGCATGCTCGTTTGCCCGCTCTGCTATATAAAAAAATGATAATCATATCATTTATTTTCATTGACCTATTAGTTATCGTTTGCGTAAAATCATAACGAAGGTTTTCCGTTACACATATTTTTTTTTATATATATTCACGCCTATCCCGCGCAGGGTTGGCAGAGACTACAGAGCTCCATCCGCTACCATTCATTGCAGCGAAACGGCTCTACATTAGTTGCTTTTCGCCCTCGTAAGAATCAGGACGTGACGGGTGGCGAACCACGTCGCCGTCATTTTCAACAAATTAGGTATAGTAAATTCGTCTTAGTGAATCCCACGAGCCGCAAGGGAGGATGGAGGTCAGCCCCAGCGGAGCCCTGCATGCTGAGGTAAGGCACAATAGTACCCGGGGGTGTCGATCCCGGGACGATCGGCACGCTTACGACTAAGCTCGCCCTTAGTCACGCATCCTTTGGCACGGTAGACCGTGGATTGGCGGAGAGGAAGGGAAAGGAAAGGGCAGGAAAGGAAATGCGGATTGGGATACATATATTTTGATTGGGATACATCCATATACTTTAAATATATGGATAAATATATTTAAAGCATTATATGTAAAATAAAATATTCCACTTTAAACCTACAAAGTATAAATAATCATTTCAATACAAAACTAAGTACAGTTTCATCGGTGAACGCCTTGCAATTGTTTCAGAAGTCAAACTGTGGGATGTAACTATTAACAGATTCGTTCCGTGAAAACAATGTAACTTTTGTCACATTTTCTAATACTATCTCGTTCTTCAGCAACGTTAGTTTAAGAAACTCATTTCAGCGGTTTATTTAAGTTTCTAGACCGAAGTCTTGTTTTGTCTAGTCAAACTTTTCCTCAAAGCATGTGAAATAAAATAAGAGAAAAAAAAACTAACCAGGAAGCAGAATGTGAATTTTCAGTTGTTTGTTCAATTCCGCGTCAGGATCAATATTTGAAAAACTAGAGTGGCAATGGCTTGATCTCATTTTTAGAGAACTAACGAATATTGGAGCATTGGCAATGGAACTACTAATGAATCTTTTTATGAGGAAGGCAAACGAGCAGGCGTGCCACCTGATGGAAAGAAATTATCGCAGCCCATAGACATCCGCATTGTCACAGGCAGTGCAGTAGCGTTGCCGGCCTTTAAAAAAAGTGTAGGCTTGTATTTTGAAGATTCCGCTGGAGGTAGCTGGTTCCATAGGATGATGATTAGATTAATAATTTTGTTTGGTTCTACGTATAAATGGAAAAAATTAAAACTAATATTTGAATGAAGGCAACATGGTTTTTGTTTTACAACGAAATTAAATAATAATATTGTAGCATGAACAAGTCCTTAGGCGCAGACTTTCATCAAAAGACGTTGTTGGCTATATAAAGATGACATCGTTTCCGGAATGTCTATAGAATTCTAGAGGCGGAATTAAATTGCTTGAATACAAATGTGTTATTTTGCAGAACAGGCAACTACTTCTGCTATACGAATATATGTACATAGATATTTGTAGCAATATTTTACAGAAGAGGCAAGTATCTGTACTGTACAAACATACATAGAGTAGTTGCAGTAATTATTTTCAGTTATATTGGTGATTGGTTCTCTGGCGGATTTCGTCGTTTTGAATCATATTATCAAGCAAACTCTGAGCATAGCCCTGTTTATGGTTTTCTGTGTGATTTTGAGTTTACGGAGCAAACAGATTATCAGGCTTTAGGCTTTGGCATCCTAAGAAATCAGAGATAGGATGGACTAATTGAAGACTTTCCTCTTTAGGCTCCGAGGTATGGGCGTCGAAAAGAGTTTACGAAAGTTCCTTTTTCTTTTTCTTCGAGTCAGTGGGCATCAGACGCTGTGGGCCCAGAACTTGGCCACTGACACCGCGTAATCTGTTGGCGTCATAAGGTCATCTGTTGAACAGGTGACAAGGCAAAAAGAGCCAGGTGACAGGTGTGCCATTATTTGTGTGGCTCTCTCCCATGCGCACGAGGGGTTTGTGGTCGAAGCTGTGGTCCTAAACACTGCCCGATGTAACCCTTGAATCACAAGTTGGCTTCACATCGATAATCGCTACTGCCCATCAACTTGTATTTGCTCGCATAGTCGTCTTATACTTGTCAAAAGATCAATATACATATATACATCATTAAAATACAAAAAATGTTTTTTGTATCTTGATGATGTTTCGTTCCCCGTTTCTTTTCTGTTTCGGAAATGTTGGTAGAAAATGTAAAGAATTTGAATTTAAATTGGGTCTTATAAGCTTTTTTTACTAGCATAATATAGGCCACATTTTATGCTGGTAAAAAAGATTTATGATTTTATATAATAGTGCCATTGGGTGGCTATGGCCCTGTTATATAAAATCATAATATAAAAGACATATCATTAGTGAAATTACTTATTATTGTAAAATAAAAACATTACGTCGTGTATGTTTTCACAAAAAGAAATAAATATATTGGTAGTAACAGGATTTTCCACCGAGCCGTAATACTTTCATTGCGTTGTCGCGCGTTCCGTATACCCTAATAAAATATTGAATTTACTACTACGGTAAAAGCATTATTGTGAAGTGCTAAGCGCCAATGTATCATCAAAAGTTGATATTCGCCAGGCTTTTATGTTCCGAAACAATGGGGCACTTGAATATTCTACGAGGCGCTGAATTATAAATATTTACATAATTCAAGCAACGCAGGTGTCGTGAAGCGCTATCTCATCAGAAAGGGTAAAAGGGTGACATTAACTTCGTTCCGCCACTTAGAGTTTACGTTTATTTTTGTACTTTTAGTCAAAGCAAATTGAAGAGATCTTCATTTTAACAATGCTCACAAAATTACGTAGATTTATATTATAATTCCATTGTAGCTGAGATGTCCCACTCTATACACGCCTAAACAAGGAAATATGCAAGAGTTTTTAATCATAATTATAAATTTATAAACGAAGACGATAGTCTTTGTCTTACCTATACTCCTTCTGCTTCACAAGCTCGGAGTCGCTCAGAAGGCTATGGGGAGTTTGCCTTGAGTTTCTCTGGAGGATATGATTCAAATTGAAGAAATCGAAAAATTTGAAAAGATTTATCCTCACTATCTGGATGAGTGGCTATCTACTACGGTGCGCTTCTTTCGAAATTTTTTTTTACGCACCACCACTCTGTGGAACCAGCTTCCTTCGACGGTTTTTCCGAACCGATACGGCATTGGCACCTTCAAAAAATAAGGCTACACATACCTAAAAGACCGGCAACGCTTCCGTGACTCCTACAGTGTCGCGGTTGTCTATGGGCGGCGTTGATTGCTTTTCATCAGGCGGCACGCTTGCTCGTTTGCCCTCCCGTCCCAAAAAAAAAACTGAACTCAGAGACATTATCTTTCGAGTTAGCAAACTAAAATGATGGTGGGAAAACGGACAAAGTCATGTTTGTCGGAGAAGCGACAACCGTTGGAGTAGACGAGTGCTGGAGTGGATAATGCGTCTTGGCAAACGTAGTGTGAGATGTCCCTCAGTTAGATGGTGCGACAATATGCGTGCGGCGACTGGAAGAAACTGAATGCATGTAGCCGTACTTCTTTGGGGAGGCTTATGTCCAGATGAAAAAATAAATGTATCAGTTTTTAAACAAAACCACTGTAGTTAAAGTAACTGCTAATGACGGATTTATTAATTTGGATTCATATCTGCCAGAGAAACTCCGAGCATAGCCTTTATAGACTACCGGTGTCCACAAGGCATCTTTAAGCATCTTAAAAAAACTCACATTTTTTATTAATATTTTTAATATATTTATAAACCCATTAACATAATATTATTTAAATGATCGTAGTTGGACTTCACAGTTTAAAATAAATCACATTTGCATTTATTTTTAACACAAACCCCTCCTGGGAGAAAAATTCTTCGGCACGTTTGGTTACAGCTCCTTAAGTCGCAGTCTTCTCGTTTTGGGCGTTGTAATGTTTAAAATTCGCTGTCTGTAATGAATAAATAAATGTGTTATTTATTTTCTCATCGCATAGACAGTTAGCGAGGCATGTAATAATTGTTTTGTAAGATAGAAAGGAAAACGAGTAAGCCATTAACGCCACTCATAGACATTTGTGTAGGCTTGTTTTTGAAGATTCCGAATTTGTATTGGTTCGGAAATATCACCTTAAGGACATATACCATATGCTGAAAGCCACCTATCTATATATATTGTAAAAATATTTCAAATATTTAATGCAATGGATATATATATATATATATATATATATATATATATATATATATATATATATATATATATATATATATATATATAGGTAATCATTCTGAATTTCAATGTCCAGCTAATACAACCGAGAAAAGCTTGATGGGTTAACGTCTATTCCTCCAAAAATGGGAAGGCCCTTGCTCAGAAGTGGAGTTAATAATAAAATTAATATTATAAAATCAAAAGCAACTTGCCTGGGATTACCATTGAGTTGGTAAGAGCTGATACAGAAATGAACACGATCAGAAATATGATAAGGCCCTTCATTTTGTATTCCTTTAATAAGTATATATAAACAAATTACTGAAAAATTAAATTATTTATGAATTTGCTTTTAAGGTGTTGTCGCAATTACTACTAACTTCATTAAAGTATACTTTCCTTTATTTATATATTGAACTTTAATTTACTTAAAAGAAAATGTTATGTAAATGTTGATTAATAAATATAAGTTGCCGATAGTAATTTATTGATTTATTCGATTGTATATACGTTATTACGTTCCGGGATAATCTGATAATGCCATTTGAAATTATAAATATAATATAAGTAAAACTATAAAATTTTAAATACAAATATGTTAATACATTACAAGAAATAAAATTGTGGGTAAGCAAGGAAATGACGACCAATTGGCTCAGTGGCGGGGCCCTCCGTCCGCGGAGTCAATAGTTGCGGATTCGATCTCCACATGAGAATAAATATATTGTATGTATGTATTACAAATATATATTCTGAGTCTGGTAACCTTGCTAATCCGCATTGGACAAGCGTGGTGGTTTAACATCCGTTCCTCCAGAAATGAAGAGGCCGGTGCTCAGCAATGGGACATATATAGGCTGTTTAATAATATAATAAAGGAAATGTAACGTGTTCATTATTTAGAGGTTATTCTGCAAGATTGTGCCATTTCTCGGCTCATTTATAATTCGTCGTAGAGATTTTCAGGGTGTGGAGTCTGGTCAAAGTGTGGCTTGACAATATCAAGAATCTAAATTAGGTTAGTTCTCTGTTTAAAAATACTTTAATATTTTGCTGACGTATAACTGTACAGTTTCAATTCTGAACGTAGAAAACAAATTTAAATACATTATAGTACGTATAGTACTCTTTGGATTAAGGAACCTGCGGAATGCGTAACCAATACGACATTTAATCTTTTCAAAAACAAGCCTACGGATTTCTTAAAGGCAGACCACGTTTCTACAATATTTATTATATTATACAGATCTGTGGGCGGTGTTGATTGTTTTCCATCTGGTGACACACGTACTCGTTTCCCTTCTCTTTCTATAAAAAGTTCAATCAATTAATCAAAAGCCCGCGGTAGTCCCCTATTAGATATAGGCTTTCTCCAAGAAGCATCATCTAGCTCGATCTTCGGCTTCATGCATCCAGTTTCTGCCAGCAAGCTCTACGCAGACTGTCGCACCATGTAATCATAAAAAATTATTATGTACATTACACAAGAAAAGTTGTAATATAATAATTTTATTAAATAATGGTTTATTAAATATAATATTAAATTAAAATATGGTGTTCCATTACGAGATAAGATAAGCGTATCGGAATTATACTTATAACTCGTCTTGATGTTATTAGCAAATATTTAAGATGTTTTCCTATTTGTTCTCACTTATTTTTACACTTTACATACTAAAGGTTTTCATATTAAAAAATAAATTGATTTTGAATTAATTCCAGTATTTAAAAATATTTTATTTGAAAATTGCGTTTTATTAATGTACTTATAATCAAGGCTTTACAGCCGCGGGTAGGCCATACCTTGGTTCAGTAAAATTTTCCAGTCAGATCTTAGTTTGGCTTTTTCTTCCCAACTCCTCACACCGATTACCTTTAAGTCGTCTTCGACTCCATCTAGCCATCTGAGCTTAGGCCTTCCGCGTTTTCTACGACCATCTGGTTAGCCGTCGAGTAGACGTTTCGGCTTGACGGGAAGCCTTCGTTGCGCAGTAATGGACGCCTTCGTTGGTCTAGACGCCTTTTATGTAATTGGACTATGTAAATAACTGAATTCATATTTTAAAGTGCATCGAGTGATTATTTCAGCGATATTGTAATTACGAGTAGGGATGGGCAGAGACTACATATCTATATCTGCTACGATCACACTTTTTTGTTTCATCCACACTCATCATTCTCTTCATACAAGGTCGCCGGTAAGGGTACTTTTAACCTGGCCGTTCTTAAGAAGTGCAGCAATTAGGTCAAGGTATGTTCTTCACGGGTTTCCCCTACCGCGCCTTCATCACTACTTAAGTTCTAAAATTATAATCACTGACGACCAATTGGCTCAGTGCGCCCCCCCCCCCCCCGCCTGCGTAGTCAATGGTCGCGGGTTCGATCCTCGCATCAGTATAAATATGTGTATGACCTACAGATATTTATTTCGAGTCTGGTAACTCCACGAATCACGATGGACAAACAGGAGCGGTTATCGTCCGTTCCTTCAGAAATGGAGAGACCCTTGGCTAGTGACATACATATATGTATAGGCTGTAAAAAAATTCTCCTCGGTCTTCCCCTACCAACTCTACATAACTACTTTTAAAATATTAATCAATCCGAAATGGACAAGCGATGTGGGTTATCGTCCGTTCCTCAGGAAATGCGGAGGCCCTTGCCCAGCTGTGGGACATATATGTAGGTTGCGAATAAAAAATTCTCCTTGGTCTTCCCCTATCGAGCCTTATATATTGATCTTCCCCTATGAGTCATATTAATCACCACTTATAAAATATTTCAAGAACTTAAGTAATAAACCTAGACACGTAGAGCGTTAAAGCAAACTTAGAGCAATTGATTGATGTGAGCACCACCGTAAAAAAACCGGAGGAAACTTGGCGAGTCCTTCAAAGTTTTAAGTATACTATCACAGCCACGCGCGTGTCATAATTTGTTTGACGGCATTGTAATGCCAGTCAAAGTTGCGCGCGAAACCATTAGTGGCGAACTTTTTTAAGTAACGAAATATATTTTTGTGCTTCACTTTTGTTTAGTCAACGCCATTGTTTTACAAGATAATGGCCGGCTTTTTCGAGACTTATTATTAGTTTAGTATACTAATAACGGAGTAATGCATAAAAGATGTCGTAACAAAAGTTGAGAAAGAGATGATTAGGTTTGGAGAAGGTCTGGGCACATAGAGAGGATTGATAAAGGACGACAGGTAAAATAAATTTACGTTGCGGATATGGATGGAAAGGTCGGTAGAGGAAGACCAAGGAAAACATATCTTGAAGTTGTTAGAAAAGGCAGATCAAGAGTGCTTTTAACGGGCGAGCTTGAATGAAGAGACTGATGAGGGTGGAAGAAGGGGGAGGCCTACTTCTGGGGAATAGCAATAGGCTAATGTTATGACTCTTTATTGTAACACCATTTACATATATTACATTTTATAATTATCACATTATAATAATAATAAGACTTTATTTCTTTAACCGATCTGGGAAAGATAGAAGATATAAGAAGGCTGGCAGATACTGAATGCGTGATGCCGAAGATCGGGATAGGTGACGCTTATTGAGGGAGGTTTATGTCCAACAGTGGTACTCCACTGATGGACATAGCAATAAATTAACTAGCCCACACGCTGTTAATTAATTGATTTTCTAAACCCGACTGAACAATATTGAAGTAAATTAAAAAAATTTAATTAATAAATATTTTAATTAATAAAATAAATTAATGATGCCATTTGTTTAAGGCTCGTCGGGTACAGGCCTTCTCCAGAACTTCCTAATGGTCTTTTCATGTTGCCTGATTCATTAAGTGTAGTACTATAAATAATCTTCTTCTAAGAGTGCCTCTCTGGCTTGCGAAGGTTGGCAGCCAAAAAGTTTTCAGCACAACTTTCCTCCTCCTTCGCGAGGTGCAGCAAATCTGGAGCACTCGTTATCCCGGTCCACTCCCTGATATTACGTAGTCAAGACTTTCTTTTTCGACCAACTTGTCTTTTGGCCGCGAATAATAAATAATAAGAAACGAAAACTTATCTTGTTCTATAAATAAATTTTTATTCCGTTCACTTCTTGGATATAAGTTGTTAAGCTAAATGATGGGCCTAATAATCGGGAAGTATAACAACGACTTAGAAGAGATATGAAAGTAAAGTTATATCGCATCTAAAAGGGCATCATGGTGGTAAATATTATCGGGACGAACAACAAGTTTAAAAGTTTTGTAAGGACCATTTTATCTTAACTGTTGTACGCATATTTTGCCACGATTTTTGTTAAAGCTGAAAAACAAAATTGGAGATATTACGATTGAGTTATTTCATGTAGATATACATACATACAGGTAAAAATTTGTATTTTTTTGTGGGATAGGCAGGCAAACGAGCAGGTGGGTCACCTGATGGAAAACAATCAACACTGCCTATAGACATCCGCAGCGCCATAGCCAGTGCGGAAGCTTTGTCGGACTTTAAGTAAAGTGTCATTATGGCAGTGGAAGGGGGAGGGTGTTGGGCCTCCGGAACTCAGCCGCTCGTCGTATGAAGCGCGGTAGGTAAGCTACCACTCAGACGCCGGTTTTCTGCAAAACAGTAAACAGCATTTTGTGCATTGTACTAAATTGTGAAATATGAGCGGGGAAAAATATGAGCGGTTTGGTATAAGAGTCTACCCAAATAATAAATACCAAACTGCGAACCCCAATCTGTTCACAAAGAGCGGGTATTATGACGTAACTACTTATTTACGTGGTTAGTCATAAACAGTCATGTGCCCGCTGTGACCTATAGCTAGTAGCTATGACATTAATAGCTCGATTGGTTAAGACTGTACTGACGATCGAATCAAAGTTACGTTACAAAGTTGTAGGTTCAATTCTTCCATTGAATCATTGATATGATTCATGTTTTTTGGCGCAAGAATTATTAGCTTAGTTGGAATGCTCAAGTGTCCTAGCAATATTCAATAATTTTATTTTATTTATTTATTTTATTTTATTTCAGACAATTTACAGGTGAAGTTGGACGGAGCATAGTAGGTCTTACTAGGCCTACCGTGCTGAGACTTTCCGATTCGGTAATTATCCAAATTTGTAATACATATATAAATATACATAAATAAGTACACACATACATTACATATATTTATACACACATATATACATATACATACATACACATAATGATATAACATAAGTGCCAGCAAGTGATGCTACTGATAATCATTGCTATACTTCTTTTTTTAAACAGTCTGTTAACGTAATATTGATTAATTAATATAAAATTCTTCTTCCTATATACATTTCCATATTTTTTTGTGGGAGGGGGAGTGGGAGTGGGAATCGGAGGGGGAGTGGGAAGGGAAGGGTGTTGGGCCTCCGGAACTCAGACCGCTCACCGTACGAAGCGCGGCAGCTAAGTTACCATTCAGACGCCGGTTTTCTGCGGGAGTGTGGTATTTCCCCGGGCGAGCCAGCCCATTCATGCTATAGACAAATAATATGCCATTTTTGACAAAGTATTCGTCTGCATTGTGGCTCTACCACTACGAAGACTTTATAGAGATACGTATCTTCTATATATATAAAAATGGAGAGCAATTTCTTAGTCTCACTATAACTCAAAAAACGGCTCAAGTGAATATCTTTGTTTATTTTGTTCGCTCTAATACTGGGAAGGTTTATTAATTAAAAAATATAGGGAAAACCTAAAGGAACAGGTGGAAAAACAAACAATTTAAAGTTGCCAATTTTGTATTTCGTATTACTTTGATGGCATTCTTGGCGGTTTTATCGTCTAACTGACGTGTTAGACAAAACCATCGTATCTTTTGTGCGATTTTGAAAAGTTTATTGCATTTCAATTTGTTATGTCGTGTGTTCGCAATTCGGAAAGCCAGCAGTATTACATATTTACGCACCGGAAAACAAAAAAAGTAGTTTATCAGAAAGATTGAAATTAAATAATTGTATTTATATTTCATATAAATAATGTATATTACATTATTCATTAACTTGAATGATAAAAAACTTTTTATTTTATATATTCACGCCTATCCCCCGCAGGGGTTGGCAGAAACCACAGATCTCCATCCGCTACCATTCATCGCAGCGAAACGGCTCTCCATTAGTCGCTTTTCGCCCTCATCAGGACGTGACGGGTGGCGAACCACGTCGCCGTCATTTTCAACAAATTAGGTATATTAAATTCGTCTTAGTGAAACCCACGAGATCAGCCCTAGCAGAGTCCTGCATGCTGAGGTAAGGTAGCCCAATCGCGGGACGATCGGCACGCTTGCGACTAAGCTCGTCCCTAGCCACGCATCCATTGGCACGGCAGACCGTGGACTGGCGGAGAGGAAGGGAAAGGATAGAGAAGAAAATAAAAGGCAGGAAAGGAAATGCACGTTAGGGGGGTTACCAGACTCGGAATAAATATTTATAAATTCATACATATATTTATTTCGATGCGGGGATCGAACCCGTGACTATTGACTATGCGGGCGGAGGGCCCCGCCACTGAGCCAATCGGTTGTCAATCAATCTTCAATCGAGACCAATAATACTCGCTGTATCGTGTATGGTTAGAATTTTAGGTATTAGATGAAAGAAAATTTTGAATTTGAGAATAAGTATATAAAGCAGAAATAGCTCAGTTCGTTAAGATCGTTTTTACGATAGGAGGTCGTGAGTTCATACCTTCGATAGGAGTAGTAATTTTCTAGCACAACCTTAGTTTGAATAGTTAACAAGTATTATTAGAATATTGCTAGGTTTATTTATATTAAATGTTAACAAATAATGTTGATGTATTCGTCCAGTTAAAACGATTAAGGTCAAATCGGCCGCGATATCACGTACTATAAGACTTTTTTATTGTTCGGTTATTTTATGAACCCACTGACCCAAAAACTTTATCGTGAAAAGGTTCTGAGGTGACTTGCCAGATGCTCGATGTCAATATTTTTCCTTATTTTATTTCAGCACGATATAATTAGAAGATTTATGCTTTAACGTAAGATTTAAATATTAATTTAATCGATCGAATACAAATATATCTTACTGCTAATATAAAAATATTGAAGTATTGATAATTAATATCCATTTACATATACGAGCAAATATACTATACTCTTGTAGAAAACTTTTTTTTATGAGATAGGAGGGCAAACGAGCAAGCGTGTCGCCTAAAAGGCCGGCAACGCTTCCGCGACACCGCAGGAGTCGCGGAAGCGTTGCCGGCCTTTTAGGTATATGTAGGTTTGTTTTTTGAAGGTGCCAATGTCGTATCGGTTCAGAAAGACCACCGAAGGTAGTTGGTTCCTCCTAGCGCCAGGTGCTTCAATAGAACTACTGACATGCTGAGCAAAAACCATTTTATGACACTTGTTAGATTAAATTTCTTTGCTTTCTGTTTTGTTTATTTATTTGTATATTATAATTAAATAATAATAATTATATTATAATTAAATAATAATAATTATATTATAATTAAATAATAATAATTATATTATAATTAAATAATAATTTATATTAATGAAAACTAGCGCCAGGTGCTCCAATAGAACGCCTGACATATGCTGATCAAAAATCATTTTATAACACTTGTTAGATTAAATTTCTTTGCTTTCTGTTTTGTTTATTTATTTGTATATTATAATTAAATAATAATAATTATATTATAATTAAATAATTATTTATATTAATGAAAACTAGCGCCAGGTGCTCCAATAGAACGCCTGACATATGCTGAGCGAAAATCATTTTATGACACTTGTTAGATTAAATTTCTTTGCTTTCTGTTTTGTTTATTTTAATTTGTATATTATAATATTATTAAGGTTTTAATTTTAGTTATTGTAAAAAAAGGTGTCATAAATAAAGTTTTTTCTTTTTCTATTTCTATGATAAGTCTTTCGTGCGTTTCTTTCGGTGAGGCTTAAGAGCAGAAAGTCCAATGAGCGATGAGAGAGATGATGATGAGATATCACTCCGCAATGTGCCTATCTATTTCAAGTCTCGGCACCTTGCAATGTCACCTTGGAAAATCATTGTAGGTTTAACGTCCATTTACTTAGATATGGGAGGCCCGTACCTAGCAGTGAAAAAAAATATTTATATTCGTAGTTTAATATGAAAAGTTACGAACAAATTTTTTACGCCTGTGAATATAAAATATAACAGTTTCATGACGTGTTTCTGAATGCTCAGATGAAATCTTGGGAAATGCAGACAGCTCTCAAAATTGAATTTTTATCTATTAAAGTTGTGGCTTGAATAGAGACGTACTGAATGTAGTTTTAGAGTATCATTTAAGAATTTTATTTTTAGTGCGCATTCATGTGAGTTTATATTATAAGTACAATATAATTGTATTGTATTTGCTGTTGATAACTGTCTACTCTCGTATTTTGTGATTATCAACAATAGCTTAGTTGTTAAGGGTTACGCTAGCTTCTGAGGTAGGAGGAGATTTGGTGGTACGTGAGCTTGATTGTTCTATTAGAATATTTATGTAAACCATATTTTCCAAGCACAAGCATAACTAAAGCAATCAAATAAATAGCTCAGTCAGTAAGTTTCGGGCTTACGATTAGAGCGTCGTAAGTTCGTATCTTCCACTGAACTAATGACGTGATCAATATCCTAGCACAAGCATTATTAGCTAAGTTGAAATGGTTAACAAGAACTTTAGTACTATTAAAAATATTGCTGGTCTTCTCTTTGAAAAAATTAAAACTTTTAAAAGTAAAACTATTAGCTTTGTTGAAATGGTTAAAAATAATTCTAGTAATATTAAAAACATTGCTGGAATTCTCTTTAAAAAAATTGAAACTTTATTTTTTTTGAAAATTTATTTTATATTTTTCGACTAGATAAATATTATTGTGTGTTTACGAAATAAATGGAAAATATAGAATTAATAGTCTAATTTTTATCTAAGAACGGTGTTTAGTGAAGGATATTGTACGATCGATTTTAGCTAAGTAAGTTTAATTATATAGTTTGTTAACATGCAAAATAAAATTGTACAATTAACAATTATGTAACAATTATGTACCAAAATTTTATTTCTACTAACGACATTATTATCTCAGTAAGTTTTATTTCAATTTTTTATAAAAAGAAATGAACTAGCATTTCTTTTGGAACTCCTCTTTTCAAGCTTCAATTTAATTTGGTATACTAATTATAATATTATATTATATCAGGTTATTATATTAATAAATATTATAACATAGACACATGTTTTAACGAATGTAATATTCACAGCTTAGAATTTAACCGTTAAGGATTTTTGGGCAATAAAGAGTTAATTGAAATAAATAATTTGAATAGTATCAAATCCTTTTAATCCAATTGATTCATTCCAATAAGTTATTTAACAGTAGAAACTGAAAAGTTTGTAAGATAACAATATTTCATAAAGTTCAAAGCGACGGGCGCGAAGCCAAGTGCTTTCCTTGTTCTCAATGTTTCTAAAGTTTACATGGTAGTTACCTTAGCACTCAGTTTGAAACTACAATTGCTTGAAATATAATACTTTTCACGATATACTTATTTGGAATATATTTATTTTACTTTTGTCTTGTCTGATTCTGGGAGTGCTCCGAGAAATTGTTCGGAATAATTCCAGCCGCTGAATTTCACCACCGCACAACAACGCCTGCACGTTTGCCTTCCTTATCCCATAAAAGACGAAAACAAAGATCGACATCACTCAGCTAATAATAGAAATACAATATTAGGCGGCAGCAACAAAAGCTAATTTAGAAAAATAATTTTATTTAAAATATAAACTCACACTAAGATACGGAGAAAAACTTAGTATGATATGGATGACTTACTCCTGCTTTCCATCAGGCTTACGTTTACTCGTTTGCCCACCTACAATCATAAAAATAAAAGCTTTGACAGCTTATGCGTATAATATTAATAAGTGGTATCATTTTTCTCTGTCACCGCGTTTGTATGGAGAGCCTTATTGGTATATACATTCGTGTCGGAGGCCGAACTCCTTACTGCCCAATTGCTTCTTTCTTCTCGTCCCATTCCTGGCCGTGATAGGGTCTCTTGCATCTTGTTACGAGTCCGGGTACGTACTTTAAGGAGTTTACCCAATCACCCTCTCATTATTGTTATCCTTTCCCTAAGGTGGGAAATGTAACTGCAATATTGAAGGCACTGCAGTTGCATTGTCTTCTACTACAGGATATGAATAATGGAAGAAGAAATTGAGAGACGAACTCCGCAAACTAAACAAAACATCCGCTAGATCATTTGCTTACCTGTTACATGAAATAAGAAATCTTTTCCACACGATCCCAATTTTATATGCCGCAGGTAGAATTGCCTGCGACATTTACCACTTGAATATTCAAAAATTCAAAGTTTCTGTACACAACATAACTTGGATTAAATTAAAAACATAAAGCGGTATTTAAAATTAATGCTTTGTTTAAATAAATGTGGGCCTGGCGTTAAAGAAATCTGATAAAAATAATATATGACCTGTGGAGATAGCTCGCTGAAGTAGGCTGCAGATAATGTTCAAGATTTTACAATTTATTAGGCACTCAAGCCATAATAGTTAATAGAAGTGAAGATTGTAATAAAATAAATTTCTTAGAAATTCTGGGTTAAATTTAGAGAACAGAATACTGTATATTTTGAACGAGTACTATAGTATAACATTGTACTTGAAAAATAATTTTCAATAAAGATAATAGAGAAACATGTAAATATGTAACCAACGTACAACGTATATAGACTTTAACTAAAAATCAATAATTTTCATACATATGTATATATGATTACGTCTGTTTCCTGTATGGATAGGCAGAGACCACAGACTATCTGCTATGATATCGGCACACTTTATTTGCTTTATCCACTCTCATCAATATTTTCATGCAAGCTCGCCGGCGACCTTTATAACTTTGCATAAATTGTATTACATTATTTATTAAAGTATACATTTAATACATTTTATCTATTATTTATAAACATAATATGAGGACGGCAATTTTATGTTTGGATGTCTGGCTTATTCGCTTTGGACAAGCGTGATAAGTTCTTTAGAAATATATTCTCTGTACTGAGAAACATATGGGATATAAATATGTATGATTTTGAATAATAAAATTTATATAGATGAGTATCTTCAACAAGCGTCTTGAGTTAACGTCTATTACTCAAAAATAGGTGGAGGGGCGTGCACAGCAGTGAAACATATTTTTTTTTAAATATTCACGCATATCCCCCGAAGGGGTTGGCAGAGACTATAGAGCTCTGTCCGCTACCAATAATCGCAGCGAAACGCCTCTCCATTAGTCGCTTTTCGCCCTCGTGAGATTCAGGACGTGACGGGTGGCGAACCACGTCGCCGTCACGTATATATATATATATATATATATATATATATATATATATATATATATATATATATATATATATATATATATATATATATATATATATATATATATATAGCAGTGTATATATATATAAGTTTATATGACCCGTATACATTAAATAACCCGTTTACCCAAGCTGCTTTGTTTTCAACCCAAACAAAGTAATAAATCATCTCAAATTCGTAAAGATAAAAGAATAAAGGTTGCCTCATATTTCAAGAGAAATAAATTCCACTTGATGAACGAAGTACATGTTTTATAAAATAATGTTAATATACATGATTTTACCCGGAAGATGCTTTAAAAAGTCCCCTTCACCGGGGAAAAGAACGTAAACTTGAAGTGGAAGTGTCGCCTTTTACCCTTTTTGATGAGATAGATTTGATGAATTATGTAAATATTTATAATTCAACGCGCCGTAGAATATTCTTCACACCGATTGTTCCTTTATTGTTAAAAAAAAGTTTGGGAACATTTTTAATCATAAATAATTTCATTATTTTTTATATTTTTTATGGATAGGCTAGGAGATGCTTAAATGGTTGAGCCACATAGAGAGGATGTATGAAAGACGACTGATAAAAGAAATTTATCTTTCTATGTTGCGAATGTGGAGCAGTAGGGAAAGACCAAGGCACATACCTTGACCAAATGGCCGATGTTCTTAAGAAAAGCTAGGTGAAAACATCCTGAACCGACGAGCTTGTATGAAGAGAGTGATGAGTGGGGATGATGATGAAAGAAAGTGTGTCGGGATCGAACCAAATGGAGGTATGTGGTATCTGCCTACCCTTATTGAATACAAGCGTGATCGTGTGTATGTATAGATAGGCAAACGAGCAAGCCGGTCAAAAATGTGTATTTTAAGTATTCTATTTAAAATCCCGTACTTTTCCAATTCACTCAGAATTTTCGTCAACATTAAAACGTTTACTATCCAAAGAATTGTAAGGGAAAGAAAATGATTTTTTAAGTTGTTTAGTGTTCAGAGTTTTTACTTCAAATCTGTTATTTCTACTGAGAACGGTCAAACTTGAGAGTAATAAATGTTTTCTGTTGCCAGCTGGTCCAATTTGGACAAGTACTTTTTATCTTGTGAACTGTTCTTCACGTTTATATTAATGTAATTTTATATTGGTATTAAGTTATATTAGTATTACATTGTATCAATATAACTTAATGTTACGTTATATTAATATAATGTAACATTAATATTAATTTATTGTTACTCTTTCACGAAAAAACTACTGGATGGATTTGGATGAAACTTTACAGTAATATAGGTTATACATCGAAATACATATAGGCTACAATTTGTAATGATTTTATGTAATTTTGGTCGTAATATAATTTTACTATTAATTAAAAAAAATATATATATATTTATTTAAAATGATCTGTCACGAAACTTAATGTGGCTGACCAAATTCCACGCGAGCGAAGCTGCGGACAAAAGCTAGTATTAATATAATGTAACATTATTAAAAACTTTATATTAATATTCCATTAGCATTAATATAGTCGTTATATTCAACTGCTTTCTAATGGTCTCCATTAATATTGAATGCCGTTTGTCGGAGATTGGATTTTATCACTCAGGACGACGCTTCCCATCAAATATTAGCTCACAAAGTTGTATTATAATCGATCAGTCAGGCGTTACTTTGCGGAAATACATTGTAAAGATGGACAGTTAAATTTATTTTGCTAAAATCCGCGAACACAATCAAGGAAAATAATTTTGCAAAGAAGTGTATAAAGAATCAACCAATGAGAAACGACCGTCAGCAAATTTTATTTTTCTGCTTTGTGTTCGCGGATCTTAGCAAAGTAAATTTGACTGTCCATCTTCACATTGCGTTCTATAAGAAGATATGGGGTGGTTCTAAAAAAAGGAATAATAAAACAAATTTTGGTTTGAATTCTTAATACGTTCCACACCAGACCGTTATTTAAAGATTTTTCATTCAGGACGTGCCTTTGTTAAACTATTAGAAAAAAAAATTATTGCTTTGGTGGGTTATACATTTAAACCCACACTCAAAGGGAGTATTGATTGAATGAATATCAATATCAGCCCACGGCAGTTCACTACTGTACATAGGTCTCTCCCAAAGCACGTAACATAGTCCGATCTTCGGCTTCACGCATCCGATCTCGGCCAGACGTTTCATCGCCATTTCGTCTAGTAGAGGGGCGACCTACACTATATATGCCGAAATGCGGTCTCCACTCCAGCACTCTTCTAGTCTTACCTATTGCCACTGCAGTTTTCATCTTAAAAAGAATATCGGTGACGCTGGTTATCCGGAAATTTTTTTCGTTTTGCATTCTATGCACCGGGGAGAAATTCCGAGTATGACCATTCCCACCACCTGGATGAGTGACGATCTACTACGGTGCGTTTTTCTCGTAACTTCTTTCCACGCATCACCAGTTTGTGGAACCAGCTACCCTCGGCGGTCTTTCAGAACCGATACGACATTGGAACCATCAAAAAACAAGCCTATACATACTTAAAAGGCCGGCAACGCAGTTGTCCATGGGCGGCGTTGATTGCTATATATTAGGCGACATGCTTGCTCGTTTGCCCTCCTATCCCATAAAAATGACGCTCTCTATAGCCCTGTAAGCATCTCTGAGCTTTTGAAGTAGACTGACCTTCAGTGTCCACGTTTTAGCACCGTAAAAGAGTACATGTAGGACACGTTGGTTGAAGACTTTTGTATTATTATAATCAATGTGAGGTATACGCGACAAACAAAACAATACAATTGTATAGAGTGGGGTACACTCATCTCTATACAATTGTATTGTTTTGTTTTGTTTGCGCGTGTTACACGGGGCGTATATGTCCCGTGTAGATAGGAACGTGTTAAGAAATCGATGACTGGCATGCGATAAATCCTGCTATACAAGAAATAAAAGAAAGTCATCAAAGTCGCCATAGACATCTGCAACAAAAGAGCAATAGAAGCGGACAGTCAAAAATTTTACTTAGCTAAGATCCGCAACAAGCAAAACAATAACAGAAAATTAATAATATGTGTTTTTTTGCTAGATGAAGTGGATTTATTTGGAACTTTCACCAAAAACTTACCGAAAATCGGCCACCAATTCTCTACCCACCAACCACTATACACAACACATAACAATAGTAGACTCTACGGAAGACAATCGAAAAGTTGTCACAATACTTTTCGGTTGGCTTCCGTAGAGTCTACTATTGTTGTGAATAATGCCTCGTGTTGGGGCGAAATACGTGTCGTTTACAAGATGGAAAAGTGGTAGTGTGTGTTTGGTAAGTTTTTGATTTAAGTTCCAAATAAATCCACTTCATCCAGCAGAAAAACACACATTATTAATTTTCTGTTATTGTTTTGCTTGTCACGGATCTTAGCTAAGTAAAACTTTTGACTGTCCACATAGTGATGGATTTCCGCAAAGTAACGCCTGACTCCATTAATAAGCAATAGAAGCGTTTTGGGGCTTCGAGAAAGGATTGTTTTTTGAAGGTTTCAATGTTGTTCGATTTGTGAATACCGCTGAAGGTTTCACAGAGTGTTTTTGGGAGAAAAAAAATAAAATTTTAAATTTTGCATATAGGAGTGTAATATTGAATTAAATTATGGACAAACAGTAACTGCCGAATCTCTTATCAATTCTTCTCAGCAACATGAACTGTACGAGACAGATTACAATCTGAGGAAACAAGTAAAGCTATTTTGATAAGGTCATATAACAGTATTTTTAAAAAGAACTGATTTACTAGGTATCTCAACACTTCATAAATAAGAATTGATATAAAAAATAAAATTATTCGCAATAGTAGATTCAACGTAGTTGATTTTTTCATGACGAAAGATTTTCTAATTATAAATTAATTAAGAATAATTTTGTGTTAATTGAATTTTTCAGTTTCTACGCGCTGCAAGAACAGACATCGGAATAAAAGGGAGGAAAGAAGGAAGGAAGGAAGGCATTAGAGACGATAAACTTACCACTCCAATGAGGTGAAGTGGCTAAAGAAAACTTTTTTCTTTTGAATGTAAATCTGTTGTTTTACACAAATAGAAGCTCTTTAAACTTGAGATTAAGTTAAGTTAAACAGAAACGTCCAAATAATTACGAATTCCATGAATCAAATTTTAAAAATTTAAATTAAAATATGAATTTAAAAAATTTAATTTAAAATATGTAACATTAACCTCATTTTTAATTTTAAAAATGAGGTTAATGTTACATATTCTTAAAAATACTATTGATTAATTTCGGCGGTGATTAATGGGTGGTAGTCACTAGTGTTGGAACAAACCTGGACTGTATGAAAAATCTGATTTGATTTATTATGGTCGATTGATTTCTTTTGATATTGATAACATATTTTTTATTCTAAATATGTATAATATGTTTTATTTTTAAAAAAAATTAGTCCTTTGTCTTGCAGTGAAATATACTAAGTAGATATACCATTTTCGTTTTTAAATCATAAGATACAATTGTGTACTGTGGCAGTGAAATAATGTATAGTCTATTCTATTAATTTAAGGCTTATAAGTTAAAGGCAAAAATATTTTTTTATATTATATATTTATTTTAATGTGCCTGTGCTATATTATATATATATAAATATATATATAGTTGCCTGATTATACAGGCGGCCATATATATTAAACATTTGCAAACTCATCTCAAAGCCGTTCCACGATAATATTTTTGCCAGGTCAGCGGGTCCATAAAATAAACGTGCAATAAAAATCAGGCCCAAAATTTGCCTCGCGAAATCGGCTTCAGCTTATGCGCGATTAAATGCACTATTTGAATTATTTTATCTTTTATGGAATCGATATATAGGCAAACAAGCAAGTAAGATGGAATGAGAAGCGTCGCTTACCTTACGGTATTGTAAATAACGGAAGGGGAAGAAGGAAGTTATGGGAGGGAAGGAAGTTATGAGAAGAAAATACAGGAAGAAAAAAGGAATTGGGCCTTCAGATTCTTGTACTAATCGTATGAAATGGGGTAACAACGTATGTTTCAGTTGTTGTTATGTGTCATTAAATAGTTGTGTTTTTGTAGTTTAGCATTTAGTGTTGTACTATTTCATTGATGTACCAAAAGATGTCGCTAATATATATCGTATAATTCTTTGTATCGGGATATGGTTAAATTGCATCGCATGTAACAAAAATAGTTGTTAATGAATCAGTTATTCACCAGATAGGAACGCAGCCTCGAAAAGAAGCTGCCCGCGTTCTACACGATCCGAATTACGAAACGGCGTTATTTGGTTCTACTCACGACACTCACAGTCAAACGAGCACTATCCGAGCATGTAGAGTAGGAAACTCTCCTATACCAGCCTCTTACACGAGATACTCTCGCGTACTCGGCTGGCTTTTAGAACCTAGATTAAAAAGCCTAGGGGCTAATAAGGAAGTTATTTATGTTTAGCTCTATATTTTTAACGTCGCCTCATAACGAGAGTACATCGACACACACATACACACGTGTACCTCCGACACAGCCTCGAGCCTGTGGTATTTGCGTTTTGTGCAGATTTTTTTTATAAAAAAGACTAGCAATATTTTTAATATTACTTTAATAGAATTCTTGTTAACCATTCTAGTGTAGATGTGTGGCCCCACGGAGTGTGATGCTCTCCTCGTCGCCATAGATTTTACATATGGCGTTTGCCATGTTATTTGGCAATTACAATTATGTGTTAATTATCTATTCTTTATATATCATCTATATTAACTCCTAATCAGTCATATTCGACTGTAACTAGAAATATTTATCATTCCTTTATTTCGTTATAAAGAAATATTTAGCAAAAGATACGCATAACAATTGAAACATATCTTATAAATTTTTGTAATCTGGTTTTTGTTTTCCACGTTTTCCCTTATTTATCTAATTAAACTTTTCGTCGTTGTCGTTGTAAACGACCTAATACTTGAGCCATTCGTAACCTCACAACTTAAATTAATCACGTAATTCAAAGTCACTTTTATTTGAAATATAAAAACAAAATAATCCTTTTCAACTTTTTTATATTATCTATCTAAAAACGATCATATTATATTTAAAATTAGAAAAAAAATGATAAAAATTAATGACTTTTAGTCATTTATTTAGGATATTATGAATCATAAAGAAATGACTAAAAGTATAAATATATATATATGATGATGATATATATATATATATATATATATATATATATATATATATATCATCATCCTCATCATATATATATACTTTTAGTCATATATATATATATATATATATATATATATATATATATATATATATATATATATAGACTTACATATGTCCCATCCAATTCATAACTGTTATAAATTAAAAAAATAAGGCTTATTTTTTAGAAAGAAATATTTTTAAAAAAATATCAGAAATTGTTTTGCAGAGTTGCTATGGAAAAATATACTTGTAGCAATGTTTTAAGATTTATTTTCTAATAAATGGCGAATATTTTTCTTTTTCTTTCGTGTCAGTAGTTCCTATATTTTTCGTGCCCAGTAATTTGTCACTTCAATGGCAGCAGCATTTGCCTCGATAAGAGCTTGGAATGTGCAAGTGTTGGGGCACAGTGAGCAGTCAAGCAGATGCTCCATGGACTGACTTGTGACCTCACAATCACACCACTCACACTGCGGTGCGGTATAGCTCCATTTGCACATGTTATGTCTACAATGGTCCACCTGTATACAGAGTCTGTTAGGAGATCTCCACATAGGCTATTGTAGATCATAGCCAGGAAGTTTTTTTCCACCGCACAACCTTTTTAGCCCAGTCGGGGGGGAAGAGTGTGATTGTAGAGTGTCAGATTATAAATGGCGATAATTTGTAGCTAAATTTTTGTGCAACTTCCTATATTTCACGCTTAAATCTCTCATAGATAATATTGTAGAACAAACAAAAGTGCTTTACCCTTTTATCGAGCAAGCGCTTAGTAACATCTGTGTGCCTTAAATTATGTGCATACAAATTCAAGAAACACTATTTGTGCTAACAATACGTTAAAAGTTGCATTATTTTAAAGAAGACTAGCAATTTATTTAATATTACTAAAATATATGTTAACCATTCCAATAAGCTAATAATACTTGTACTAGAAATGGGTTCACATCAAGTCCAATGGAGGAAACGAACTTGCTACGTCAGATCATAAGCACCGTTCTTACCAACTAAGCGATTGCTACTTAAGATCGCTTTCAATCATCAATCATCGTGATTGTAAATATCAATTATCATCAGCCTGCATCAGTCCACTGTTGGGAATAAAATACCTTTAAGACACACTAACTAAACCGATTATCAACTGCACGCATTTAGTTTCAGATAGTTGAAGACTATCTGCGTTCGCTCAGATCTTCATCAAGGTGGGAAGGCTTCCTACACTACGTTTACCAAGACACGGTTATCGGGTCTTATCCTTATCACATATTCACACATACATCCATATGATCACACCTGTTTCCCGTAGTGGTAGGCAGAGACCACAGACCTCCATCTGCTACGATTCTGGCACAATATCTTTGCTTCAACCACACTCATCACTCTCTTCATATACGTTGGTTACGAGTACTTTTGATATGACCTTTGTCAACTTCAGCGATATGGTCAAGGTATGTTCTCCTTGGTCTTCCCCTACCAACCCTTCCATCCACATTCGCAACGTATTTTTTTTATCAGTGGTCTTACATCCATTCTTTCTTACCCTAATTCAATATCGAAATTCGACATAAGTGACTCACTGCTATATTAATTAACTTATAAGGCGTTGATGCTGTATGAGGCGTGTCGACTTTAATTCTCGTTATGTTTATATAAGTTATATAATCTATCGTGATCATATCCATTAGAGTACGTCTGTCTCCCTGAATGTTAAGGCCATTAGCAGTAGAACAAAATCCCCATAAATTTAATTTATTTACCACAACTAGCGTTTCAGCGTATTATCTTAATGGTTTTATTAAAGTTGCGTAAT
Organism: Baronia brevicornis; assembly: GCA_031353405.1. Lineage (NCBI taxonomy): Eukaryota > Metazoa > Arthropoda > Insecta > Lepidoptera > Papilionidae > Baronia > Baronia brevicornis. Next base: position 304,691 of record JASFAT010000467.1, read on the forward strand.
GTAGAATAATGAAGATGGCTATCTTTGCATCAACACGCGATTTGTCATTGTTTCGTGACAACTCATATTGGCTTAATGGCGGCAATATATCAGATTCGTACTCCTTGAAATACATACGTATATATATATATATATATATATTCACGCCTATCCCCCGCAGGGGTTGGCAGAGACCACAGAGCTCCATCCGCTGCCATTCATCGCAGCGAAACAGCTCGTCATTGGTCGCTTTTCGCCCTCGTGAGAATCAGGACGTGACGGGTGGCGAACCACGTCGCCGTCATTTTCGACAAATTAAATTCGTCTTTAGTGAATCCCACGAGCCGCAAGGGAGGATGGAGGTCAGCCCCAGCAGAGCCCTGCATGCTGAGGTAAGGCACCATAGTCCCCGGGGGAGCCCGACCCCGGGACGATCGGCACGTTTACGACTAGGCTCGCCCCTAGCCACGCATCCATTGGCACGGCAGACCGTGGATTGGCGGAGAGGAAGGGAAAGGATAGAGAAGAAAGGAAGGGGCAGGAAAGGAAATGCGGATTGGGGGGGTTACCAGACTCGGAATAAACATTTAAAAATCCATATAAATATTTATTCCGATGCGGGAATCGAACCCGCGACCATTGACTCCGCGGGCGGAGGGCCCCGCCACTGAGCCAAACTGAGCCAATACATACGTAAATATATTATTTTATATTTATTTATTTTTATGTAAAAATATAGAATATATTTACAATTTTTTTTTACACTAGAGGTACAATATGGTTTGGGCACATAGAGAGGATGGATGAAAGACTATTGGCAAAAGAAATTTACGTTGCGGATGTGGATGGAAAGGCCGGTAGGGGAAGACCAAGGTAAACATACCTACCTACCTTGACCGAATTGTCGAAGTTTGTAAGAAAGGCCAAGTCAAGAGTACCCTTAACTGACGAGCTTGCATGAAGAGAGTGACGAGTGTGGAGGAAGCAAGGAAAGTATGTAGAGATCGTAGCAAACGGAGATCTGCGGTCTCTGCCTACTCCTACGGGAAACAGGCGTTACATTATGTATGTATGTATTTCATAAACAAATATAATATTTTAAAGGCTTTCTAGATTTATAAATTTCCCCAAATTTAAAGTTGCCTTAATAGTTTAAGGCGTTGGCAAGATACAATGTTACCGCTTTATTTATGAAGCGCTAAATAAAGGTCCGTTCATTCATCTTGAAATTTATTTAAAACCCGTAATTAAATTTCATGTTTAAATATTATCTAACGTCTAAATATTAAACAGCTATTACCCTTTTGGTTAGACTAAGGTTACGGGTTAAATTCTTCTTTGGACTGTTGACGAGACCTAAACTTTTCTAGAAGAAACACTTTAAGCTAAATTTAAAAATTATATAATAGTTAATAAGAATTCTAGTATTATCAAAGCATTGCTAGTGTAACTATTGATGTATATATATATAACTATTATAATATATTATCTCTACGTGTGCCATAAGTAATTAATTATATTATTGATTTAAAAAATGTACATATATGTATGAGCCGTAAAAAATACACATCGTTGGCCTAAGTAGCAGACTACGTAATTAAAAAAAAAAACATTATGTCACTTTTCACTTTTGATGCACTCTAACGGATAATATTCAAATGTATCTGATGAAACAATTCGTATTTACTCTACTGTAATCTTCCATAGAGTCTACTGTACCTTAAGATGCCTCGCGGTGATGTCAAACACGTGTAGTGTAAGTTGTGGAAGATTGGTAGTTTGTATTTGATGTTGTTACTGTTAATGACAGTAGTTAGGAGGGGGAGAGTTGCTGACCTTTTTCGGTATTAAAGCCTCTTCCATAATAAATAATATATTAAACAAGTATAAAATCAAAATTCATTTTTATAAATCATAAATCATTATGGAACCCCTCTACGGGTAAAGGCGTCCTACATTTTGCTCTACGATTTAGAATATTTATTCAGTAAATCCACTTCCTCTAGTAAAACTTGCTTTCCATCAGGTGTTACGCTTGGTCGTTTGCTCTTCTATCCTATGAAATAAACTCATTTTTATTTTCTATACTCATACTTCATATTTTACTCAGCTAAAATTCTGACAGTTCACATTATATGAATTATAATGTGAACTGTCAGAATTTTAGCTGAGTAAAATTCTAACAGTTCACATTATATGCAATTAAAAATTCTGATAATTAGGTTGGCGATACATAAATTCCGATGCGGGATTAGAAGCCGCGACTATTTTAAAGAAGACTAGTAATTTGACTATTTACTATTTTAAAGAAGACTAGAAATACTCTAGAATTGGTAACTGTTTACTTGCTTGCTTCTTCTCAGCCGATTTCAACCACAGCGACTGCAAACTGTACTATTGATGAGACTTCACATGATTTATACAACCTATTGTGGGTACAGGTGCTACATGTAAGGAATTCATTACTATAGTTGTAATAAAATCGTTAAAAGTGTAAACAAAGAATACTTAAAGATTTATATATTAAATCTTTAAGTGTATCAAAGAAATATATTGCAATCGAAAATCACTCCTCGTCTTCCGTTGCGGTAGTATCATATCCCTAACATCCTGTCTTAATCCATCTTTTTTCCCCTGCCTTTTCCTAAGGATAGAGAAGGGTCTCTATCCTTTTCCCTTCCTCTTCGTCAATCCACGGTCTGCCGTGTCAAAGGATGCATTGCTAGGGGCGAGCTTAGTCGCAAGCGTGCTGACCGTCCCGGGATCGGGCTCCCCCGGGTACTGTGGTGCCTGACGTCAGCATGCAGGGCTCTGCTGGGGCTGACCTTCGTCTTCCCTTGCTTCACTATGACGAATATTAATACATCTAATTCGTTAAAAATGACGGTAATGTGGTTCGCCACCCGTCACGTCCTGATTCCCACGAGGGCGAGACGCGACGAACGGAGAGCCGTTTCGTTACGATGAATGTGAAAGGAAGGATGGATGAAAAGATGGATGAGTGTGAAGGAAGCAAGGAGGGTGTGCCGGGATCGTAGCGGATGGCCATCTGTAGTCTCTGCCTAACTCTATAGCGAGACAGGCCAGTCACGCCTCCCTATGTATGTATTGTATGAAAATCATTATAATTCTAAGTAAAAATAATAATATGAATATATTTCAATATGTTTATAAAGGAAAATACATTTGAAGTTTAATGTTATCATCTATTTTATTGGATAATACTGAACGCATCAATGTGTATTTTTTGCTGGATCGGCGCACATTATAAAAGTTTATGGTGTAATATTTGTAACCCACGGTTAGCTAAAGGGTTTCAGTTAATGCCTCTTTGAAATACTTTTACGTGCTCGGGGAAATCAGTATATGATCGTTTATATTTATGATCACATATATTTGACATTGATTTAACTTGTAATTAATCAATAAATATTAACCATATTAAAAAAAAGTTTGTATATTAAAAGATATAACTAGATAAACTTAAATAACTATAGTTTTTATGAATATAGTAATAGAAATATAACTAAATAACTATAGTTTTTATAATAATACCCGGTAGCTAAGTATTGACTGCAGTTATATCAATTAATTGATTGTGATGGGTCTGATTTATTGAAAAATTGAAAAATAAAATACACTTACATTTAGAAGATAATTGTGAATGTTTTATGTTTTATTGGATACAAATATGATAACATTGTAAAATCTTAATTAATGTCAATGTTAGTTAATGCTAATGTATGTAATAGATAAATTACAATTATAATTTTAATGACAATGAAAAGTGTTTATTAATAACTTAATGCTTTATAACAATCCATCTATATATAAAATATTCAAGTAAAATGTTCTTGTTTATTTTGTATTTACAATATTATTAGTGTTAGCTAATTTTAATTTATTATTAAAATTAGCAAAATTATTTTATTATTAGCTTTAGCATTTATCAAATTATATATACTAGAATTCAGCTCCATAAGTACGTGCGTAAAATTCTCTATGTTTATAGACTTTAACGTCTATCAGTCTATATTATAGACTGATAAGGACTGTAGACGATATTGATAAGAACTATAACATATATAGATTCTATAAGAACTCTTATATTATTCTACTTTATCTAATTGCGCATTACGTACGTTGCGTTTAATTATCATAATAAAAAATACCAATTAATTCAAAAAGCAACAATAGACGAATAAAATCGTCAAAAATGAAAGATATCTAAAAATATAACTTATAAGAACGCTAATAAATTTTGTTTCAACCGTTGTTGTAAATATATGCCTATAATAAAAATTGAAACTAGTTGAACATTTTTAAAATCATTCCCTTCAGCGGTTAGCGAATCTTCCTACGATAAACATAACATATATAAGTTGCAATTTATACGTGAATCACATGTATATATGTAGGTTCACATAGAAAGTAATTTTAAATGTATTTTAACAGCTTTAAGCCAACTCGTTCGACTTGTTTTATATCTTATACCTCGTAAAATGTGTTCCGACTTCCGAACACGAACAACATCGTAAAAAAGCGATAAACATTTGCTTTTAAAACGTTATTCCAATATTTTAACCAGATTATTACAAAGTTATCTTATTTGAAAGATTTTTTATTACTATACAAAGAAGGAAAACTAATATAACTAGGTTAATTAGTAAGTTCTTTTAATAAGATTATTTTTTTTTTCATTTAAGTAAAAAAATCCAACCTTGGTAAGGTTACCTTAATAATTGGAGGGGATGTAATAAATGATGATAATATTTTTACGTTACATTTCAAAAAAATCTTACTTCCATTGTTACTTATATACATAGTTACTAATTACATTGATAAGGTATTTATTTTATTTTAATCTCGTTTGGAACAATAAGCAATTGTAGCAGCCATTTTATAATATTTCTTTTTTGTACAGTATTGCTTCTCAAAGGTATTTGCTGTTATATCTAATTTTTGATTTGTAAATAATTCCTTCTTCAGGCATTCAGTTCACCTTAAACATGAATATCAAAGCTCAAAGTAACGGCATCATTTAAGAGAGGTTATTGAAATTTATAAGCTATAATTTTGGCAACAATCTTGTTTATCAACAGAACACAAAAATATATATTAATAATCGAAAAAAAAACGGGTTGAAATAGAAAGAATAGGTCCAAAGAAGAAGAAAACCAGAAATAGGAAGGTCGAAGCACCTTCTTATTTCTGGAGATTCGGACATTAGCACACCACGCTTTTTCAGTTTGGATTGACGGATATGTACGTATCTCGAGGCGGAAATCGAACCCACAACTATAGGCCCTAAAAGCGTTAACTTCAATAATGAGACAATTAAACATCGACTATCGATTACTTTTTTAATAATAAAATAATTATAATAATAAAAAATAATAATAATAAAATTAATTGATTGTTTTCCATTATTCTATTAATAAATTAATAGAATAATGGAAAACAATCAATTATTTTTTTATAATTACAATATATTATAACAAATAGTCACTATCAGTTTTAACTACACGACTAAATTGCTATATTAGTTTTGTACTAGCTTATAAGTTTTAATTGGCCTCGATAATAACTAATAACCATTATAATTCATGGCAAAGTCTATTATATTGCTAAAGTTACCAAAAACTAATTTAAGCTCTAGCTTGACTAAGTTTGGATTGTCTGGAACAAGGAACCTACGCACATATGTACGAGTACATATGTCTAGATAACATTATTAATAAATAAATAAGCATAATTAAGCAAAACATTCCTTTACAAATTTGTTTCTTTGTTAGAAACAGAAGATCCTTCCTCTCTGCTAGTGTTATAATTAACATTTTGCTCTCAACTGAGGGGTCTCCCCTACAGACGACCTTTTTTAGGAATTTCAAATTGGTATTTCTGCGTTTTTGTATATTACGATGTTATTTATTTTTAATTTTTTTTTCTTGCGGATCTTAACCTAGTAATTATGAAAATTCCGTGCCCAAACGCTGATCAATAAATTCCATAACAAAGGACATGGTTTTAATTCTTTACGTTGTTAATTAATATATAGCTACAAAGAATAAAGGAAATCCAATTTTTCTTTGTATTAAATTGAGTTCTTTTATGGGATAGGAAGGTAAACGAGCAGGCGTGTCACCTGACGTAAAGCAATCAACGCCGCCCAAAAACATCCGCAGTACCATAGGCAGTGCAGAAGCGTTGCCGGCCTTTAAGATAACTGTCATTATTAGAGGAAGGAAGGAGAGGGACAGGGGAAGGGGGAGGGGGGTTGGGCCACTGATACTCAACTACTCATCGAACGAAGCGCGGCAGCTAAGCTACCACTCAGACGCCGGTTTTCTGCGGGAGTGTGGTACTTCCCCGGGAGAGCCGGCCCATTCATGCTTCAAACAAATAATATGCTATTCTTTGTATACGTATTATAGTATACGTCTGCCACTGATAAAATGAGTAACTCATTTCGGAGAGCATTAGAGAATTGAAATGTTACATTTCTTATATGAAAATGTTTGTTACATTTCTTTACAGTCCGGATATGTCATACTTCTGAGCATGAAGCCTTCACATATATGACGCATTGGACCACCCACGTTTTTTCAAGGCGTAGTAAGAACTCTTTTTATTAAAATATCCCATTTTTACACCAAAGTAAAACGGTTTTATAGAAAATTCTCAAATTAAGAATGAAAATCAATTTATTGACGATACTTTAAAACTAACATACATACATATCGTCACGCCTGTCTCCCGTAGGAGTAGGTAGAGACCACAGATCTCCATCTGCTACGATCTCGGCATACTCTCTTGCTTCCTTCACACTCATTATTCTTCTCCTGCAAGCCCGCCGGTTAAGAGTACACTTGACCTGGCCTTTCTTAAAAATTTCAGCAATTGAAGGAATGTTTTCCTTGGTTTCCTTTACCAACCTTCAAACTTACAAATTTTGATAATAATAAGGCCAAAGATATATAAATTCCAATGCGGGTTCCAATATAAATTCCAAACCCACGTCTATTGACTCTAAAATTGATAACTTCACTGAATTATGTGTCAGTTCAGTTACTGACAATATTGGATCGTACTGGATTTCCTCTTATACAGATGGAAGGAATTAAACTAGGGTGGCAAAAATCTAGACACAGCCAGTTAACGCAAAACATCTTTATGAGATAAGAGATCAGAGTGAGATGGCTGGCTATAACGTTATAAAATCACCTGCTGAGTGAGTTCGAAAATATCTACATCTACCATGTTGATGGTAATGATGATGATGAATTAATATTATGATTATATACACACTAGTTGCTCATTTGGCCCGCTGCTAAATGGGTCAAAGACATAGTATAGACATATAATAAGACCTATGTGGCTAGAAAAATTGAGGGCAGAATAGAGTGTAAAGGAGGAAAGGCATATATATATATATATATATATATATATATATATATATATATATATATATATATATATATATATATATATATATATATATATATATATATATATTTATATGCTAAAGGAGCGGTTTTCAACCTTTTTTACTCAGCGACGCACTAACATACACTTTACAAATTCGCGACACCCTTATAATTATACATGCAAAATTTTTGTTACTTGAAGTGAAGATAGGTATAGGTACATTTATAAATTTATACATCATTAATATACTACCCTTAATTTTTTATGAAGTAAGAATACAAAAACAAAGTGAAAAATAGATCTAAATATCGTATTTATAAATCTTGCGACACACTTGATTGGAGCTTGTGACATGGTGGTTGAGAACCGCTGTACTAGAACAATGGGATATAATGGAGATAATAATACTTACCGTATGATGATGATTATTACTGTCAAATAAATGCATAATATTTGTGACGTAATGTTGCACAAATTGTTTTCGCATCCGCAAGCATAAAGTCAAAGAAAAAATTAGTTTCGGCTCCAACGACACAAAGTAGTTGCCCAATTACTGGATACCGCAACCTAGAAGCTAATTTTCCATTTGGATCAACGCCAAGAGTTACAATTGTTGGAAGCTAAATTGTCGTTCAGAGATTTCAGTACGAGAAAGTCTTTTTTAAATCTGATATTTTCTTAAATGTACAAACATTTAATTGTAATATTCTTACTACTTATAAATAAATATATGAAAAAAAAATATAAATATGTGTGTGTGTGTGTGTGTGTTTTTTACTGCTTGCTTTATTTATTGATGTTCAGAACTAAAATATGCCTGTTATATCAGTCTAAGCAGATTCTGCGAGAATTGAACCCACCATAAACTCGGAAAGCGGGAATTATGCCACTGAGCCAATTAAGTCATCGGTAAGTAAAGCTTGTTAACTTAAAATTATAGATTCAACTGTTTTTGTATATATTTATATTAAATATATACGAAAACAGTTGAAGCCTGCTACAAAATAAATTGATTTACTTGTTCCGTTAATATTTGTTTTCCACTTCAATTTGTAATGGAACGAAACCATCGGTGATTCGATTTCGTTCGCTTTTTGTTTAAATTTAAAATGATCTATAGTGCTAAAGAGTTCCTTGATGTCAGTTGGTCTCCGTGTGGGGTATATCGACCAATCCTTTACAGCTCTAATTATAAAAAAACAACAAGTAAATAGAACACTGCGTAAAATAAAACTTAATAGGACACTTGATAGATGTGAAACATTGACTTATGGTCTCTACCGTATTCTCACGGCCAGGTGTAAGTGACTGTGTATAGAGTGGAGAACACCTACCACCACGTAATGGTAGAAGAAAGAGAGGTTATAAAGAGGGACAATCTTTTACAGAAAGGCATATGATAGAGAAGAATGCAAACAGTTGGAAGAGGCCTGTGTCACAGGACGCGCTGAACAGTAAAGCACAAAATTAATAGTATAAGTTACAACGCTTGTATATAAAATAATTTTCTTTAGTATCAGCAATAAAGACTTAATAATAATAGTGCTGAAGAAATTTCAATTCCTTTTTATCTAACAGTCTTTTCTTTTTTGTGAGGTTCACCACAAGTTGTAGTATGTAGTAATGAAACACGTGTAGGTCTCTTTCTTACTACTCTAGTACTACTATTATTTTAATCTGGTTCAACCAAAATACTAGTATGAGATCTAAAACCTTACAATAAAACGAATGAATAATGACGAGGTCCTACTTGACTAGCTTAACTGGCCAAGTTTCTTGAAGAACCAACGATCGTAGAAGACAAATGCTAGAGAGAAGACTGCGTCTCCGCAAATATAGTGCGGGGCACCCCCGGCTAGATAAGTAGATAGTATAATATAATAGGTAGGTAGATAGAATAATATTAGCTAAGATAAGATGTTTCTAAAAATAGATCGGATTAGTGATGTGCCTTGAAGGAGACCTATGTTCCGCACTGGAATGCCGTAATTATGGATCACGGAAAAATTGCGCTTTCAGTGGAGATTTAGAAAAAAAAGTTTTATATAAAATGAATCAAGTAAGCGCGCTGTAAATATCATGTATGATACATCAAAAGCTGCCTGTTTATGTGTACATATACGCATCTACAACAATATACCTCATGAATTAAAACAATTGAACACAAGATTATTTGAAAAAAGACTATATGAATGGCTAATAGATGGCAATATTTATAATACTAAGAACTTTTATGCTTTAAAAGTTGAATCGAATGTATGTAATATATGAATCAATTATAATTTTAATGATAATGTAACTGTTTATTAATAATTAATAAATTTAATGCTTTGTAAACATAAGCAACTTATGTATTTAGATCTCTTTGTGTCTATACGTGTATATAGTTTATGTAGAGTTGACATTATAAACAAATAAATAAATAACTTATGAGATGTGTACGCCATAAGTGGCAATGTGATTGAGCTTTTAAACGTATTTTTTTATTTTGTTTCACCTCACATTATGCAAATAAAGAATTATTATATTATATATTAGACAAATAATGGTTTTAAAGGAATGGTAATGACCGTATAATGTATCAAAGAATCGAACTTTAGTCACTTTACAATACTTTTTAATTGCTCAAAGAAAGTTGGTTCTGATACGTTTATGTGCTTAGCATCGTAAAAGGTATTCTGTCTCCAATCGCGAACGATGTCATAAATTGACGATATGAATTCACGGTTAACTTTAACTCGTATATTTTAATGATTTATAGCTACATTGTGCCACTCTTGCTTGTTATATTTAAGAGTTTTCGATTTTCCAGTCAAAGCCCCAAAGTTTCCAGAGATAAAAAGAAGCTTAAACTAGTTCTTGTGAAGACAGATAAATTTTTGTCTTGTCAAAATCAGATCGTACCCGAAATAAACAAAACACACACACGCACACACACACACACACACACACACACACACATATATATACATATAAATGTGTTCATTTACAGTAATAATGACTGACCTAAATGTCTATTTTTTCATGTCTTTTGAAATGAGACAAAATGCAATACTTTTTAATGGTTTAAAAAGAAAATCAGTAGCCAGATACATACGTATTTTAAACCTAACAAAGTGTCAGTTAAATAAATATTAGTCTGACTCCGGCTTAAACCCACAAATTCGCTGAACAATAAAGAGAACGCAAATTGCTAAATAAACCACGCCTTCCTATTTTTTTTTCAGGAAACTGATTTCAATTTCACCAGAAAATAAATAAATAAAATATAATAAATATAAAGGCAAATATCAGTGGCTGTAAAAACGCATTTAGCGGAAGATTGGGCTAGGTGAACTGACATGAATTGAAATTTTAAAATTTGCAAATAAAAAAATAATAAATAATGATTCAGTGCCGGGGCCCTCCGCCCGCCGAATATAAATATATGTATGGATTACAAATATTTATTCCGAGTCTGGTAACCCCGCCAATCCGCATTTGGTGGGTTAACGTCCGATCCTCCAGAAATGGAGAGGCCCGTGCTCAGCATTGGGACATATATGGGCTGTTAAAAAAAATAATGACTTTATCGGCTATACAATTAACAGAAATCTCATCACTACAATGAAGTGATATATAATATAATTATATATGCTTATAATACCCTGTAATCAGTGTTGAAGCCCGTAAATTGCAGCGTGACTGAATACTGCGGCGAAAGTGTGGGAGTTAATGCGCTATCATCACATGTGGCATCAACACAGAATGGACATCATTTACGCAGACAATTGAATAAATAAACGTATCGTGTGTATTGATTAATAGCACTATATTTTTAGAAATATTTCCCGTAACTTCTTAATAGTGGTAGAGCCACGCTGCAGACGAATATTTTGTCAACAATGGCATATTATTTGTCTGTAGCGTGAATGGGTCAGCTCGCTCGGGGAAGTACCACACTCCCGCAGAAAACCGGTGTCAGAGTGGTATCTTACCTACTGCGCTTCTTACGGTGAACAGCCGAGTTCCGGAGGGCCTTCCCCACTCCCTCTTCCAACCCCACTTTCTAAATTGACACTTTCCTTAAAGGTCGGCTAGGCTTCCGCACTGCCTATGGCGCTGCGGAAGTCTATGGGTGGCGTTGATTGCTTCCCATCAGGTGACACGCCTGTTCGTTTGCCTTTCTATCCCATAAAAAAATATTGATATACCTTTCGCGCTCTGACTTTTGGATCATAGCAGCGGCCTGCGGTGATCCTAATCATCTGTTGGTCGACCAAGCTGGTCACCAGATCTTCTAAGTACTATTACGGGTCACAATCCTCTTGAGGTAGCGAATGAGAACATTCTTCATGATTGTGTCCATTTCACTATCAGCCTATGGACACGATCTTCTACTACAAGCATGTTCACAATTCTAGTTATTTTAAAAGTATTGCTTGAAATAAAGAAAGCGGAAATCCACCACTATTCTTAATTTATTAGTTTTGTATCAGCGGTAAAATGTTCCTAAATCATTAACTTATCTACACAATGGTTTAAACACCACAATGCTCTGCTTATTCGTTGATAATTAATGTACCTGTAAAGGATTGTAAGGATTTATCGCAGGTATGTAATAGTAGAATAGTAAGTAACAGTTTTTCTTTGCGGAGGCCGGTTTTTATTATATTTTTATACAATGTTTTTTGATGGTTGGTTTTGATGACGTTCGGCTCATTGTACAGCTCATTAAAATCATTATAATTGGACGCCTTCGTTGGGCTGGGTACGTGGTACGGATGGACGCAACTAGAGTACCCAAACGCCTATTTGACGGTAAACCACATGGTCGTAGAAACCGTGTAAGGCCTAAGCTGGCTAGATGGAGTCGAGGACGACTTAAAGGCAATGCCTTGATGATGATGAATATGAAGTTTCATTTTATGGAACTGTGAGTTTCCTCGGTTCTGATTAATGTTTATGAAATCACATTTATGCATCAATACTGCCTGAAATGAGATGAAAAAGAGACGAGAAGAGAAGGTACATCGTCATACGAGTATTTTTGATGTTCTTTTTTCTTCTTTTAGTGAAACCTTGTTCATAAATGTTACTAGAAGATGAATTTCAACACGATTTAAGATGAGTATTGGCGCAGGTAAGTGTCGATCTTACATAACAACTGATGCTGTGGATAGATTAGCCTTTTTTATGAAATAGGAAGGCAATCGATTAAGGCGTGTCACCTGATGGAAAGCAGTCAACGCCGCCGTTGGACATCCACAGTGCCATAGGTAGTGCGGAAGCGTTACCGACCTTTAAGGAAAGTGTCAGTATTGGAGTGGGAGGGTTAGGGGAGGGTCTCTGGAACTCAGCCGCTAACCGTACGAAGCGCGGTAACTAAGCAACCATTCAGCCGGCCCAATCATGCTAGAGGCAAATATCATGCCATTCTTGACAAAGTATTCGTCTGCAGCGTGGCTCTACCACTATCAGAAACTTATTAAAGAAATAAAAATTTTAAAGGATGGCAACTCTTCTGTAATGCTTTTGATGTTGCTGATGATGCATGATAATGCATTCATTTTACGGTTGAGGTTGATTTATTTTCATCAGGCGACATGCTAGTTCGTTACTTTTCTGATTCCATAAAAAAATTTGCAATTATCTAAATTTGACAATAAAGAAGTCAGTTTTATCTAGAGATGATGTGAAGTCACCTTAGGACGCCTAACCTATCACTTTCTGCAGTCAAAGACTGAGAAAGCCGTTGACCTTTAAGTCTCTTGCAAAGGGGATTCAGCCCCAAGGCGTGTTTTTGCTTCTTGCAAACGTGGCAGGATGCAGAGGCTCCTTTATCGTCGTAAATTTGGTAAAAGGAATATGATTTAAAATAAATAGCAAGAGATATTCATGATCAAGCATCTTAAGATTTATTTGAATTCCGTGAGCTACTTAATGCATTACATGTTAAACTCCGATCACGTTGGCAAACGATTTATTTCAAAGCACGTTCATGACTTATCAGCTATCGGTGAACGAAATGGCTTGTCTTGTGTAATTGTTCAAGAATTTTTTAAAAAATGATACGTTTTCTGTTTCACCTGCTACGTATTTATAGTAGGATTGCAAGGAGGTAAAATATAAAACATGAAATATTCCTTCTAACTACAACACGTCCAAAAGTTAAACGTATACTATTTTAACTCAGAAAGAACTAACTTTGTTGGCGTAGAGAACCAAACGGATTTTGGCCTCTGAAAAGATGTTTGTTTTTTATATTAAACTAATACATATGTAATAGTCAATTTTAAAATTGTTTTATTTCATTTTCATAATCTTATATGATTATCATACATATATACATATCGTTATGCCTATTTCTCGTAGGGGTTGGCAGAGACCACAGATCTCCATCCACTACGATCCCGGCACACCTTCTTTTCTTCCTCCACATGCATCCTTCTTTTCACATTCATCGTAGCGAAACGGCTCGCCATTAGTCGCTTCTCGTTCTTGTAGGAATCAGGACGTAACGGGTGACGAACCACGTCGCATTTTAATATCAGTTATTCATTTTTATATTGTTATATTATGATGGCTTATTGTATAATATAGTTAAATTAAGGCATATAAATGGAATAATATGAAACAAATATGTGTATCATTATTTTCACTTAAATTGACTGCAAAAGTCCATAGAAGGTTTTGTTAGAATGGCCACCATATTATCAATTCGTAACGTGACAAGCTGACACTATAAACTTACAAGAAAGACTCAAAAGGGCTTGAACCCGGGGTCGAAAGATTATTCAAAACAATGACTAATTACGGTCATGAACATAATAGCGAATCATAATCACTTGACAATTCGAGTAAGCACTGAAGTGGTGTTGAAACATGGTGGTAGTCAGTGAATCAGAGAGCCGAGAGGAGCCGTTGGTAGAGGTAGTGTACAAGCCATAGAAGAAGATAAATTAGGACTAAGGAATAAAGTTTTAGTGAAACTACGACCTTATTATTTACATTTTAATTTAAATAATTATTTCCATGTACTTAGCTGGCTAAGCTATTTAAAGTACTTTAATTTTTATTTTCAATAATAGTTTCCATGTTCTTAGCTGACTAACTGTCATGTTCTTAGTTCTAGCTAAGCCAGATATTTAAAATACTTTAATTTTTAATTTGCCTGTTATCAAAATAAAGGAGACTTTGTAAGGAATTGTTTTTGCTACTTCTCGAAAAATAAAAAATAAGGTGTTATGACTAAATGAAATGAAGTATAAATTAAAAAGTTCTGGCGTCTGTACAATAGATGGCGTTATAAGTATACACCGTTAATTAGCGAACTACGGCAAAGGAAATGCGACACTACTTTGCTTTAAGTTTCCAACTCATTTCACAAATTCGTTCTACCTGCAGTATGACAAAGTAATTTAGGCTATATTGTTTGACTTTTAAAAGTTATAAGCAGTTTTGCAATTAAATTTTGTGGATATTCATCCGTTAGATTTCTTTTTAATAGCTCATATAGGTTGTCTGGTCATAGAATTAGATTTTCAAACATAAATAATAAAAACTACAAAGGGTATAAATAAAATTCAATGACTTTTACGAATAAGCGAATTGTGGGTTTTATTTTTAATATATTTATAAAAATAATGTATGTTTTTAGCAGCCGACCTGCTTTACTTCGTTAAGTGATAGTTAAAAGCCTTCTTCTCAATGGCAAGAAATGTACCTTTAAACCCCTGGTGTGACAGATACACTGACAGCCCGTCTGCTTCACAAGCTCAGAGTAGCTCAGAGAGCTATGGAAAGAGCTTGCTCGGAGTTTCTCGGGTAGATATTATTCGGAATGAAGAAATCCGCCATAAAAACAAAGTCACATCCGCCATAGAAGCAAGACATAGTCTTTGGAATCAGTAAACTGAAGTGGCAATGGGCTGGTCACGTTTTTCGGAGATCAGACAACCGCTGGAGCAAATAAGTGGAGACTGCTCCTTAGCAAACTTAGTGTGAGACGACCCCCGGATAGATGGTGCAACGATCTGCGCAGGGTGGCGGCAGAGACTGGATGCGTGAAGCCGAAGATCGTGCTAGATGGCGCTTCTTGGGGGAGACCTATGTCCATCAGTGGACTACCATAGGTTCTTGATGACAATGAACCCACTTGCTATTGCCTTCGTCTTTAATTTTTTCTTTCAAAGCTACTAGGAATAAATAAAAATGGAGTATGTTGAAATATTTTCTAATAACGGTTTGCGGTACAATAATTAAATTTAATGGCGCCAATACTAAACGCTAGCATATAATTATTTCTGTGCCGGTTGTCTATAATGCTCTAAACGTGCTGTGATTATGATTCTAATAGTATTGTGTATTTGAACATTTAATATTACTGGTTGTTGGACGACCGTAACTCATTATTTTTTATTTTATCTTTCTCCATTCCTTCTCCATATAAACTACAAATAAGCCAAATCTCACTCGTCGGAGCGTACTTTTTGTTCATGCGTCTGAAAAAGATGAACAAAAAGTACACTGAGCCATTTATGTTAATGATGCGTAAATGG
Organism: Baronia brevicornis; assembly: GCA_031353405.1. NCBI lineage: Eukaryota > Metazoa > Arthropoda > Insecta > Lepidoptera > Papilionidae > Baronia > Baronia brevicornis. The sequence continues at coordinate 320,638 of JASFAT010000467.1, forward strand.
TTCAGTAGTGTAATAACCGCTTTGAAAGCAATGGTCGCGGATTTAATACTCGCATCGGTATAAATATATGTATGGCCTATAGATAGTCCCCCAAGTATATATATATATATATATATATATATATATATATATATATATATATATATATATATATATATATGTGTGTGTAGGATTGTGAAGTATTCTATTGTTAATTCGATTATTGTGTATTATGTCCGAGTAATGTCCGAATGAAAGGTGCGAGGACACCTTTCATGCGTGAAAGGACAATATAATAGAAAGAGAGACTTGAAAGGAGGTAAGAGTAGTTGTCCAACACCACACAGGTGTAAGGAAGTTGTAAGAGCTAAAAGGTGTTTAGAAAAATGTTATTAACGATGTTAAGAAGAAATACCGTAAAATTTAATAATAAAAGGTTTTATTAATAAGACTTAATTCCCTAAAGAATAGTTTAAAATATCCATATTCTCTTCCATTACGATAAAAAGTAATTTAATATAACATAAAATATCAAAAGAATTAATATGTTATTGTATTCTCGACGACATGCAAACACTTTGTATAATAACGTACGCCGGCGATAGTGGTCTATGAATATTGAGGCATATCGTCTTATGCACAGCCGCTACACAACTCCGCTACACATTACCGACATCCGCTACAAGATGTAGGTATATAATATTATATGTACTGGCTCTGTTTATATCCCAACATTTAATTTCAAACTTTACTACATCACCAAGTTTTATCTTGTTAGTTTTATTATTTACTTAACACTCAAGATGGAAAAGAAGCTACTAGTCACAGAAAGGAAAAACGTTTGAAAGATCCTTGACGTATTAAAGCTGAAGGTGATACAAAATAATGTAATCAAGAAGCTTGTGACCGATGCAAATAAAATTGGAGAGACAAAAGCGCATACATTTCGTTGGCTCGGTCACTTGGAAGGCTGGGAGATGATCGCTGCCAAAAGGGCATACTGAGGATTACTATCCAATCGATCGTCCTACGTAACGATACGTCGACTTGAGCGAACATCAGGTAACCAATTTACTAGAGGCCATCATTAAAACTCGTGTCGAAGTGTCGTCAAGACACACTTTATGCTATTGTACAAGTGAAGAAGTAGCCTTCGGAAGTCAAGCGCTCACCGGACGAAACGCGGTAGCTAAGCTACCTCTCAGGCGCCGGTTTTCTGTGGGAATGTGGTACTTCCCTATTCACGCTACAGACAAATAATATGCCATTCTTGACAAAGCGTGGCTCTGCCACTTTGAAACTCGTCTCTTGAATGCCCCTATGTCTTACACAAGTGAAAACATCGCGGGTGATAAAACGTTCCACATTCGCACAGATCGTGACAGAAAAGTGCGACTAAATTGCACGGTAGTGGACGGCTAGCCATAGAGGTGATAGGGTTGGAACCTGTATTAGTTAAGTAAGTCGGAGCACTGATGATAATTTGAATAGAATAGACATACATACATACATACATATCGTCACGCCCGTCTCCCGTAAGGGTAGGCAGAGACCACAGATCTCCATCTGCTACGATCTCGGCATACTTCCCTTGCTTCCTCCACACTCATTATTCTCCTCATGCAAGCCCGCCGGTTGAGGGTACTCTTGACCTGGCCTTTCTTAAAAAGTTCAGCAATCTGGTCAAGGTACGTTTTTCGTGGTCTTCCTCTTCCGGCCCTTCCATCCACATTCGCAAGGTAAATTTCTTTTGTCAGTCGTCTTTCATCCATCCTCTCTATATGTCCAAACCATCTAAGCATCCCTTTTTCTACTTTTGTCACAACACCTTCTTTTACTCCACATCGCTCTCTTATATCTTTATTTCTTATTCTATCATTCAGGGTTACACCACACATACTTCTTAATGCTCTCATTTCCACCGCATTCAGTCTGCTTTCATGCTTCTTCTGCCAAACCCAACTTTCACTACCGTATATAAGCGTCGGAACAAGCACCCCCTGATGAACCACCAGTCGGGCCGTTTTTGACACATTCTGACTTTTCATAAAGGAGTGCAGGGCTCCGTTAACCTGATTACCAACTTTCACTCGTCTTTCAATGTCTCCTTCACATTTTCCATCTCTTGTAAACAGTGACCCCAAATATATAAACTCATTCACTTGCTCAACTTTTTCTCCTGCAATCAGCACCTCACACTGCGTCGAAGTGTCCTCCCTTTCAAAAACCATCACTTTCGTCTTGCTAACATTCATCTTCATTCCTTTCCTTTCTAACGCTCCATGCATTATGTTCATCATCTCCTGCAACTCTTTTTCCGACGAAGCTAGCAGCACCTGATCGTCAGCATATAAGAGGCATTTGATGAGTACTCCATTCATTCTTAAGCCACACTGACTCTCTTTCAGGTCTGTCAGGCAACTATCCATGAAAAGGTTGAAAAGCCACGGTGATGCTACACATCCCTGTCTAACACCTTTATAGATATCAAACCAGTCTGTGTAAGCCCCGTTTATTCTGATACACGCACTGGACTTCTCGTAGAGAGACTTCAGCGCATGAATCATCTTCCTACCCACCCCAAACGTGGATAGCGCCGACCACAGTTCATTCCTTATCACTCTATCGTAGGCCTTTTCCAAGTCTATGAAGGCGCAGAATACCTTCTGGTTTTTCGCCAGAAACTTCTCAGTTATGCACCTTAAGGAAAAGACCTGATCCGTACATCCCATCCCCTTTCTAAACCCTGCTTGCACATTCCATATCCTGCTTTCCGTCTCTTTCATTACACGTTCAATCAACACTTTTGCATACAGTTTTCCGACGACACTTAGTAGGCTGATGCCCCGGTAATTTTTACAATCTTGCTGCGACCCTTTTCCCTTATACATCGGTACTATAACGGCTTTGCACCAATCGTCCGGTACTTTGCCAGTACTCCAGCATAAATTGAAAAGGTAGTACAGCTGACTGACTATTACCTCATCACCTGACCTCAACATTTCGACCGAAATCCTATCATACCCAGCAGCCTTACCTAATTTCATTCCATTTAGGGCTTTTACAGTCTCATCCATGCTAATTATATCTTCATCCTCATTTTCATATGTCGTACATGACTCACTGTGTACTTCTGTTCTATCAAAAAGACTTTCGAAATATTCTTTCCACCTCTTCAAAATGTTTTTCTCTCCCTTTACAATACTTCCATTGTCATCTCTAACTGTAGTCAGCTCTGAGGTAGATGTTCGGCCTCTTGCTGATCTAATGGATTTCCAGAACAGCTTTATATTTGCTCGGAAATCCTGAGACAACTTCCTGTCAAACTCATTCTTCTGATACTCTTTCTTTCTATTTACTACATTCTTAACTATCTTTTTCACTTTCTTGTATTTTTCTCGCGCATCATTGACATCGTCATTTGATACTTTCTTCATTCTTTCGTCAGCTTTTTTAGCCAACCAATCACGCCATGCTTTCTTTTTAGCGTTCACTGCTTCTTGCACTTCATTATCCATCCAAACATTCTTCATACCGGGCGCTCTATTGGAGCACCCGGCGCTGGTTTTCAGCAAGAACCAACGTCGTTAGATCGCCATTTGGTAGAAACCGCGTCGTGGTGAATGTACTCCAGGAACAGAATATATTGGATGTTCTGATTAAGTAACAAACCTTTACAATATTGAGAATAAATATTTAGTATTTACTTAACAAATTGGTTATTACGGCACAAAACTAATCTATGTTTCACAAATTAAATTTCAAATTTACGTTAGGTAGGTTATTGTTGAAGTTAACTAACGGTGAATTCAAGCTTGAAATTTCAATTATTTAGAAGTTAATTAACTCTTCGATTGTTATCCCAAGAGGATCAAATTTCAGCATACATAAATTGTTGGTGTTAAATAAACCAGTTATCGATCATATGTTTCGTTTAGTTTAGTTTTTATTTCTGGTGTACAGAAATAAAACCTAAACTGTCAGCAAGCAGATCTAATATTAATCTTTATTCTTAAGTTGGTTAGGAATGAAGACATGATAATAATTTATAAATAAACACATTTTCATGTTTCATTGTTTCTTTTTAAAAATAGTTTCACTTTAGGATACGACTTTTATGGAATAGGAGGGCAAACGAGCAAGCGTATTTTCTGCTGCAAAGCAATCACTGCCGGCGTCCATAGACATTCGCGACACTTTAAACCTAATCGAATTCAACCCCAAAAAGACACAAGTTTGCGCGTTTTCTACCAAAAAAACTCCCTTTGTCGTATCTCCTCGCTTTGGAGACACTCCCCTTAATCTTAAGCCGTATATCGGAATCCTTGGCGTTGACATATCGTATGACATCCAGTTCCGCGGCCATCTGGAAGAAAAGGCCAAGCTGGCCTCGAAAAAGCTGGGTGTGCTCAGACGAGCGAGACAGTATTTCACATCTGGCCATTGCCTCCAACTGTACAAGGCACAAGTCAGGCCACACATGGAATACTGTTCTCACCTCTGGGCCGGGGCTCCCCAGTATCAACTTCTTCCATTTGATCGCATTCAAAGTCGTGCGATCCGAATCGTTGATGACCAAGTTCTCACCGAACGGCTTGATTCTCTAGCGCTGCGGAGAGATGTCTCATCTCTCACCATTTTTTACCGCTTCTATCACGGGGAGTGCGTCGAGGAATTGTTTGGAATAATTCCCGCCACCGAATTCTACAACCGCACAACTCGCCGTAAAGAGAAATTTCATCCCTACCATCTGGATGAGTGGCGATCAACTATGGTGCGTTTCTCCCGTAACTTCTTTCCACGCACCACTAGTTTGTGGAATCAGCTACCCTCGGTAGTCTTTCCGAACTGTTACGAGATTGGAACATTCAAAAAACAAGCCTATATATACCTAAAAGGCCGGCAACGCTCCCGCGACTCCTGCGGTGTCGCGGTTGTCCATGGGCGGCGTTGATTGCTTTCCATCAGGCGACACGCTTGCTCGTTTGCCCTCCTATCCCA